>JAMPIV010020256.1:0-134651 GCA_024509875.1 Oreohelix idahoensis
TTAAGTCCTTGCTTTTACGAAGGTTTCACCTGGACGAGGAACACTGTAGGTTGAAATTTAAGGGATATTTTACCTGAATCTCCAAAGATTTTGCAGGATTCATTGCGAACATACGCAATACATTTAATAGATGGGTTGAACTGGCAGAAGTCAACAAATCATACGACAAATTAGTTGATTTACTACTACGGGATAAGGTATTATCTTCGGTTAGCCAGCCATTTTTTGCATATTTGCAGGAGCGTAAACCAGGGTACTATCGACGAGTTAGAAAAAATTTCTTTAAACTACTGTTCGGCACATCCGAATGCAACCATTTCTAACTCCTCATTAAGAGAACCTCTACCTGTGGCGTCTAATATGGCCTACAATCATAATAACAAACAAAGACATCACAGTGTAGACAGAAGTAGGTTCCAAAGAAATCACAATGTTAACTTTCAGAAGGGACATAATAATGATTTCAACAATAAAAATGAGTTCAACAGAGGTAGATCACGAGATAGAAATTATTCACCTCAAACAAACTACCACAATGGTCAACATAACACTAATTATAATCGATCACATACTTCCAATAATAACAATAACTGGAATGGTAATAATCATGGCTCGAGACATCGAGATAATAGTTACTATAGAGGACGACGAGATAATTCTAACAATTATACTCGGAATCGATCTCATTCTCGGGGATCATCTCATTACAACCATAATACAGGGGCGGCAGTTACAAATAATACTACCCCTATAGCTCAGGTCCCACTTGACAATAATACAACACAGTCTTCTGCTGCATGTTTTGCTATTAATTATAATGTGGCAAATAGTTGCCAACAATGCAATCTTAATTTTCAGAAGGCGAAAGAAACAGTGCTTAACTGCGGACATATTACACCAGAGGTAGGTCTTGCAGTCAACGATGGAACAGGCCTACTAATTTTTAACAGGGGATTAGTTAATGGATCCGTCGTCTCAGTGCTAAGGGATTCAGGATCCACAACGATTGGTGTACGACAGTCGCTGGTACATCCTAGCTGTGCAACGGGGGAATATGTCCGTTGCATGACTTTTGGGGGAACTATTGAGTTTTACCCCACAGCTATTATTCATATTAGAACAAACCTTTTTCACAGGGAATGTAAAAGTATGTATGCTAAAAAAGCCTATAGCTGATCTGATGGTTGGTCGTATACACGGTAGTAAAGATTGTACTCCAGATGAGATCATAGAATGGGAGAAACATAACCTATGCACTGGAAACGCCGTGACGACTAGAGCGCAGACTCAACTCATGGAGAAAGTTGATGATAATACGATGGATGCAGACAACCAAGAGGAGTTTGTAGTCAATTCACCTATTGACAGGGAAACATTTGCAACCAAACAAAAAGAGGATAAATCTTTAAAAAAATTCTTTAAGCTGGTTGATAAAGTTGACAATCTATCCTCAGGTAATAATAACAAACATTGGTTTGTTATTAAAAATGACATATTGATTAGATGTTTTCATGAAAAATCACAATGAAACAACAAGTTATGGTCCCGTATACTTTTAGACGGTACATTCTTCAACATGCACATGACTCACATTGTGCTGGACATATGGGATATACTCGAACACGATCTCGAGTACTGTCTTCATTCTTTTGGCCAGGAGTGTCAAGAGATATTTCGCAGTATGTACGTTCCTGTACTACATGCCAAGAAGTGAAAGCACGTGGAGCTTTTCACACGGCGCCTATTCAGGCTTGCGATATCTCAGTAAGACCGTTTGACAAGATGGCCATAGATATTATTGGTCCATTGCTACCATCGGCCAGAGGACATAGATTCGTCCTTACGTGCATTGATTTGTGCACACGATGGCCAGAAGCTATCCCATTAAAGACCACCACTACCACAGATGTAGCTGATGCACTACATCTCATCTTTTCTAGAATAGGGTTTTCCTAGAAAACTTTTATCAGACCATGGGTCACAGTTCATATCTGACACCATGAAGGAAGTCATGAAAACTTGGAACATTGATAGGAATTTAAGTAGTATTTATCATCCTATGAGTAATGGTGCAGTTGAAAGACTTAACCGTACACTTAAACAACTACTACATAAGGTTACTGCTAAGCACCCTCATGACTGGGACAGAGCACTCCCAGCTGTTCTATTTGCTTATCGGGAGGTACCGCATGAACAAACTGGCTTCTCTCCCTTTGAATTAGTTTTTGGTGCTCCCCCAAGAGGTCCTATGGGACTAATAAAAGACTTATTAATTGACGAGGAGATGACTCAGGACACTCAGTCATCTTACGAGTATGTGATTAATCTTCGGAAGAACATTATTGAGTCTTGCCAGTTGGCAACAGCTTCTTCTGAGGCTGCAAAAGCTAAGGCTCGATCTCTACAAAATAGGTCTCGACGATTACGCCAATTATTCCCAGGCGATGAGGCTTATGTGTTACTTCCTCACAATAACAATAAATTATTGATATCTTGGAATGGTCCTTACAAAGTCATTGATAAAATTTCCGACGTTGATTACGTCTTAGATATCAAGGGACACAAAAAGATATTTCATATTAACATGCTCAAGCAATTTCATACACGTCCTGAACACTTACAGTCAATTTTTCATGAACTAGATGACAACACAGTATCTACTTGTTATTATTCCAACTTATCTGTCATCCAGGAAGAAGAATCTTCTTTTCCTGAGGTACAGTTACCGTTACCGGTACCAGTAGTTCAACCTACTGAATCTTGGCGGGATGTAACCATCTCTTCAACGGTTACACCGCAACAGCGTCTACAGATTGCTAATCTATTACACTCTTATCCAGATGTGTTGACCGACGTCCCGGGTCGCACATCGGCTATTAGTCATGACATTACTCTCAATGATGATACACCTATTCGTGTACATCCCTATTCGTTCCTTTACATTTCCTTGCTAAAACTACTAAGGAACTTGAACAGATGTTGTCTCTGGGAATCATTGAGACTAGTAATTCGCCATTCTCTTCTCCATTAGTGATTGTCCGGAAGAAGGACAATAACATCAGACTATGTGTTGACTATAGAAAATTAAATGCTAAGACTATAGTTGACAGCGAACCACATCCACTTATCGACGACTTACTGCCACGTCTATCCAACGCAACTATATTTAGTAAGATAGACTTAACTAAAGGTTATTGGCAGATACCACTGACCGAAAAGGCTAAGTACTACACCGCATTTTCCACTCCACAAGGTCTATACCAGTGGAATGTGATGCCTTTTGGGCTTGTTAATGCGCCAGCTACCTTCATTCGCCTGATGCGACAAATTTTATCAGGTAGACCAGACGTTATTACATATATTGACGACATATGCTTGTTTAGTTCGTCGTTTGAGGAACATGTTTCGGGACTTAGATATGTTTTCGACACTCTAAGGAATTATAATCTAACTGCTAAACCTACAAAGGTTCAAATCGCGTGTAATGAGATAACCTTTTTGGGACATATCATTGGATCGGGATATATCCGAACGTTAACTAGTACGGTCTCCAAAATTCTAAACATAGCAGTTCCTCAGACGAAGAAACAGGTCAGGAGTTTGTTAGGACTTGTTCAATATTACAGTAGATTCATACCAAACTTGTCATCCATCACGGCTGTATTGTCTTCATTGTTAAAAAAGACATGCCGGTGAAGGTGACATGGACTGGTATATGCAATGAAACTTTCAACAAAATTATAAATTTGTTCTCGCATGAACCAATTTTAAGACTTCCCGATGCTTCCAAAAGATTTTTCTTACGAACAGATGCTAGTAACTACGGCATTGGTGCATGCCTGCTCCAGAACCATGATGGCGTTCTACATCCTACCTTATATATTTCAAGAAAGCTAAAGCCGGCAGAAACAAAGTATTCCACAGTGGACAAGGAACTTTTATCAGTTATATGGGCAATAACTAAACTTGAAAAGTTTTTGCTTGGTGCTCCATTCACCATACAAACCGACCAACGTGCTGTAGCATCTTTGCGTCGATCTAACCACAAGAGCCCAAAACTCGCCAGATATGCAATCATCCTACAGCCATTTGAATTCTCCATTGAACATATTCCTGGCACTGAAAATTTTGTGGCGGATGCGTTGTCACGTAATCCTATTGACGACGAATGATCAACATTGACATTCCTAAAACACGTCAATCATCACTACATTGGATATAACGAAGTATCAACTATAAGGGAACTAACCTTGCCTTCAATTTAATATTTATAAACACTATATGCATCACAGAATTGAACTAAAGACAATCAAGGTATACATATTGACATTGAAACTTCGTCTAATGTCCATACACAATATATGAATATTCGTTGAACAATCATGGAACAATATCTGACGACAAGTCGAACTTATTATCCTATGTGCACTTAATTCTTGGATGCTGGGATAAATGACATTTCTTTCCAACGTAAACGTTTGAACATTTTTGCCTAAAAGAATTCATCAGGATCAAGACTACGGATGGATCATCATATCCTATACTAATTAATTAGTTAACTTAACTTCTTAATTGAATTATTATCAATAAAATGAAATGTGAGAAAAAAATGAAATGAAAGAACAAAAAAAGAGAACGAAATATAAAAAGAAGAAATTATGAAAAGAGAAAATAAATCTCACACAAGTATTAGATTAATATTTTTTTAAATGTACCTATACGTTATTTAGTTAGTTAAATTAGATAGTTATTATTCACTAACACTTAACACACCCAATTAAGTTAAACTTATATTCGAATTTCTTTCTATTTCTTCTCACTTATTTTTGTCTTTTCTTCTCTCATAACATCGCGTTATATTAGAATCTTAATAATTTAACTCTTAGTTTAATTAATTAATTTAATTTTAATTAGTCAAATTAATTCCTATATGACATACTAATACGACAGACCTTACTTTAATTTAATTCTATCATTCACTATTAACATTGGACATTTTATTTAGTTGATATAATAATATGTATAATATTGATATATAATGTGATTAATGTTAGATGACTATGACAAATAGTTAGTTGACATGACCGCGACACGGTTCTACTCAGAACATCGTCGGCCATATGTCACGATTGTGTTAAATTTTTTTTTTGAAAAATTGTTAAGTCGGATAGATCTTGAAAAAAAATCTATCGATTTTTTTTCCCCCGGTGTACAGGGAATTGTTACGGTATATGATATTAACGCCGTCTGCTAAAGGTTAGCGGACGTGCAAATGTAAAGGTTAAGACATTTAATATATTGCGATAGATGTTTCAATTATTGAACGCTCCATACACGATCGATTATGACGTGTCTAGCGTTGTTTGGGACACAGTCGGTAACTAGGAGACGCTACCCTTTGTTACTTGACCGCCAAGCTGAATAGCTGCGTTTTGTTAACCTTCCAATTCAATGGCATGATATAGCCATTTATATGTGCATTATGATGGACCAGGGTCAGTCCTAGAACTCTACATGAGAGGAAACTTATGGAGGTTAGTGATTAACTAAATCCTTGGAAGGAGAAAGATAAACGTCTACTTTATACGAAGTAATTAGACTCACAGTCTCACTGTCGGCAGGTAGCCATTCTATCTGCGCGTGCATATAGCTGTGATGTTCTGACGACAATTACTGCATTGTATCCTTAAACGGACATTGACATGTAAAACAGCAGTCTACGCTATTGATTGATTGATGCATGTACCTCATGTGTGAATTGAACTGTTTATGTATGTGTGTAATCCATATTAAATTGTGAAGGACTCGAACCGGAGGCATTATTCGTTGAATCACGTTACACCATTCAACCATTATGAATTATGTATTTTATATCAAGTTGCTGAGTTAATAAGATGAACAGTTGTTTACATCTTGATGCCAAGTTCAGGCATTACGACAACCCAAAGGTGAGGTTCACCCCATTCGCGTACGAATATTAGCACGATCAGAATTCAAGCAACACAACCAGTAACCACACACGAAAGTCCTTCAACATATGTATATATTGAACTTGAATAGTAATATGTGAAAATTGCAAGTGGATGTCCAAGTCTTTTGAGGCTGGCAAACTCAGCATATAGAATGATGATTTCATAAACCACCACTGCAAGGGCTGGTGACTGCTTTATTGCGAGTTTCTTACAGAGAACCAAAACCAGAGGTAGTACCAAGTTCCTTATAGAGCAGAAAGTGAATGATGAAAGAAATGATGTACATAATCTATATTATTAACATTTTATTTTCAACCAGTGTAGATGTAAATGTAAACATATTCAATCTATATTGTTAACAGTTTCAAACATGGTAGATGTAAAGGGAAACATATTCAATTTATATTATTAATCTTTTCAACCAATGTAAAGTTAAATATACATCTATTTAATTTAAATGTAAAGAAAGTTTTCCACTCAATGGTATTAATATTAATTCTCAGCGAGGGTAACAGTTCTGAGGCAGTTTGGTTGGTGGAATAGGAACAGGGGGACACATAAGTATGTGTCGGGAAACTCAATACTCAGAGGGTATTTGTTTCTCTTCTTTTGTAATACTAGTTGGTGGTACCAGTTGAGTGTACTATCTCTGGAACAAGTGAGGGTATAAGTGGCCTGAAGTCGACTCTAGACACCATCATCAGACGGGTCTTAAAGACGCGGGACCAGCTTCGTAGTTACTCCATGACACTTCATGGAACGTGCTACAACTTTCAAACTTGACCAGTGACGAGTGTGATCCAGTCATCTATCTGTAAAGAACCAAACATCAGCGGGAATAGAAACCATCAAACTATTGGCAGCTAAGTAAAACTTAAAAGCTGCCAAGTGAATTGTAAATTTTTCGAAAACCATAACATCACACTGTGATGAATACTTTTTTCTAAACAATTATTCATTTTTATAACTGTTCTTCCTTCTTCCTTCTTCCTCGTTCGCCATGAAAAGGACGGTGGTTGCGTTGTGTCTGTTTACGCCTAAGCTGTGATATCTGCACCTTTCGGTTGACACATCCGACTTCAGCACGGCATTTTTTAGGGACCGGGTTTGCCTTCCCATTGTCGTGAAACATTCTAAATCCACATATATAATTTAAAAGGTAAATGTAAAGCCTAACAAATAAATTCAATAAAAGGAAAGAAGAATGGTAAAGAACAGTGCTGTCACAATGACTGTACTCGAAATCCCCCTTGTTTTCTACTTCGTCTGCAAATTGTAACGTTTCCACGTTGATAGTAAAGCCTATAGCAGCATACACGCGTTTCCACAACACAATAAAACGTGTACTGCATTTCTAAGAAAACCTTGAGATACGCAAGCTGATTAATGACCTAAATTAATACTAACATTAATTACACTACGTTAACATAAACGGAAAGACAGATGAACTTAGGATAGAAAGAGAGAGAGAGCGATGTACGAAGGAACGCAGGCAATACTACCACAGTCTCGCTATATTAATGCCACCCCCAACAAGCGGAAGGCCAGAAGCACTAACTTTTTTCAAATCGACAGTGATAAAAAACACCACCCATACGAGAGTTAGGTTTAAAAACTTACAAAACGCTTATTAGGAAACATGACATTCTACTGTTTTATGTCTAAAATCCTGACATTAGTCTGACAGTACAGCAGGACAGGTGGCGGTTCTAAACATAAAAAATAAAAAAACAAATACACGACTATCCTAGAAAATATATATTTTGAACGCAGCCACCTAGCTCCCTTAAATTTGTATAATTGGGTTCCTTAGGACTTGCTGACAAAGAATATGTTAAACGTTACGCAAATAGTCTAGGAATTAACAAATTATAGCCAAAATAAAATGGTGGTGCTGTCAGACAACACCAAAATCAGAATTGCGCAGTGGCAGGTTTTGAAACCACCATTGTACGGGAAATGAGCCACCCTGTAAAATCCTATTTGATTGGATAGAAATAAATGTAAGGCTAAACACGATTAGTCGGACTATAAATACTATTTTTTGTTGTTAGGGGAGACGGAAGGAAGGGTACTTTTTTCAAACGCTTGGGTAAACATGGCTCGATTGGTTAGACCCGCCAATATAGTCAATTAGAAGCGTCAGTTCAGTGCCACATTTTAAAATAAACTTACTAAAGGAACAGTGCGTTGAGATCCAGCTCATATTTTTCTAAATACAAGCCTGGGACAGAGGCGGATCGGAATTTGTGCCATAATTTGTGCCATTATTCATCGCTAGTCAACGTATCTGTGTAATATTTCCATGAATTGTGGGACTGTGGTCCTAGTTATTGAAGCAGCTCCTGGTCTGAGTTTTGCTGAATCCAGAGGCTGACAGCATACTCCTTGGTCCAGATAGCAACCAGTGAGGTGTCTCCAGAACACAGTGAAGCAATTGAGCAGAGGAGTCTTTTCCTGCCGCCATCACGAAAGATAAGCTTCTGTGGCCAGAGGAGCTCAACATTATGTACCCCCCTCTAAAATTGACATTGTATTAAATAAAGAGGGGCAAGTAATTGTTTTAATGCCAGAAACTGAGAACATCTCCAATACTAGTTCCAAAAGAAACAAACACTTGCAGCCGTGATGACAATCAACAACATAGCTTGAACAGCCAGTATTACCTCCTAGTACCACCACATCACAACTCACACACATAGAATACTAATAATAATATATGTCAATACAAAGATCATATCTATAAAACTGTGTACATAATACTTGTAATTACATTTTATTATGTTTCCTGGTTCACTGTGTAGTTGAATCAGGATCTCTATTATTGAAAGAACTTAATACATATATTTTTAACCTTTAACACTTGCCTCATTTAAAATAATCTTATAGAGTGTTATATGTATGTGAGAGTCACAGTGGTGTAAAGTGTTGTGGAATAATTAAATGGTTTATCTGTCTGTTGTTGTTGTGACTTACACTTCATCATTTTCATAACCCTAGACATTTAACGTAGTCATCACAATATTCCAGAATAATTCTGACTGAGGTATAAATGTGGTAGCAAGTAAGGTTATCTGTAAAACACTACACCTATTAGATACAGATACCTTCACAGCTGATCTCAATCAGTACACTAAGTCCCCTATAAATATTTATAACATCCCATTTTACCACATATATTGGGGTCCTGTCCGGGATTTTGAATCTTTCCCTATTATAAATATTGGGGGTAATTCACTTCAGGGAATAATAAAAATTAAAAAGGTATCCTTGGGTGAAAATAAATAACGTTGAGCTCTCAGTGCCTGTGGTGGTTATTGGCTATTTAGTTAGAAATTGTATTGTTTAGTTAGACATTATATACATTTACCTGTTAGAAAATGGCGGACCTGGCCAAATTTCGATCTGCTGCTGTGCAGACTGCAAAAGAGTTAGGAATGGACGGGCAAATTATGATTGCTTATGTCACTGCTGAATGTGACAAATATATTGAACGGGAAGAAAGAAAATTAGAAAAAGAGGCCGAAAGAAAATTAGCATCTGAAAGGTTGGCCGAAGATAAGAGGTTAGAGGCTGAAAAAGAAATTAAGAAGTTACAATTTGAGACTGAGGCTGAGACTAAGAGGCATCAGGCTAAGGCTGAGACTAAGAGGCTGCAGGCTGAGGCTGAGACTAAGAGGCTGCAGGCTGAGGCTGAGACTAAGAGGCTGCAGATTGAGGCTGAGGCTAAGAAATTGGAAGCAGAGGAAAGAAGATTGACTGCTGAAAGGGAAGACAAGAGATTATCTGCAGAGAGGGAAGCAGAAAAAAAGGAGAAGAGATTACAAAAGGAACATGAGTTACGACTAAGGGAGTTTGAGTTTCAAGGCCATGCTCCTGAAAATGGTGCCAGTCCCTTTACCTCTGATGCCACTGCTAGTCAGGGAGCCTCAACCTCAGCTATGAATTTTCATTTAGATCATTTTGTTGAGAAAGAAGATGATATTGAGAGCTATCTAAATAGATATGAACTATTAGCTACCACGTATGGGTTAGAGAGAGAAAGGTGGAGCTTAAAGTTATCTCAAGGTCTTCGTGGGGCAGCTTATGAAGTTTTTGCCAAAATGAACAGAAGTGATCAAGAAAATTATGACATGCTAAAGCAGGCTCTTTTGTTAAGATACGAAAAGAACGCAGAATTTTATAGAAAAAAATTTAGGAATGCTAAACTACTGTCAGGTGAAACCTATCACCAGTTCTCTGCACGGTTAGAGACATACTTGGAGAAATGGACTTCTCTGGGGAAAACCCAAGATCTTAAGGAAATGGTCCTTATAGAACAATTAAGAGAGTCCATGGCTCCAGACCTGAGAAAGTTTCTCATGGAACAAGGTGCAGAGAGGCTGGGTGAGTTGCTAAATGTTGCTGAAAGGTATCAAGCAGCTCAGGCAGAGGTATCAGGTAATAAGAAGAAACAGGTAGAAAATTTTAGGGCACCACAGAACTTTAATAAATTTGATCCTAGAGATCAAAACAAAGGTAAGCACCAGTTTGATAGGCCACGGTATGACAATAAAAATAAAACCCCACAATTCGATGAAAGGAAATATGATGAAAGAAAATCTTTCAACCAAGGAAAGAGATGGTGTAAAAATTGTAAGATGAACAATCATGACACTGACCGTTGCAGAAGGAACCCTATAGTTATGGCCACCCTTCAGGTCAGGTCGACCTCAAGAAAGGAGGAGGATATTCTGTTAGATACCACTCCAGAAGAGATGAGGAAGGCACAGGCTGGGGATAAGACCCTCAAGCCTTGTTTCAGGAAATTGTCAACTTGTCATACAACTCCAGGCAAGGGAGATTTTTACATGAAAAACAAGTTGATTTACAGGAAGGCCGGAACTAGATCCAATGGTCACGGACAGTTGGTTCTTCCAAAGAGATATAGGGCAGACTTAATAAGGAGCCTACATGTGAAACAAGATGGGGACCATGAGAAAATTGGTACCATCATCCAAAAGGTGGCTCACAATTATTATTGGCCCAAGGCAAGGTGGGACATTGAGAATTTTGTAGAAAGGTGTAGCATAGCACATGAGGGAACACCCACAAGTGGGAACATTGATCCGGACCTGGACCCGCCAAAGGGCAAACTTAGGCCTGACAATACAAAGAAAAGTAAATTAAATAAAGTGGACCAAATGAAATGGGAAGCCCCTTTTCACGGACAAGCTTCACTTAACTGTTTTACAATGGCCACTATGCAGAGAGTGCAAAAAGATGTCTTACCCCAGGGTAAGCCGAAAATCCCTCAATCGGACTTATGTAAACTGGAGGAAGAGGATGTAGAGAGGAAATCTCTCATCCAGAATTCTATGTGGGGAGAAAGCCCCAGGAAAAAAAATTGGTAGCGGTCGTTTTGTGCATGATAATTCTGGGAAGAAAAATCATCACTATAGCGCTTTAAGTGGAAGAGACCATACCGGTGCATGGACAAAGAGGTCCACAAAATTAAAGGTCCATATGTAGCGCTGTTAAGAACGTGGACTGATGAAAAGGCAGAGGAAAATATTACATCCTCATACCAATATGTGAATGAGCTGACCACTCGTTTAAAAACTGGCTGGAAACTTGCCAATGAAAATTTGAGACAAACCAGGAAGAAACATGCTGCCTATTATAACAGGAAAGCTAAAGACAGAGATTTGGCTGTGGGAGAGAAGGTACTGCTTCTTCTCCCCGGTAGTCACAATAAGTTACAAATTGGATGGCAAGGTCC
Source organism: Oreohelix idahoensis (assembly GCA_024509875.1). Classification (NCBI taxonomy): domain Eukaryota; kingdom Metazoa; phylum Mollusca; class Gastropoda; order Stylommatophora; family Oreohelicidae; genus Oreohelix; species Oreohelix idahoensis. Next base: position 11,734 of record JAMPIV010020256.1, read on the forward strand.
ATATACAGTTCTAGAGAAGGTGTCTAGAACAAATTATAAGATAGATAAGAAGGGGAAAGAAAAAATCTATCATGTGAATCTCCTGAAGAAATATTTGGAAAGAGAACATCAGGAAGAGACACACTTGTTGACCTTGTCCATTGCAATGGAGATGAAAAAGGAACCACTTTCATCATTTGAATATCCATTACACCCCTGTGAGACAGCGGCACAGGTGAAAATCAGTACACATTTAACGAAAAATCAGAAAGAGAGAGTGCAACAGGTTCTAGATAATCATACAGAGGTGTTAACCGACCGACCGGGGCATACAAACTTATTGGAATATGATATGAAGCTGATAGACCCCACACCTGTCTGTATGAAACCCTATTCGATTCCTTTTGCTAAGGAGAAAGCTTTGAAGGAAGAGATAGACTATTTGTTGAAGGAAGGAATTATTTCACACAGTGAATCTTCGTATAGTTCCAGTGTGATACTCCTAAGGAAACCCTCTGGAGAACATAGACTCTGTATAGATTACAGGAGACTGAATGCTATTACAGAAGGACAGGTGGATCCATTGCCGGATACAAATCAGTTGTTTGCCAGGCTAAATAAAGCTAAATATTTCTCAAAAGTGGATCTGAGTAAAGGATACTATCAGATTCCAGTAAAGCCTGAGGTTAGACCATACCTAGCTTTTAGTACCTCAGAGGGACACTATGAGTTTAACAGATTGCCATTTGGATTGAAGAATGCACCTAGTGTCTTCTCTAGAATGATGAGAAAATTATTGGACCCTCTGAATAATCCATGTATCACAAATTTCATGGATGATATCCTTATAGCAACAGAAACATTTGAGGAACACATTGACTCTCTGAACATGCTGTTTAATCGACTTAGAGAAGCGAATTTAACAGCCCGACCAACCAAATGTTGCGTTGGATGTAAAGAATTAGAATTCTTGGGACACACAGTCTATCAGGGAAACATGACCCCTGACCCCAAGAATTTAGAGAAACTAAAGAAAGCCCGAGACCACAAACCAAGAAAGACGTGAGATCCTTTGTCTCATTATGTGGTTTCTACCAAAAGTATATCAAAAACTTTAATTCCATATGTGCACCGTTAACTGATTTGACACGTAAAGGAAATCCAGATCGAATTACATGGACACCACAATGTGAATTGGCTTACCAGGAATTGAAGGAAAAGCTTACAAGCAAACCTATTTTGAAATTACCTGACTTAAGTCAAGAATTCATTGTAAGGACTGATGCCAGTAATATTGGGTTAGGTGCGACTCTGCTACAGAAATCAGATGCATTGGATGGGGAATTAAGCCCAGTGGCATATGCTAGCAGAAAGTTGAATAAAGCTGAAACCAACTACTCAACTAGCGAAAAAGAATGTCTTGCAGTAATATGGGCGAAAAAGAAATTCAATATTTATCTGTATGGGAAGGCATTTAAGTTGCAAACGGATCACAAACTCTTGTCATTTCTAGCGCAGGCTAGACATGAAAATTCTAGATTACTCCGTTGGTCATTACTGATGCAGCCATATGAGTTTTGCATAGAGTATATATATGGAAAGAAAAATCTGGGAGCGGATTTTTTAAGCCGCCATCCGTGTGATGAGAATCACCGTAAGCCCCAGAAATAATAATAAATTGCTCTATGTGTATATAGAATTATAGACTGACATATAACGTCTGTTTTAAGAGGGGAGAATTTGTCGTGAAACATTCTAAATCCACATATATAAATTAAAAGGTAAATGTAAAGCCTAACAAATAAATTCAATAAAAGGAAAGAAGAATGGTAAAGAACAGTGCTGTCACAATGACTGTACTCGAAATCCCCCTTGTTTTCTACTTCGTCTGCAAATTGTAACGTTTCCACGTTGATAGTAAAGCCTATAGCAGCATACACGCGTTTCCACAACACAATAAAACGTGTACTGCATTTCTAAAAAAACCTTGAGATACGCAAGCTGATTAATGACCTAAATTAATACTAACATTAATTACACTACGTTAACATAAACGGAAAGACAGATGAACTTAGGATAGAAAGAGAGAGAGAGCGATGTACGAAGGAACGCAGGCAATACTACCACAGTCTCGCTATATTAATGCCACCCCCAACAAGCGTAAGGCCAGAAGCACTAACTTTTTTTCAAATCGACAGTGATAAAAAATACTACCCATACGAGAGTTAGGTTTAAAAACTTACAAAACGCTTATTAGGAAACATGACATTCTACTGTTTTATGTCTAAAATCCTGACATTAGTCTGACAGTACAGCAGGACAGGTGGCGGTTCTAAACATAAAAAATAAAAAAAACAAATACACGACTATCCTAGAAAATACATATTTTGAACGCAGCCACCTAGCTCCCTTAAATTTATATAATTGGGTTCCTTAGGACTTTCTGACAAAGAATATGTTAAACGTTACGCAAATAGTCTAGGAATTAACAAATTATAGCCACAATAAAATGGTGGTGCTGTCAGACAACACCAAAATCAGAATTGCGCAGTGGCAGGTTTTGAAACCACCATTGTACGGGAAATGGGCCACCATGTTAAATCCTATTTGATTGGATAGAAATAAATGTAAGGCTAAACACGATTAGTCGGACTATAAATACTATTTTTTGTTGTTAGGGGAGACGGAAGGAAGGGTACTTTTTTGCAAACGCTTGGGTAAACATGGCTCGATTGGTTAGACCCGCCAATATAGTCAATTAGAAGCGTCAGTTCAGTGCCACATTTTAAAATAAACTTACTAAAGGAACAGTGCGTTGAGATCCAGCTCATATTTTTCTAAATACAAGCCTGGGACAGAGGCGGATCGGAATTTGTGCCATAATTTGTGCCATTATTCATCGCTAGTCAACGTATCTGTGTAATATTTCCATGAATTGTGGGACTGTGGTCCTAGTTATTGAAGCAGCACCTGGTCTGAGTTTTGCTGAATCCAGAGGCTGACAGCATACTCCTTGGTCCAGATAGCAACCAGTGAGGTGTCTCCAGAACACAGTGAAGCAATTGAGCAGAGGAGTCTTTTCCTGCCGCCATCACGAAAGATAAGCTTCTGTGGCCAGAGGAGCTCAACATTATGTACCCCCCTCTAAAATTGACATTGTATTAAATAAAGAGGGGCAAGTAATTGTTTTAATGCCAGGAACTGAGAACATCTCCAATACTAGTTCCAACAGAAACAAACACTTGAAGTCGTGATGACAATCAACAACATAGCTTGAACAGCCAGTATTACCTCCTAGTACCACATCACAACTCACACACATAGAATACTAATAATAATATATGTCAATACAAAGATCATATCTATAAACTGTGTACATAATACTTGTAATTACATTTTGTTATGTTTCCTGGTTCACTGTGTAGTTGAATCAGGATCTCTATTATTGAAAGAACTTAATACATATATTTTTAACCTTTAACACTTGCCTCATTTAAATAATCTTATAGAGTGTTATATGTATGTGAGAGTCACAGTGGTGTAAAATGTTGTGGAATAATTAAATGGTTTATCTGTCTGTTGTTGTTGTGACTTACACTTCATCATTTTCATAACCCTAGACATTTAACGTAGTCATCACAATATTCCAGAATAATTCTGACTGAGGTATAAATGTGGTAGCAAGTAAGATTATCTGTAAAACACTACACCTATTAGATACAGATACCTTCACAGCTGATCTCAATCAGTACACTAAGTCCCCTATAAATATTTATAACATCCCACTTTACCACATATATTGGGGTCCTGTCCGGGATTTTGAATCTTTCCCTATTATAAATATTGGGGGTAATTCACTTCAGGGAATAATAAAAATTAAAAAGGTATCCTTGGGTGAAAATAAATAACGTTGAGCTCTCAGTGCCTGTGGTGGTTATTGGCTATTTAGTTAGAAATTGTATTGTTTAGTTAGACATTATATACATTTACCTGTTAGAAAATGGCGGACCTGGCCAAATTTCGATCTGCTGCTGTGCAGACTGCGAAAGAGTTAGGAATGGACGGGCAAATTATGATTGCTTATGTCACTGCTGAATGTGACAAATATATTGAACGGGAAGAAAGAAAATTAGAAAAAGAGGCCGAAAGAAAATTAGCATCTGAAAGGTTGGCCGAAGATAAGAGGTTAGAGGCTGAAAAAGAAATTAAGAAGTTACAATTTGAGACTGAGGCTGAGACTAAGAGGCATCAGGCTAAGGCTGAGACTAAGAGGCTGCAGGCTGAGGCTGAGACTAAGAGGCTGCAGGCTGAGGCTGAGACTAAGAGGCTGCAGATTGAGGCTGAGGCTAAGAAATTGGAAGCAGAGGAAAGAAGATTGACTGCTGAAAGGGAAGACAAGAGATTATCTGCAGAGAGGGAAGCAGAAAAAAAGGAGAAGAGATTACAAAAGGAACATGAGTTACGACTAAGGGAGTTTGAGTTTCAAGGCCATGCTCCTGAAAATGGTGCCAGTCCCTTTACCTCTGATGCCACTGCTAGTCAGGGAGCCTCAACCTCAGCTATGAATTTTCATTTAGATCATTTTGTTGAGAAAGAAGATGATATTGAGAGCTATCTAAATAGATATGAACTATTAGCTACCACGTATGGGTTAGAGAGAGAAAGGTGGAGCTTAAAGTTATCTCAAGGTCTTCGTGGGGCAGCTTATGAAGTTTTTGCCAAAATGAACAGAAGTGATCAAGAAAATTATGACATGCTAAAGCAGGCTCTTTTGTTAAGATATGAAAAGAACGCATAATTTTATAGAAAAAAATTTAGGAATGCTAAACTACTGTCAGGTGAAACCTATCACCAGTTCTCTGCACGGTTAGAGACATACTTGGAGAAATGGACTTCTCTGGGGAAAACCCAAGATCTTAAGGAAATGGTCCTTATAGAACAATTAAGAGAGTCCATGGCTCCAGACCTGAGAAAGTTTCTCATGGAACAAGGTGCAGAGAGGCTGGGTGAGTTGCTAAATGTTGCTGAAAGGTATCAAGCAGCTCAGGCAGAGGTATCAGGTAATAAGAAGAAACAGGTAGAAAATTTTAGGGCACCACAGAACTTTAATAAATTTGATCCTAGAGATCAAAACAAAGGTAAGCACCAGTTTGATAGGCCACGGTATGGCAATAAAAATAAAACCCCACAATTCGATGAAAGGAAATATGATGAAAGAAAATCTTTCAACCAAGGAAAGAGATGGTGTAAAAAGTGTAAGATGAACAATCATGACACTGACCGTTGCAGAAGGAACCCTATAGTTATGGCCACCCTTCAGGTCAGGTCGACCTCAAGAAAGGAGGAGGATATTCTGTTAGATACCACTCCAGAAGAGATGAGGAAGGCACAGGCTGGGGATAAGACCCTGTTACGTACATTTATTACCTAAGGGGGTAGTCTTCGGTCCTGCCAAATGTACGCACCAGTTTTATATAGTTATATTATTTGTGCGGTCGAATGATTCGCGCACTGACGTGCACAAAGCAGTGTGAGTTGCTTTGGGACGCACGGGTAACCTAGTTGGGTAGTTTCTGACGTCATGATTTGAAGGGGCAACATGGACCTTGTTTATGTCCGTGATTGAGATATATTATTATTGTATTCATGGCACGTTTATGGAAGCCATTTATTCTAGTGATCTGTATTGGTCTTCAGGTCGAAACCAATAGCAGCAATGTCACGTAAGTTATCGCCCCACTTCTTATTGTATGCTGTATTGTAAGGCCGCTCTTATACTAGTCTAGCGGGAATATGTTATTCCTAGAATGGACCTACAGAGTCGTTAGCCTTTAGGATTCGTATCGTAGAAGAAGGATTCCTACGAGTGGGAAAGAAGTTAATTTGATTGCAGTATTCATATGTGTAAACGCCTTCATTGTAATGCCAAAGTCGTGGCATGATTTTGAGAGGTTAGTTAAAACCTAAAGATACTAACTCAGATACCTCTTCATATATGTACCATTGAAGAGACTACGTTATATGGAACTATGTCTTGGATAGAAACAGTCTCTTATTGGACGAATGCGGGAGTTCGTGGTATGGGAGTACATGCTTAAGTGGATGACCTCAAGCAAGGTCAACGGACATTCCCTTGCTGTTAAAACCTAGTATGAATATTATTGGATTCTTATTACTTACGTGAGAGAGAGGATTTTAGATATGAATGACCAGAGATGTATCGTTTTATCGGAACTGTCACTACTATGTATAAATTGTTCATCGTACCTGTCAAGGAACATTGTACCGTCTTGTCAAACGTCTTCGTACCACGTAATAAATTATAATAACTTTACCGACGAGTTGAGTATGATCATGTTGGCCTGATTTGCCTTCCACTCGTTGAAGTTCTGTTGGATAGCTCTTCATCTAATTTTCATTCTACATTCGCGTCAAGATGCTAGTACACTGGTACATCTGCTACTAGCTATCATGTTACCCGAAAAGTGCGCTCAACAGTAAATGGTATGCCAGTGTGGGCTGGAAATCAATAATTTCAAAGGAAACGTACCCTATACAAGTATCGGTTGAATGGAAGATTTGAACTTTCAAGGCGACAACAGCTTGGAATCTACTGTGTTGGTGAATCACAATCAACTTACGGACAGGGTCATGGTCATCAATCAACATCCACGTCAGGTTGTACAGTGACTGACTGCCTTGGAATCACCTCTTCGTCAGTATTGCGTGCGAGCTGTGGTCTAATACTCAGAACGAAGTATTTTATCCTCAAACGTACATCCACGGAGACGAGGCACATTGATTTTTTACCTGCACGCGAGATGAGTATAACGTGTTTTCTTTGTACACTTTATTACGTTTAGCTGTGCCTCATGTAGTTATGTCCACATTTATATTTTTCGTTTTACATGTTATATGTGTTGTATTCTTCGTGGGAGGTAGGGAGGTAGATCTGTCGAACGAGATCCATCTCGAAGCCAATTCGGGCTCTTCGTCAGACGTTCTGTAGGGCTCATTTTGTAAGTTTCAATTGAGCGATAATTCCGGTACAAGGCTAAAAACCTTGCCGAAGTTCCGATCGCTAGTTGCTTCTTATAATAGTATCTGTTTAGCTGTTGCGTCAAGTTTTAATTGTTGTTTTCGTAGTTATTTTTACTCGTATTTAGTTTTATGATGAATTTTGTTTGTATTATTGTCCGTCTCACCTTTCCTGTCGTTCAGTTTTTTACAAAACCTACGTTTTTACACTGTGTTGTCAATTGTCTTGTGGATTATTGGTTCGTAGATGTCATCGTAATTTTTTACGACATTCTATTTTAGTTCCACATTTTTTTTTTTAATTTGATTTCTACGACTGTAGTCATTTGTCTTGATTATCGTGTCGTGTCAGTATTGTGCTATTGTCTGTCACGTTATTGCTTTCACACCATTACATGTTATAAATTACATTATTGATTATTAATATTTGACTATTATATGATGACTTTAATGTACAGTTCTTGGACAGGAACTGGTACCTCTGATTAGATGGTAAAAAAGTGAATATTTTTAAGTAACACTTATTAGAGTGAAAAAAAAAAAAAATTATTAGACATAATGGATATTTTGGATCATTTTCTCCGGGAGGGAGATAGAATGGGTAAATGGGGTTCAAGTTGTGAGGAATATGCCATTGAACATTTCTTACTTCAAATTACCCAGGATCTCAAGAATTTTGCTTTTCTTAGGTGCAAATATGGCTTTTCACAAGAGAAAGCAGTGAGACTTGCTAAATTATTATCAACCATTTTTTTATGATGAAGGAAAAATAACTACTCAAGACAGTAGTGTTATTGAGGTGGATGAGTTGAAGAAAACCATAACGAAGCACAAGGGTAGGGAGATTGCCCTTACGAATGAGCTGCTACAGCAAAAAGGGGAATATGAGAAGAAGTTGTTGGCTATGGATTTTGAAAATTCTGAGTTAAAGAATAAAGTGACGGTGTTGATAGAGGATAATAAGAAATTTCATGACTCTTCTTTTAACCAGAAAAGAGAGTTAGATAATGAGGTGACCTCCTTAATGAACATATTTTTCGAAGAAGATAGTGACGATGAAAAAATACCTACTGCTATTAATACTACTCTGCAGATAGATTGCAATACACACGTGGCTCAAATTCAGAGCCTGACATCTGAGGTAACTCTTTTGAGAGAAAAGTGTAATATGGAAAAAACGATGAAACAAAACATGAAAGTTTTGGATAAAAAGATAGCAGATCTTACCTTGGCAAATCAAGAACTTAGGAATCTTCTATGTCAACAGGAGAAAGTGTCTCAGGAAAAACAGATAAATATTGAAAAATTACTCATGGAGAAAAATGAGTTAGAGAATGAAGTACGCTCAGTAAAAATATTACTTGACAAGCAGAATAAGGTCATTGGAGAATTTGATAAGTTAAATGTGACTATGAAGACAGACTGTCATGCTCATTTGGCTCAGATTCAAGAACTTACATCTGAGATTCCTCTTTTGAAATTAAGGGTTGAGGAACTTACGAATAGCCATCAAAATGCCATTGAGGCACTTGAAAAAGAAAAGGCCATTAATAAAGAACATGTCAGGAAACACACTATCGATGTTGAACATCTAACTCAAACTGCTGCTGCAGAACTCGAAGTTAAAGATTTAAATATTATGAATGGGATTGCTAGAGAGCTAGAACTATTCAAAAGGAATTATGAGAAGTGGAAGTCAGATTATGTAGAGTTGAAAATAGAAGCTGAAAAACAGAAAAAATTGATAATGAATCTTAGAGATAGAAAAGTCAGAAAGGGAAATAACAAGAATTGCCATTCTTTTAAAGGGAAACAATTTTGTCAAACTTCTCTGTATAATGTATTTTCTAGCCAATCTCACAGATCACGAGATTTTCATCAGAATAATTTTGGAAATAATCAAAGCAATAATTATTATCATAACGGGAAATTTAAATCACAATCTTTCAAAAATAGACAAGGTTATCAAAATAGACAGTATGGTCAATGGCACAATGGTAACGGTCATACTAACCGTGATTTTAACGTAAACAAAAATGCAAATACTAGCAATTTTGGGGATAATAACCAAAATCGATCGCTACGAAGATATATATCTTCGAACCAGCCACGACAACACTCTAATGTTGCTTTGAGTGATACACATTCAAACAAGGAACAGGATAATAATGTTAATGCACATAGTGCTATGTCATGTTCTCTAGATTTCGAACAGGTCAAGTCTTGTGATGAGAGTAATACCCCATTCCAGCCCAAGGCGATCACAACGTTGCGATGCGGGCAAATTATACCAAACCTACCAGCGGCTTGTACGGCCACGTCAGCTACTGACTATGGAACAGGAAGCCTTAAATTAAATAAGGGTTTTATAAATGGCATTCCATGCTCTCTTTTATTTGATTCAGGCTGCAGTGCTGTGGGAGTGCGGAACTCTTTGGTCGACCCCGCCTGTGCAACTGGAGAGACCATCCAATGTGTTACATTTAGTGGGACAGTGGAAACATTTCCCACGGCTGTTATTGAGTTAAATACACCATTTTTTTCAGGAAAAATCCACGCCTGTCTTCTTCCGAATCCAATTTCTGATGTCATCCTGGGTCGCATACATGATATAAAGGAATGTACCCCACAGCAAATTGCTGAATGGGAAAAGCAGCATATACAGGATGCCTATGCATTTAAGTCTATACCTAGAGTTGTGTCACATGCACATGCTATTAACATGTTGGGTAATGCTAATGTATCGGAATCTAGTAGTGAAAATGATTCCATGGTTCATTACGCCACTGTGGCTAATGGATTACAACCTTTACGACATGCTTCCATTCTTAAGAATGATATTAAGGTTTCAACGCAACCTGTGAAGACTAGTAAGTCATTCCGGGGGACATATACCTTCCCTCGACCTGATCAGCAGGCAACTGATCGTAAAAAAAAGGTTACGTTTGAAAAAAAGGGAAAGGATGTTCCTAATAAAAATAAGAGTTGTAACTCTTATGGGAAAATTAATACCAATAAGGTTGCCAGTAAGATTTTAACTTTGCCCAGCAAGCAGGTGTCTACGACATGCCGTACACCTACACCTTTGTCTGGCATAAGTCATAATAATCAAGTACAAAAGTATGGTACATTTAAGAATAATCCTAAAGGTATAAATAATAAATATTATAACGTACCTAAGAGGACTAATGTTACCCATCAACCTTGTTCACATTCTTGTGACTACAGTACCACTTATATTGGTAGAGGTGCATCTTCTCGCACCATCCTTGTGCAAAATCTGCCTCAGCGAACTAGTTGGCAAGCACTAGGAGATTTTCTCAACCACACGGCAGACGTTAGGTTCGTGCGTCTGTTACCTCATACCAATAACAGGTATGGTGACGCCGTGGTTACTTTTAGGACCAATCGAGATGCTCGCATGGCTATCGAGCGGGACAATGGTGTGTATTTCCACCACCATTCTCTCCGATTACAATTGGTTCCTGATTCTGCGTCACGCAGATAGTAACCTACTATATTGGATTTTGATTTCACATTCTTTGATGACTCAGCCTATGCAGTCATCATCTCTTTCTTGTAATGGTTATTTGTTCTTTTTCTAGTTCTCATGAACTTTTCCTATGGAATTTTATGCCATTCGGAATATGAATGCTCCAGCTACCTTTGTACGCATGATGCGCCGCATATTGTCTCATCGTCCCGATGTCATTACTTATATAGATGACATCTGTCTTTTCAGTGACTCTTGGGATGAACATATTTATGGATTAAAAGCTTTACTTTCTACCTTACGGGATTATAACTTAACAGCGAAACCTTCAAACGCTTTTGTCGGTTTTCATGACATCTCATTTCTGGGTCACCGCATAGGTCATGGTTTCATGTATACAGAAGACAGTAACGTCTCTAAAATTTTAAACATCTCAGCACCTAAGAAAAAAAAAACAAGTTAGGTCTATTTTAGGACTAATACAGTTCTATTCAAAATTCATCCCTCATTTGTCTACTATAACTGCACCTTTTTCGTCTCTACTGAAAAAAGGCACATCTAATGTAATAAAGTGGTCGCAGGATCACCAAACGGCGTTAGAGTATATAAAACGATTTTTTTCAAATGAACCTTTTTTGAGGTTGCCTAACAAAAATCTCACCTTCATTCTTCGCAGTGATGCTTCTTCCTACGCTATCACTGCAGTTTTGATGCAGGAATATAACGGCACCTTATTTCCGGTGATGTACGTGTCCAGAAAACTTACGGAGAGCGAACTCAAATACTCCGTTCTCGATAAAGAGCTCCTCGCATTAGTGTGGGCAATCACAAAACTGGAACGTTACCTTCTCGGTTCACACTTTGTGGTGGAATCTGATCAAAAAGCTCTTACCGCACTGAACACTAAGAATGTCAAATCATCGAAGTCAGCGCGTTACGCGATAGCGCTTCAACCATTCAATTTTGAAATACGAGCTATTCCTGGAGTGAAGAATGTGTTCGCAGACTGTTTGTCGAGATGCCTGTCGTGAAATATTCTAATCCACATATATAAATTATCAGGTAAATATAAAGCCTAATAAATACATTCTAATAAAGAAAAGAGCAATGGTAAAATAACAGTGCTGTCACAAAGAATGTACTCGAAATCCCCCTTTGTTTTATGCTTCGTCTGCAAATTGTAACGTTTCCACGTTAAATATAAGCCACTGCATAAATACAAGCGTTTCCACAACACATTAAAACGGGTATTGCATTTCTAAGAAAAACATTGAGAGGCACAATGCGTAATGACCTAAATTAATCCTAACATTAATTATATTACGTTACCAAAACGAACGAACAGATGGACTAAAGGATAGAGAGAAGGGAGAGGCAGAAAGCCGAACGCATGCAAAATTAAACACGCGTCTCGCTATTAATGCCACCCCAACAAGCGTAACGCGATACACACTTACTACTATCACGCGTGTAAGGCCACATGCACTAACTTTATTTCAAATCGACAGTGATAAAATTCACTACCCTTCCCAGAGTTAGGTTTTTAAATCCTGAAAAACTCTTATTAGAAAAGATGACAATAGATGGGTTTACGTTTGAAAACATTACAGTACCCAGACAGCACATCTTCGAAACAGGAGGTAGAAGAAATTGCATATTTTGAACGCAGCCACTTAGCTCTTTTAAATTTGGATATTTGGGTTCCTTAGGGCTTGCTGACAAAGAATATGTAAAACGTTACGCAAATAGTCTAGGAATTAACAAGTTATAACCAAAATAAAATAGTGGGGATGCCTGACAGCATGAAATCATTTCTGCTCACAACATTTTTTTTATAACGTGTTTGAAAAAACCTTGCGTACGGAAATAGCCTACCATGTAAACTCCAAATTGATTGGAGCGCAACAAATATAAGACTAAACACGATTGGTCGGACTATAAATACTATCTTTGGTTGTTAGGGGAGACGTAGGAAGGTAAAATTTTTTCAAACACTTGTCGAAACGTGGCTCCATTGGCCAGACTCGCTGATATAATCACTTAGGAGCGTTAGTTCGAGACCACTAGTTCAAATAAGCTTGATAAAGCAACAGTGCGTTGAAGCCAGCTCATATTTTTGCTAAATAAAAGCCTGGAACATAAGCAGATGGGAATTTGTGCCAGAATTCATTGCTAGTCAACGTATCTGTGTTTTATTCTATGAATTGTGGTAAGCTTGAAACATTCAGTATCTTTTAATGAAAATTGAATGTGAATTGTTAATTTATGCCTGTATATATGTGTAGTTCAGTAGCAAACATGATGTAAAGCCTATAATGCTCCAGCCTGAACAGAAGGTGTCGGAGGAAAGTAAAACGGCATGGAATGGCCAAACAGTACACTGACACCTAGATGATTGACTAGAAAGAAATAATGCTGGAAGTGCAGAGGCGTAGTAACCATTAAGGAGGTTAATACTGGTGTAGAGTATTTCAGATGAAGCTGACAGTTGGCCTGACGCTCTGAACTCAATGTTTGTGGTGTATTGTGCTCAGTGTAGAACTAGAGTATCAATTAGTTATGAAGTAGAAGGTGCATCCTTCTTGTTTTCAGGGACCGTGGTCTTGATGGTATTGAGCAGCACCTGGTCAGAGCTTTGCTGAATCCAGAGTCGGACAGCATACTCCTTGGTCCATTTAGCTATCAGTGAGGTGTCTCCAGAGCACAGGGGAGAAATCGAGCAGAGGAGTCTTTTCCTGCCGCCATCACGCAAGATAAGCTGATGTGGCCAGCTGAGCTCAAAATTATGTACCCCCATCTTAAAATAACATTGTAACATAAACTTAAGAGGGGAAGTAAATTGTTTTAATATCAGGAACTGAGATCATCTCCAATACTAGTTCCAATAAAGACAAACTATTGAAGTCATGATGACAAATACCAACAGAGCTTGAACAAAACAAAACCAGTATTACCTCATATTACTACTACACAACTGACACACATAGGATACTTTTAATAATATATGTCACTACAATATTCATATTGAGAAATTCTGTACATATAACTTGTAATTAAAATTGATTGTGATTCCTGGTTCCCTTTGTATTTGAATCAGGACACATATTCATTCATGACAGCAATGAATACATATTGTTATTTGAAAAGTTATCAGTGACTCCTTTAAGATATCCTTGTAGAGTGTTTTATGTATGTGAGTGTCACAGTGTTGTCAAGTGTGGTGGAATAAATTAAATTGTTTATCTGTCTGTTGTTGTTATGACTTACACTTCATCATACACATACCCTAGACATACAACGTAGTCATCACACTATTCCAGAATAATTCTGACTGAGATATATATATATATATATGTGGCAGCAAGTAAGGTTATCTATAATACACTACTCTTATTAGATATAAATACCTTCACAGCTGATCTCAGTCAGTACACTAAGTCCCCTATAAATATTTATAACATCCCACTTCACCACATATATTGGGGTCTCGCTCTTGGGATTTTGAATCTTTACCTATTACAAATATTGGGGGTAATTCACTTCAGGGAATATAAGAATTAAAAGGTATCCTTGGGTGGAATTAAATAAGGTTGAGCTCACGGTGCCTGTGTTGTCCATTAGATATATATTTAGAGACTGAATTGTTGGTTAGACATTGTATAAATTTACCTGATAGACAATGGCGGACCTGGCCAAGTTTCGATCTGCTGCTGTTCAGACTGCAAAAGAGTTAGGATTAGATGGGCAAGTTATGGTTGCCTATGTCACTACGGAATGTGACAAATTTATTGAACGCGAAGAAAGAAGGTTTGAAGCCGAAAGAAAGTTAGAGGCTGAAAGGGAAATTAAGAAGTTACAATTTGAGGCTGAGGCTGAGACTAAGAGATTGCAGATTGAGGCTGAGGCTAAGAAATTGGAAGCAGAGGAAAGAAGACAGGCTGCAGAAAGAGAAGAGAAGAAATTAGCTGCAGAAAGAGAAGAGAAGAAATTAGCTGCAGAAAGAGAAGAGAAGAAATTAACTGCAGAAAGAGAAGAGAAGAAATTAGCTGCAGAAAGAGAAGAGAAGAAATTAGCTGCAGAAAGAGAAGAGAAGAAATTAGCTGCAGAAAGAGAAGAGAAGAGATTAGCTGCAGAAAGGGAAGCAGAAAAGGAGGAGAAGAGATTACAAAGGGAACATGAGTTAAGACTAAGAGAGTTTGAGTTTCAAGGCCATGCTCCTGAAAATGGTGCCAGTCCCTTTGCCTCTGATGCCACTGCTAGCCAAGGAGCCTCAACCTCAGCTATGAATTTTCATTTAGATCATTTTTTTGAGAAAGACGATGATATAGAGAGCTATCTAAATAGGTATGAACTATTAGCTACCACGTATGGGTTAGAGAGAGAAAGGTGGAGCTTAAAGTTATCTCAGGGACTTCGTGGGGCAGCTTATGAAGTTTTTGCAAAAATGAGCAGAGGTGATCAGGAAAATTATGACATGCTAAAGCAGGCTCTTTTGTTAAGGTATGAAAAGAATGCAGAATTTTATAGGAAAAAATTTAGGAATGCTAAACTACTGTCAGGTGAAACCTATCACCAGTTCTCTGCACGAATAGAGACATACTTGGAGAAATGGACTTCTCTGGGGAAAACCCAAGATCTTAAGGAAATGGTCCTTATAGAGCAATTAAGAGAGTCCATGGCTCCAGACCTGAGAAAGTTTCTCATGGAACAAGGTGCAGAGAGGCTGGGTGAGCTGCTAAATGTTGCTGAAAGGTATCAAGCAGCTCAAGCAGAGGTAACAGGTAATAAAAAGAAACAAGTGGATAACTTTAGGGCACCACAGAACTTTAATAAATTTGATCCTAAGGATCAAAACAAAGGTAAGTACCAATTTGATAGGCCACGGTATGAAAATAAAAATAAATTCCCACAATTCGATGAAAGGAAATATGATGAAAGAAAATCTTTCAACCAAGGAAAAAGGTGGTGTAAAAATTGTCAGATGGACAATCATGACACTGACCGTTGCAGAAGGAAACCTGTGTATATGGCAACCCTTCAGGTCAGGTCGACCTCAAGACAGGAGGAGGATATTATGTTAGATACCACTCCAGAAGAGATGAGGAAGGCACAGGCTGGGGATAAAACACTCAAGCCTTGTTTCAGAAAATTGTCAACTTGTCATACAACTCCAGGCAAGGGAGATTTTTACCTGAAAAACAAGTTGATGTATAGGAAGACTGGAGCTAGATCCAAAGGTCAGGGACAGCTGGTACTTCCTAAAAGATATAGGGCAGACTTAATAAGGAGCCTACATGTGAAACCAGATGGGGACCATGAGAAAATAGGTACCATCATCCAAAAGGTGGCTCACAATTATTATTGGCCCAAAGCAAGATGGGACATTGAGAATTTTGTAGAAAGGTGTAGCATAGCACATGAGGGAACACCCACAAGTGGGAACATTGATCAGGACCTGGACACGCCACGGGGCACAATTAGGCCTGATAATAAAAAGAAAAATAGATTTGATAAAGTGGACCAAATGGAATGGGAAGCCCCTTTTCACGGACAAGCTTCACTTAACTGTTTTACAATGGCCACTATGCGGAGAGTGCAAAAAGATGTCTTACCCCAGGATAAGCCGAAAATCCCTCAATCGGACTTAAACAAACTGGAGGAAGAAGATGTAGAGAGGAAATCTCTCATCAAGAATTTTAAGTGGGGAGACAGCAACAAGAGAAAAATTGGTAGCGGTCGTTTTGTGCATGAAAATTCTGGGAGGAAAAATCATCACTATAGAGCTTCGAGTGGAAGAGACCATACCGGTGCATGGACAAATAGGTCCACACAATTAAAGGTCCATATGTAGCTTTGTTAAGAACGTGGACTGATGAAAAGGCAGAGGAAAACATTACATCTTCATACCAATATGTGAATGAGCTGACCACTCGTTTAAAAACTGGCTGGAAACTTGCCAATGAAAATTTGAAACAAGCCAGGAAGAAACATGCTGCTTATTATAACAGGAAAGCGAAAGACAGAAATTTGGCTGTGGGAGAGAAAGTACTGCTTCTTTTGCCCGGGAGTCAGAATAAGTTACAAATTGGATGGCAGGGTCCATATACAGTTTTAGAGAAGGTATCTAGAACAAATTATAAGATAGATAAGAAGGGGAAAGAAAAAAATCTATCATGTGAATCTCCTGAAGAAATATTTGGAAAGAGAACATCAGGAAGAGACACACTTGTTGACCTTGTCCATCGCCATGGAGATGAAAAAGGAACCACTTTCATCATTTGAATATCCATTACACCCCTGTGAGACAGCAGCACAGGTGAAAATCAGTACACATTTAACGAAAACTCAGAAAGAGAGAGTGCAACAGGTTCTAAATAATCATGCAGAGGTGTTAACAGATCGACCAGGGCATACAAACCTATTGGAATATGATATGAAACTGATAGACCCCACACCTGTCTGTATGAAACCATATTCGATTCCGTTTGCTAAGGAGAAAGCTTTGAAGGAAGAGATAGACTATCTGTTGAAGGAAGGAATTATTTCGCACAGTGAATCTTCGTATAGTTCCGGTGTTGTACTCTTAAGGAAGCCCTCTGGAGAACATAGACTCTGTATAGATTACAGGAGACTGAATGCTATTACAGAAGGACAGGTGGATCCATTGCCGGATACAAATCAGCTGTTTGCCAGACTAAATAAAGCTAAATATTTCTCAAAAGTGGATCTGAGTAAAGGATACTATCAGATTCCAGTAAAGCCTGAGGTTAGACCATGCCTAGCTTTTAGTACCTCAGAAGGACACTATGAGTTTAATAGATTGCCATTTGGATTGAAGAATGCGCCTAGTGTCTTCTCTAGAATGATGAGAAAATTGTTGGATGTAAACATTTCGGAGGAACGTAACGAATCCCTGAGTTGCCTCTTTGATTGAGGATATTCCGAATGTTTCATACAGGATAATAAGAAGATTATGGGATCCACTACGAAAACTCTGCTATCACCAGGTATATGTTATCTCCTCATAACGTACATTTTGAGGGAAATATAATGTTCTCTGGACATGTCATTGCGCAGACTCAGAGAACAGAAATGGTGAATACGGGTTGCGAAGCAGCATTAAGACAAGCACTCACACTTGCGGCTGTTCAGTAACATAACCGAAATATATTATTGGTTGTAGAAGTCTGAGGCAGATTTCAAGAGTAGTGCCTACTCTGAATGGACCCAACTACATAAAACCATGATAGCACTACAGCAGAGTAAAGTCAAGTTGACTTACATTTATCTATGTGTATATAGAATAAAGGACTGACATATAATGTCTATTTTAAGAGGGGAGGTGTCGTGAAATATTCTAATCCACATATATAAATTATCAGGTAAATATAAAGCCTAATAAATACATTCTAATAAAGAAAAGAGCAATGGTAAAATAACAGTGCTGTCACAAAGAATGTACTCGAAATCCCCCTTTGTTTTATGCTTCGTCTGCAAATTGTAACGTTTCCACGTTAAATATAAGCCACTGCATAAATACAAGCGTTTCCACAACACATTAAAACGGGTATTGCATTTCTAAGAAAAACATTGAGAGGCACAATGCGTAATGACCTAAATTAGTCCTAACATTAATTATATTACGTTACCAAAACGAACGAACAGATGGACTAAAGGATAGAGAGAAGGGAGAGGCAGAAAGCCGAACACATGCAAAATTAAACACGCGTCTCGCTATTAATGCCACCCCAACAAGCGTAACGCGATACACACTTACTACTATCACGCGTGTAAGGCCACATGCACTAACTTTATTTCAAATCGACAGTGATAAAATTCACTACCCTTCCCAGAGTTAGGTTTTTAAATCCTGAAAAACTCTTATTAGAAAAGATGACAATAGATGGGTTTACGTTTGAAAACATTACAGTACCCAGACAGCACATCTTCGAAACAGGAGGTAGAAGAAATTGCATATTTTGAACGCAGCCACTTAGCTCTTTTAAATTTGGATATTTGGGTTCCTTAGGGCTTGCTGACAAAGAATATGTAAAACGTTACGCAAATAGTCTAGGAATTAACAAGTTATAACCAAAATAAAATAGTGGGGATGCCTGACAGCATGAAATCATTTCTGCTCACAACATTTTTTTATAACGTGTTTGAAAAAACCTTGCGTACGGAAATAGCCTACCATGTAAACTCCAAATTGATTGGAGCGCAACAAATATAAGACTAAACACGATTGGTCGGACTATAAATACTATCTTTGGTTGTTAGGGGAGACGTAGGAAGGTAAAATTTTTTCAAACACTTGTCGAAACGTGGCTCCATTGGCCAGACTCGCTGATATAATCACTTAGGAGCGTTAGTTCGAGACCACTAGTTCAAATAAGCTTGATAAAGCAACAGTGCGTTGAAGCCAGCTCATATTTTTGCTAAATAAAAGCCTGGAACATAAGCAGATGGGAATTTGTGCCAGAATTCATTGCTAGTCAACGTATCTGTGTTTATTCTATGAATTGTGGTAAGCTTGAAACATTCAGTATCTTTTAATGAAAATTGAATGTGAATTGTTAATTTATGCCTGTATATATGTGTAGTTCAGTAGCAAACATGATGTAAAGCCTATAATGCTCCAGCCTGAACAGAAGATGTCGGAGGAAAGTAAAACGGCATGGAATGGCCAAACAGTACACTGACACCTAGATGATTGACTAGAAAGAAATAATGCTGGAAGTGCAGAGGCGTAGTAACCATTAAGGGGGTTAATACTGGTATAAAGTATTTCAGATGAAGCTGACAGTTGGCCTAACGCTCTGAACTCAATGTTTGTGATGTATTGTGCTCAGTGTAGAACTAGAGTATCAATCAGTTATGAAGTAGAAGGTACATCCTTCTTGTTTTCAGGGACCGTGGTCTTGATGGTATTGAGCAGCACCTGGTCAGAGCTTTGCTGAATCCAGAGTCGGACAGCATACTCCTTGGTCCATTTAGCTATCAGTGAGGTGTCTCCAGAGCACAGGGGAGAAATCGAGCAGAGGAGTCTTTTCCTGCCGCCATCACGCAAGATAAGCTGATGTGGCCAGCTGAGCTCAAAATTATGTACCCCCATCTTAAAATAACATTGTAACATAAACTTAAGAGGGGAAGTAAATTGTTTTAATATCAGGAACTGAGAACATCTCCAATACTAGTTCCAATAAAGACAAACTATTGAAGTCATGATGACAAATACCAACAGAGCTTGAACAAAACAAAACCAGTATTACCTCATATTACTACTACACAACTGACACACATAGGATACTTTTAATAATATATGTCACTACAATATTCATATTGAGAAATTCTGTACATATAACTTGTAATTAAAATTGATTGTGATTCCTGGTTCCCTTTGTATTTGAATCAGGACACATATTCATTCATGACAGCAATGAATACATATTGTTATTTGAAAAGTTATCAGTGACTCCTTTAAGATATCCTTGTAGAGTGTTTTATGTATGTGAGTGTCACAGTGTTGTCAAGTGTGGTGGAATAAATTAAATTGTTTATCTGTCTGTTGTTGTTATGACTTACACTTCATCATACACATACCCTAGACATACAACGTAGTCATCACACTATTCCAGAATAATTCTGACTGAGATATATATATATGTGGCAGCAAGTAAGGTTATCTATAATACACTACTCTTATTAGATATAGATACCTTCACAGCTGATCTCAGTCAGTACACTAAGTCCCCTATAAATATTTATAACATCCCACTTCACCACATATATTGGGGTCTCGCTCTTGGGATTTTGAATCTTTACCTATTACAAATATTGGGGGTAATTCACTTCAGGGAATATAAGAATTAAAAGGTATCCTTGGGTGGAATTAAATAAGGTTGAGCTCACGGTGCCTGTGTTGTCCATTAGATATATATTTAGAGACTGAATTGTTGGTTAGACATTGTATAAATTTACCTGATAGACAATGGCGGACCTGGCCAAGTTTCGATCTGCTGCTGTTCAGACTGCAAAAGAGTTAGGATTAGATGGGCAAGTTATGGTTGCCTATGTCACTACGGAATGTGACAAATTTATTGAACGCGAAGAAAGAAGGTTTGAAGCCGAAAGAAAGTTAGAGGCTGAAAGGGAAATTAAGAAGTTACAATTTGAGGCTGAGGCTGAGACTAAGAGGTTGCAGATTGAGGCTGAGGCTAAGAAATTGGAAGCAGAGGAAAGAAGACAGGCTGCAGAAAGAGAAGAGAAGAAATTAGCTGCAGAAAGAGAAGAGAAGAAATTAGCTGCAGAAAGAGAAGAGAAGAAATTAGCTGCAGAAAGAGAAGAGAAGAAATTAGCTGCAGAAAGAGAAGAGAAGAAATTAGCTGCAGAAAGAGAAGAGAAGAAATTAGCTGCAGAAAGAGAAGAGAAGAGATTAGCTGCAGAAAGGGAAGCAGAAAAGGAGGAGAAGAGATTACAAAGGGAACATGAGTTAAGACTAAGAGAGTTTGAGTTTCAAGGCCATGCTCCTGAAAATGGTGCCAGTCCCTTTGCCTCTGATGCCACTGCTAGCCAAGGAGCCTCAACCTCAGCTATGAATTTTCATTTAGATCATTTTGTTGAGAAAGACGATGATATAGAGAGCTACCTAAATAGGTATGAACTATTAGCTACCACGTATGGGTTAGAGAGAGAAAGGTGGAGCTTAAAGTTATCTCAGGGACTTCGTGGGGCAGCTTATGAAGTTTTTGCAAAAATGAGCAGAGGTGATCAGGAAAATTATGACATGCTAAAGCAGGCTCTTTTGTTAAGGTATGAAAAGAATGCAGAATTTTATAGGAAAAAATTTAGGAATGCTAAACTACTGTCAGGTGAAACCTATCACCAGTTCTCTGCACGAATAGAGACATACTTGGAGAAATGGACTTCTCTGGGGAAAACCCAAGATCTTAAGGAAATGGTCCTTATAGAGCAATTAAGAGAGTCCATGGCTCCAGACCTGAGAAAGTTTCTCATGGAACAAGGTGCAGAGAGGCTGGGTGAGCTGCTAAATGTTGCTGAAAGGTATCAAGCAGCTCAAGCAGAGGTAACAGGTAATAAAAAGAAACAAGTGGATAACTTTAGGGCACCACAGAACTTTAATAAATTTGATCCTAAGGATCAAAACAAAGGTAAGTACCAATTTGATAGGCCACGGTATGAAAATAAAAATAAATTCCCACAATTCGATGAAAGGAAATATGATGAAAGAAAATCTTTCAACCAAGGAAAAAGGTGGTGTAAAAATTGTCAGATGGACAATCATGACACTGACCGTTGCAGAAGGAAACCTGTGTATATGGCAACCCTTCAGGTCAGGTCGACCTCAAGACAGGAGGAGGATATTATGTTGGATACCACTCCAGAAGAGATGAGGAAGGCACAGGCTGGGGATAAAACACTCAAGCCTTGTTTCAGAAAATTGTCAACTTGTCATACAACTCCAGGCAAGGGAGATTTTTTACCTGAAAAACAAGTTGATGTATAGGAAGACTGGAGCTAGATCCAAAGGTCAGGGACAGCTGGTACTTCCTAAAAGATATAGGGCAGACTTAATAAGGAGCCTACATGTGAAACCAGATGGGGACCATGAGAAAATAGGTACCATCATCCAAAAGGTGGCTCACAATTATTATTGGCCCAAAGCAAGATGGGACATTGAGAATTTTGTAGAAAGGTGTAGCATAGCACATGAGGGAACACCCACAAGTGGGAACATTGATCAGGACCTGGACACGCCACGGGGCACAATTAGGCCTGATAATAAAAAGAAAAATAGATTTGATAAAGTGGACCAAATGGAATGGGAAGCCCCTTTTCACGGACAAGCTTCACTTAACTGTTTTACAATGGCCACTATGCGGAGAGTGCAAAAAGATGTCTTACCCCAGGATAAGCCGAAAATCCCTCAATCGGACTTAAACAAACTGGAGGAAGAAGATGTAGAGAGGAAATCTCTCATCAAGAATTTTAAGTGGGGAGACAGCCCCAAGAGAAAAATTGGTAGCGGTCGTTTTGTGCATGAAATTTCTGGGAGGAAAAATCATCACTATAGAGCTTCGAGTGGAAGAGACCATACCGGTGCATGGACAAATAGGTCCACACAATTAAAGGTCCATATGTAGCTTTGTTAAGAACGTGGACTGATGAAAAGGCAGAGGAAAACATTACATCTTCATACCAATATGTGAATGAGCTGACCACTCGTTTAAAAACTGGCTGGAAACTTGCCAATGAAAATTTGAAACAAGCCAGGAAGAAACATGCTGCTTATTATAACAGGAAAGCGAAAGACAGAAATTTGGCTGTGGGAGAGAAAGTACTGCTTCTTTTGCCCGGGAGTCAGAATAAGTTACAAATTGGATGGCAGGGTCCATATACAGTTTTAGAGAAGGTATCTAGAACAAATTATAAGATAGATAAGAAGGGGAAAGAAAAAATCTATCATGTGAATCTCCTGAAGAAATATTTGGAAAGAGAACATCAGGAAGAGACACACTTGTTGACCTTGTCCATCGCCATGGAGATGAAAAAGGAACCACTTTCATCATTTGAATATCCATTACACCCCTGTGAGACAGCAGCACAGGTGAAAATCAGTACACATTTAACGAAAACTCAGAAAGAGAGAGTGCAACAGGTTCTAAATAATCATGCAGAGGTGTTAACAGATCGACCAGGGCATACAAACCTATTGGAATATGATATGAAACTGATAGACCCCACACCTGTCTGTATGAAACCATATTCGATTCCGTTTGCTAAGGAGAAAGCTTTGAAGGAAGAGATAGACTATCTGTTGAAGGAAGGAATTATTTCGCACAGTGAATCTTCGTATAGTTCCGGTGTTGTACTCTTAAGGAAGCCCTCTGGAGAACATAGACTCTGTATAGATTACAGGAGACTGAATGCTATTACAGAAGGACAGGTGGATCCATTGCCGGATACAAATCAGCTGTTTGCCAGACTAAATAAAGCTAAATATTTCTCAAAAGTGGATCTGAGTAAAGGATACTATCAGATTCCAGTAAAGCCTGAGGTTAGACCATGCCTAGCTTTTAGTACCTCAGAAGGACACTATGAGTTTAATAGATTGCCATTTGGATTGAAGAATGCGCCTAGTGTCTTCTCTAGAATGATGAGAAAATTGTTGGATGTAAACATTTCGGAGGAACGTAACGAATCCCTGAGTTGCCTCTTTGATTGAGGATATTCCGAATGTTTCATACAGGATAATAAGAAGATTATGGGATCCACTACGAAAACTCTGCTATCACCAGGTATATGTTATCTCCTCATAACGTACATTTTGAGGGAAATATAATGTTCTCTGGACATGTCATTGCGCAGACTCAGAGAAGAGAAATGGTGAATACGGGTTGCGAAGCAGCATTAAGACAAGCACTCACACTTGCGGCTGTTCAGTAACATAACCGAAATATATTATTGGTTGTAGAAGTCTGAGGCAGATTTCAAGAGTAGTGCCTACTCTGAATGGACCCAACTACATAAAACCATGATAGCACTACAGCAGAGTAAAGTCAAGTTGACTTACATTTATCTATGTGTATATAGAATAAAGGACTGACATATAATGTCTATTTTAAGAGGGGAGGTGTCGTGAAATATTCTAATCCACATATATAAATTATCAGGTAAATATAAAGCCTAATAAATACATTCTAATAAAGAAAAGAGCAATGGTAAAATAACAGTGCTGTCACAAAGAATGTACTCGAAATCCCCCTTTGTTTTATGCTTCGTCTGCAAATTGTAACGTTTCCACGTTAAATATAAGCCACTGCATAAATACAAGCGTTTCCACAACACATTAAAACGGGTATTGCATTTCTAAGAAAAACATTGAGAGGCACAATGCGTAATGACCTAAATTAGTCCTAACATTAATTATATTACGTTACCAAAACGAACTAACAGATGGACTAAAGGATA
The DNA here is from genome assembly GCA_024509875.1 of Oreohelix idahoensis. NCBI lineage: Eukaryota > Metazoa > Mollusca > Gastropoda > Stylommatophora > Oreohelicidae > Oreohelix > Oreohelix idahoensis. The sequence continues at coordinate 36,236 of JAMPIV010020256.1, forward strand.
GAGAGAAGGGAGAGGCAGAAAGCCGAACGCATGCAAAATTAAACACGCGTCTCGCTATTAATGCCACCCCAACAAGCGTAACGCGATACACACTTACTACTATCACGCGTGTAAGGCCACATGCACTAACTTTATTTCAAATCGACAGTGATAAAATTCACTACCCTTCCCAGAGTTAGGTTTTTAAATCCTGAAAAAACTCTTATTAGAAAAGATGACAATAGATGGGTTTACGTTTGAAAACATTACAGTACCCAGACAGCACATCTTCGAAACAGGAGGTAGAAGAAATTGCATATTTTGAACGCAGCCACTTAGCTCTTTTAAATTTGGATATTTGGGTTCCTTAGGGCTTGCTGACAAAGAATATGTAAAACGTTACGCAAATAGTCTAGGAATTAACAAGTTATAACCAAAATAAAATAGTGGGGATGCCTGACAGCATGAAATCATTTCTGCTCACAACATTTTTTTATAACGTGTTTGAAAAAACCTTGCGTACGGAAATAGCCTACCATGTAAACTCCAAATTGATTGGAGCGCAACAAATATAAGACTAAACACGATTGGTCGGACTATAAATACTATCTTTGGTTGTTAGGGGAGACGTAGGAAGGTAAAATTTTTTCAAACACTTGTCGAAACGTGGCTCCATTGGCCAGACCCGCTGATATAATCACTTAGGAGCGTTAGTTCGAGACCACTAGTTCAAATAAGCTTGATAAAGCAACAGTGCGTTGAAGCCAGCTCATATTTTTGCTAAATAAAAGCCTGGAACATAAGCAGATGGGAATTTGTGCCAGAATTCATTGCTAGTCAACGTATCTGTGTTTATTCTATGAATTGTGGTAAGCTTGAAACATTCAGTATCTTTTAATGAAAATTGAATGTGAATTGTTAATTTATGCCTGTATATATGTGTAGTTCAGTAGCAAACATGATGTAAAGCCTATAATGCTCCAGCCTGAACAGAAGGTGTCGGAGGAAAGTAAAACGGCATGGAATGGCCAAACAGTACACTGACACCTAGATGATTGACTAGAAAGAAATAATGCTGAAAGTGCAGAGGCGTAGTAACCATTAAGGAGGTTAATACTGGTGTAGAGTATTTCAGATGAAGCTGACTGTTGGCCTGACGCTCTGAACTCAATGTTTGTGGTGTATTGTGCTCAGTGTAGAACTAGAGTATCAATTAGTTATGAAGTAGAAGGTGCATCCTTCTTGTTTTCAGGGACCGTGGTCTTGATGGTATTGAGCAGCACCTGGTCAGAGCTTTGCTGAATCCAGAGTCGGACAGCATACTCCTTGGTCCATTTAGCTATCAGTGAGGTGTCTCCAGAGCACAGGGGAGAAATCGAGCAGAGGAGTCTTTTCCTGCCGCCATCACGCAAGATAAGCTGATGTGGCCAGCTGAGCTCAAAATTATGTACCCCCATCTTAAAATAACATTGTAACATAAACTTAAGAGGGGAAGTAAATTGTTTTAATATCAGGAACTGAGAACATCTCCAATACTAGTTCCAATAAAGACAAACTATTGAAGTCATGATGACAAATACCAACAGAGCTTGAACAAAACAAAACCAGTATTACCTCATATTACTACTACACAACTGACACACATAGGATACTTTTAATAATATATGTCACTACAATATTCATATTGAGAAATTCTGTACATATAACTTGTAATTAAAATTGATTGTGATTCCTGGTTCCCTTTGTATTTGAATCAGGACACATATTCATTCATGACAGCAATGAATACATATTGTTATTTGAAAAGTTATCAGTGACTCCTTTAAGATATCCTTGTAGAGTGTTTTATGTATGTGAGTGTCACAGTGTTGTCAAGTGTGGTGGAATAAATTAAATTGTTTATCTGTCTGTTGTTGTTATGACTTACACTTCATCATACACATACCCTAGACATACACCGTAGTCATCCTCACCGATTGTACATCTATAAAGACTGATTATATAACTGAAGTATTCGTATAAATATATCTTTCAGGATATACTTACTTATAGATTATAACATTACTTCTTGTGTAGTAACGTTTTATTAGAACGGGAACAGTGGTATTAGAGTAACATTTTATTAGTACTGCAACATTGGTACTACAGTAACTTTTTATTAGTATGGAAACATTGTTAAGAGCGACAAATATACATTTGTTATTCCTATGGAACATATTACACTACATATCGTGTTCGAGAATATATTTTATCGTGTATGGAACATTGAGAACATCGTCTCGTCGATTACTAACTAGTTGTAACTGAACATTGACAACGATTTATATTGGAATTACTTAGAATATATTAGTAACTGGTTATTTGTTAGTAATTAAGAAATATATAAATTACTATAATCCAATTTAATCTATTTAATTAATTATGGATCACACACATACTAACTTTCTTAGTTGTCACGTAATACCTGCATTCACGGGTCTTAGTTATGATATCTCACTGTTAGATCCCTAGTCAACCATACTAGTGTTAGAAAACATTAAGGGTGTTGATTCTTAAAGTGTTTAATTTTGCATTACTTCATTTTTGCGCATTGTATTTTCAATTTTTCTGTTTTATTGATTCTCTTGTCATTGATCATCATCAGTGTTGCTGTTCATTTTCATTTTTGAAATCATATGTTTCAAATTTTTTTTGTTTTGAAAACTTAGATGAATTTTATTATCATTTTTTTTTTAATGGTTTTTTCATTTTCATTTTCAAACTTGTTTTTACTTCGAATATTACCACATCGTTCCAAAGTAGGTCGATAGTGGATGGGTGCTTTAATGCATACTATCATTTAGTTATATTGATTTCGTTTAATATTCTTTTCTTAATATGATATAACTTTATGCATTTCATATATCTTGTTGTAGTTTTGACTCACCTCTCTCGGGTACTAAGTTCAAAAAAATTAATAGAATTAATTTTTTTTAAGGGGAGGTGATAAGGGAGCTGTTACGTACATTTATTACCTAAGGGGGTAGTCTTCGGTCCTGCCAAATGTACGCACCAGTTTTATATAGTTATATTATTTGTGCGGTCGAATGATTCGCGCACTGACGTGCACAAAGCAGTGTGAGTTGCTTTGGGACGCACGGGTAACCTAGTTGGGTAGTTTCGGACGTCATGATTTGAAGGGGCAACATGGACCTTGTTTATGTCCGTGATTGAGATATATTATTATTGTATTCATGGCACGTTTATGGAAGCCATTTATTCTAGTGATCTGTATTGGTCTTCAGGTCGAAACCAATAGCAGCAATGTCACGTAAGTTATCGCCCCACTTCTTATTGTATGCTGTATTGTAAGGCCGCTCTTATACTAGTCTAGCGGGAATATGTTATTCCTAGAATGGACCTACAGAGTCGTTAGCCTTTAGGATTCGTATCGTAGAAGAAGGATTCCTACGAGTGGGAAAGAAGTTAATTTGATTGCAGTATTCATATGTGTAAACGCCTTCATTGTAATGCCAAAGTCGTGGCATGATTTTGAGAGGTTAGTTAAAACCTAAAGATACTAACTCAGATACCTCTTCATATATGTACCATTGAATATACATTGAGACTACGTTATATGGAACTATGTCTTGGATAGAAACAGTCTCTTATTGGACGAATGCGGGAGTTCGTGGTATGGGAGTACATGCTTAAGTGGATGACCTCAAGCAAGGTCAACGGACATTCCCATGCTGTTAAAACCTAGTATGAATATTATTGGATTCTTATTACTTACGTGAGAGAGAGGATTTTAGATATGAATGACCAGAGATGTATCGTTTTATCGGAACTGTCACTACTATGTATAAATTGTTCATCGTACCTGTCAAGGAACATTGTACCGTCTTGTCAAACGTCTTCGTACCACGTAATAAATTATAATAACTTTACCGACGAGTTGAGTATGATCATGTTGGCCTGATTTGCCTTCCACTCGTTGAAGTTCTGTTGGATAGCTCTTCATCTAATTTTCATTCTACATTCGCGTCAAGATGCTAGTACACTGGTACATCTGCTACTAGCTATCATGTTACCCGAAAAGAGCGCTCAACAGACCCTCAAGCCTTGTTTCAGGAAATTGTCAACTTGTCATACAACTCCAGGCAAGGGAGATTTTTACATGAAAAACAAGTTGATTTACAGGAAGGCCGGAACTAGATCCCATGGTCACGGACAGTTGGTTCTTCCAAAGAGATATAGGGCAGACTTAATAAGGAGCCTACATGTGAAACAAGAGGGGACCATGAGAAAATTGGTACCATCATCCAAAAGGTCGCTCACAATTATTATTGGCCCAAGGCAAGGTGGGACATTGAGAATTTTGTAGAAAGGTGTAGCATAGCACATGAGGGAACACCCACAAGTGGGAACATTGATCAGGACCTGGACCCGCCAAAGGGCAAACTTAGGCCTGACAATACAAAGAAAAATAAATTAAATAAAGTGGACCAAATGAAATGGGAAGCCCCTTTTCACGGACAAGCTTCACTTAACTGTTTTACAATGGCCACTATGCAGAGAGTGCAAAAAGATGTCTTACCCCAGGATAAGCCGAAAATCCCTCAATCGGACTTATGTAAACTGGAGGAAGAGGATGTAGAGAGGAAATCTCTCATCCAGAATTCTATGTGGGGAGAAAGCCCCAGGAAAAAAATTGGTAGCGGTCGTTTTGTGCATGATAATTCTGGGAAGAAAAATCATCACTATAGCGCTTCAAGTGGAAGAGACCATACCGGTGCATGGACAAAGAGGTCCACAAAATTAAAGGTCCATATGTAGCGCTGTTAAGAACGTGGACTGATGAAAAGGCAGAGGAAAATATTACATCCTCATACCAATATGTGAATGAGCTGACCACTCGTTTAAAAACTGGCTGGAAACTTGCCAATGAAAATTTGAGACAAGCCAGGAAGAAACATGCTGCCTATTATAACAGGAAAGCTAAAGACAGAGATTTGGCTGTGGGAGAGAAGGTACTGCTTCTTCTCCCTGGTAGTCAGAATAAGTTACAAATTGGATGGCAAGGTCCATATACAGTTCTAGAGAAGGTGTCTAGAACAAATTATAAGATAGATAAGAAGGGGAAAGAAAAAATCTATCATCTGAATCTCCTGAAGAAATATTTGGAAAGAGAACATCAGGAAGAGACACACTTGTTGACCTTGTCCATTGCAATGGAAATGAAAAAGGAACCACTTTCATCATTTGAATATCCATTACACCCCTGTGAGACAGCGGCACAGGTGAAAATCAGTACACATTTAACGAAAAATCAGAAAGAGAGAGTGCAACAGGTTCTAGATAATCATACAGAGGTGTTAACCAACCGACCGGGGCATACAAACTTATTGGAATATGATATGAAGCTGATAGACCCTACACCTGTCTGTATGAAACCCTATTCGATTCCTTTTGCTAAGGAGAAAGCTAAGGAGAAAGTTCCAGTGTGGTTTGAAACCCTCTGGGAAGAGATTGGACTACAGAAGGACAGGTGGATCCATTGCCGGATACAAATCAGTTGTTTGCCAGGCTAAATAAAGCAAAATATTTCTCAAAAGTGGATCTGAGTAAAGGATACTATCAGATTCCAGTAAAGCCTGAGGTTAGACCATACCTAGCTTTTAGTACCTCAGAGGGACACTATGAGTTTAACAGATTGCCATTTGGATTGAAGAATGCACCTAGTGTCTTCTCTAGAATGATGAGAAAATTATTAGACCCTCTGAATAATCCATGCATCACAAATTTCATGGATGATATCCTTATAGCAACAGAAACATTTGAGGAACACATTGACTCTCTGAATATGCTGTTTAATCGACTTAGAGGATCGAATTTAACAGCCCGACCAACCAAATGTTGCGCTGGATGTAAAGAATTAGAATTCTTGGGACACACAGTCTATCAGGGAAACATGACCCCTGACTCCAAGAATTTAGAGAAACTAAAGAAAGCCCCGAGACCACAAACCAAGAAAGACGTGAGATCCTTTGTCTCATTATGTGGTTTCTACCAAAAGTATATCAAAAACTTTAATTCCATATGTGCACCGTTAACTGATTTGACACGTAAAGGAAATCCAGATCGAATTACATGGACACCACAATGTGAATTGGCTTACCAGGAATTGAAGGAAAAGCTTACAAGCAAACCTATTTTGAAATTACCTGACTTAAGTCAAGAATTCATTGTAAGGACTGATGCCAGTAATATTGGGTTAGGTGCGACTCTGCTACAGAAATCAGATGCATTGGATGGGGAATTAAGCCCAGTGGCATATGCAAGCAGAAAGTTGAATAAAGCTGAAACCAACTACTCAACTAGCGAAAAAGAATGTCTTGCAGTAATATGGGCAATAAAGAAATTCAATATTTATCTGTATGGGAAGGCATTTAAGTTGCAAACGGATCACAAACCCTTGTCATTTCTAGCGCAGGCTAGACATGAAAATTCTAGATTACTCCGTTGGTCATTACTGATGCAGCCATATGAGTTTTGCATAGAGTATATATCTGGAAAGAAAAATCTGGGAGCAGATTTTTTAAGCCGCCATCCGTGTGATGAGAATCACCGTAAGCCCCAGAAATAATAATAAATTTCTCTATGTGTATATAGAATTATAGACTGACATATAACGTCTGTTTTAAGAGGGGAGAATTTGTCGTGAAAACATTCTAAATCCACATATATAAATTAAAAGGTAAATGTAAAGCCTAACAAATAAATTCAATAAAAGGAAAGAAGAATAGTAAAGAACAGTGCTGTCACAATGACTGTACTCGAAATCCCCCTTGTTTTCTACTTCGTCTGCAAATTGTAACGTTTCCACGTTGATAGTAAAGCCTATAGCAGCATACACGCGTTTCCACAACACAATAAAACGTGTACTGCATTTCTAAGAAAACCTTGAGATACGCAAGCTGATTAATGACCTAAATTAATACTAACATTAATTACACTACGTTAACATAAACGGAAAGACAGATGAACTTAGGATAGAAAGAGAGAGAGAGCGATGTACGAAGGAACGCAGGCAATACTACCACAGTCTCGCTATATTAATGCCACCCCCAACAAGCGTAAGGCCAGAAGCACTAACTTTTTTCAAATCGACAGTGATAAAAAACACTACCCATACGAGAGTTAGGTTTAAAAACTTACAAAACGCTTATTAGGAAACATGACATTCTACTGTTTTATGTCTAAAATCCTGACATTAGTCTGACAGTACAGCAGGACAGGTGGCGGTTCTAAACATAAAAAATAAAAAAACAAATACACGACTATCCTAGAAAATACATATTTTGAACGCAGCCACCTAGCTCCCTTAAATTTATATAATTGGGTTCCTTAGGACTTGCTGACAAAGAATATGTTAAACGTTACGCAAATAGTCTAGGAATTAACAAATTATAGCCAAAATAAAATGGTGGTGCTGTCAGACAACACCAAAATCAGAATTGCGCAGTGGCAGGTTTTGAAACCACCATTGTACGGGAAATGGGCCACCATGTTAAATCCTATTTGATTGGATAGAAATAAATGTAAGGCTAAACACGATTAGTCGGATTATAAATACTATTTTTTGTTGTTAGGGGAGACGGAAGGAAGGGTACTTTTTTCAGTAAATTAATATTAGACAAACATAAAGGTATGTTTTCAGGCACTCGTAAGAAATAAAGAAGTAGAACACTTGGACAACAGAAAAACAACAGACGTGAGTGGCTTACCCTGGGTTCGAACCCCGTACCTTCCGTACGACAACTCCGCCTAGCTATCAAGCGAATCACACTGACCCCACGGCCAGCTAGGCATCCCCAAAAAAGGATGCTTTACTGACTATTTATCAGTACGAAACACAAGATAACACCGGAAGTATACAGTGGGCAACTCAGCCCCTTAATGACGCAATCACTTCTGTTGTTCCCCTATTAACAGTATGTGTCAGTCCAAACAAGACAAAGACCTTGATACTGGGTCCAGTAAATAGTAGAAGACTTAAGGACAGTAGTATAGAACAGAGGGTAGGTTTCTGGTATTGTATAAACATAAATAACACATAAGGAAGGGAAACCCGCGGCCTGTAAACAGTAAATTAATATTAGACAAACATAAAGGTATGTTTTCAGGCACTCGTAAGAAATAAAGAAGTAGAACACTTGGACAACAGAAAAACAACAGACGTGAGTGGCTTACCCAGGGTTCGAACCCTGTTTTATTTATGTTACATGACTATTGACCGTTAACCTTGAAGGTTGGTTCAAGAAGACAACACTCTGTCAAGCTACTAATGATTGAAATAATAAACACTGACAGTCAATATATATACATGAAGTTTAATGAAAGAAACGCTGATACTAAACTATCAAAATAACAAAGATAAACCAAATGTTGCAGCAGAAATATACTCCGTGATAGACAGATCAGATGAATTTATAATGTTTGAAGTAAAACATATTATTAGCCCAACTATATAAGACTAAAGTCTGCAACAAAGATAAGAGGGTTTGTTACTCTTGATAGATTTGTATGTGAGTGAAAGTTGCAATGTGGTTTGTGAATTGGACATTCACTGTCAACTTAAATACCCCTCTCCCCTTTGTCCACAGTTGTCCACTTTTCACATACCCCTCCGTGGTGAAATACATTGATACAACGACAAAATCCTCCATTTATAAAGATAAAAGTTAAAATAAAATGTAGGGATAAAATATAGTTAAGATACGCTGCTACTTATTCGCCCCGCCACAAGAGCGTTGATGTTGGTAGACCGTACCATCGTTTTCTAGTGTCATTGAAAAAACTAGTTATAACATGGAGACACGAAAGGCCTATTCGTTCAGACGGGGGAAAAAATGATGCCGTCTGCACGCATTTCAATCTAGCCTAGCATACGCGCGAACCTGTAGCTAGTGGTTTGAAATACGATGTAAAAAGTAAGAACATGTAGTCAATTGGTCACGAAAACAGGCTTAGCTCTTGTTTAGAATGACGTAATTCTAAACGTACTACGGGAGAATCACGTAATTAAGTTGAAAATAGCGGTAAAAGAAGTGAACGAGTAGTAGTTTATAGATTTCAAGACTAACATGGAAAAAAAAATATGGAACTTCTTATTAATAGGTTTAGAATCACAAAAGTTAGCTAGTTTAAGAGCTTATCTTTTCCTGACAAATAATATGCTTTCAAATAAAAGGACGAACAGATAAATCGGAAGTTATTGACAAAAGACTGAGTTGTTCGATGCAGACTCGCCAACACATGTTAGTTTGCAGCCACTATAAGTTACATTTTGACGCGTCCTTGAGACGAAGGCAGAAAGAAATTACATGTAAACAAGGGGGAGACAAGGCGGATAGAATCTAAAAATATCTTCGCAGTAGAAATCTAAGAAGTGAGTGAGAGAAAATTTGGATAGTTTTTTGTAGTTGGGCTAAAAAACCAAGTCCAATTTTGGGAAAAAACCAAGTCCATTTTTGTGGAATGACAAGTTCGGACGGACAGACCGACAGAAATACACTACACATTAGACCAAAATTTGGACATTTATGTTTGAAATTTTAAATTGTAGAGGGGAAGTACTCTCATTGGACGGAATAGTTAATGTTATTGAAAAATTGGCCGGCAAGTTGCCATTTTGTTGAAGACTGTCCATTCAAGCAGATCGTTGAGGCTAAGAAGTTTGTCGTCCATTGAAAATATATGCTAATAATAGTGGGACGCCCTAGTCTAGCCAGCAGCTCAGCTGAGTTTGTGCTATTTCAACGTATCTGTGTGTTTTCATTTCGAATTGTGGTAAGGCAAAGATTATTAACCTTGTACTTAACAATTCTGAGTGATTGATACTGCCAGATAATGAAAAATGATTACGACAAGTGAGTACTTATTCTAGGTCCCCAGCCGACTGTCCAGGGCCTAGAGGTTGAATTATAATATGATAAACTATCAGAAATGTAGAATACAGATGTTTATTTTCAAGTGGTCAGGTGGAAACGTATCACCCACCTTATTATATGAAAAAAAGAGATTAATGAAAATATTTCAGATGCAGTGCAGTCTCTAGAGGAGAGTAATGGGAAACTAGTGCTACTTGATAACAGCCTTGATGTAGATGTGCTGGGTCGGTCAGAGAGATCTGACCCTGTCTTTTAATTACATGTATTATTGCTTGTAAACATGGTGGATTAGGTAGTATGTTAAGACATAGCCTAATTTTGTGGTTTCAGAGTTTCTTTGTCTGGCACTGTGCTAGTGCCAGATGTTCTGGAGAAGTCCAACTTTGTATGAAATGAGATGCCTACCATACTACCTCAGAGCATGTGAGGAGTGGGCCTAAGGAACAACTTTCTTCCATCGTCACAGGCCAGTTAAGTATTAAAGACCTGGCCTGCTGAGATTCATCAACTACAAAAAAATAATTTAAACTACATTGTGAAAAATAAGAAACTTTTTGTCCACCATTAATCCTGTTTAAGGAGCAAATTACATTGTTAACCAAAGACTGGGTATGATGCAAATACCCCGACCCGACATCCAGCATTAGTTTTCCTAAAGACTTTTAGTTAGTACCAATATTAGCAAATTTAACTTATATATATATATATATATATATATATATATATATATATATATATATATATATATATATATATATATATATATATATATATATATATATATATATATATATATATATATATATATATATATATATATATATATATATATATATATATATGTATATATATATATATATATATATATATATATATATATATATATATATATATATATATATATATATATATATATATATGTATATATATTATATAATATATATGTATATATGTATATATATATATAATATATATATATATATATATATATATATATATATATATATATTATATATATATATATATATATATATATATATATATATATAATAATAATAATAATAAATTCTTTAAGCACCAAACACGGCGCATAAGGCAGAAACCAGTGCTCTCCAGGTTGTTCGTTGTGACGCCACTCCTCTTAGCTCTTGCACATTATTTAGGCCCAACGTTCTTCCTTCTCTTATTATTGTTCTTCTGAGTGTTTCTTTTGGTCTTCCTCTTTTCCTCTTACCCTCAGGAACCCAAGTGAGCGCCTGTAGTGGTATTCTGTTGTTTTGCATTCGTAGGACATGACCGATATAAGACCATCGTCTTTTCCTTATATAGTCGGAGACATATTTCTGCCTAGAGTCTTCTCTTATTTGTCGATTAGTCTTGAATTCTTTCCAACTGATGTTCATGAGTTTTCTAAGACATTTGTTCTCGAATGTATTCAGCTTGTTCTCCAATGATTTTGTTATTTTCCAACTCTCACAGCCGTATGTTAACACTGAGATAACATTTGAATTAAACAGACGAAGCTTGGTATGTATATTCAATGATCGTAATTTCCAAATGTTAGATAATCTATTGAAGGCGCTAGCTGCCAAAGCAATTCTAGTATGGATTTCTCTTGTTGTGTCACCATCCTGAGTCATTTTACTGCCTAAATAATTGAAACTTTCAACTTTCTGTAGTTTTTCCCCGTTCAAGATGATATCAAAGGTCTCGTTAGAAAAGTTCATAGCTTTAGTTTTAGAGGCATTTATTTGGAGACCTATTTTAATCGAGAGATGACACAAATTATTTATTGCTTCTTGGGACTGCCTTGGTGTTGAACTTAAGAATGCTACATCATCTGCGAAATCCAAGTCCCCCAGGAATTTTCCATTTGTCCATTTTATACCCAATTGTTCATTGTGGGTATAGTTTCTCATAACCCAATCAATAGCTATTCCAAAAAGTAGTGGTGACATAATACAGCCTTGTTTCACCCCTGTTTCTACTGTAAACCATTCTGTATTCCCTTTATTTGTTCTAACACAACATCTTGCATTGTCATATAGCGCTTTGATTATATTCACATATTTTGTTGGAAAACCATAGATTGTAAGTATCTTCCACAATGATGGGCGGTGTAGACTATCAAAGGCTTTTTGAAAATCGACGAAGATACTCTGGTGTATCTTTTATTCTATAATTTAACATAACATGGTACTATCCATCGAAATATACACATTCCTGATGTTTTTCTTTCGGCGTCTAAGGTGAGAAAAGATATAGATAGATATAGATAGATATATATAGATATATATATATATATATATATATATATATATATATATATATATACATATATATATATCTACATATATATATATATATCTATATATATATATATATATATATATATATATATATATATATATATATATATATATATATATATATATATATATATATATATATATATATATATATATATATATATATATATATATATATATATATATATATATATATATATATATACACAAGCCTTTCATGTGATTATTAAATTATATGTACTTCTATTGACATTAATTCATATTGATTCACACGTCCTGACCTGAAGAAAAACTTGAGTCAGGACAAAATAAATTTGAAATATATGTAATTTCTAAATTTTAAACACAGTGTTAATTGACTTGATCATAGAGCTTAATATTAGACCTAGTGTTTGTGTGTGAGTGTGTGTGTGTGTGTGTGTGTGTGTGTTTGTGTATTTAATTTCCTGCACACCACATTTCATTACCCTAGACATTAGACGTAGCTATCAGACATACTAGTCAAGAATAAGTCTGATTGAGGTCATAGGTGGTAGCAGAAAGATACTCTGTAAACTCACATAAACTGTTATCTTCAGGGACCTTCTCAGCTGACCTCATTCAGAACACTAGGTAACATAGCAACCACACTTAATAACATCAAAACCCACCACATATATTTAGGTCTCCTGGTCCGGGAATTAAACTATTGGGGTATAAGTTTGTATAAATTCAACAGTGTCCCTAAAATTAAAAGTTATATATAAGAAATATTTAAGGTGGAAAGTAGGAGTTGATGAATCTTTACAGCCAGTAGTAATTAATTAAGTAAAGTGTCACTTTGTTAATTAGAGTTTGTAATCTATCTTAGAACATTATTAGAGTTGTGTGATACAGGATGGCAGATCTAGCCAAATTCAGATCGGCTGCTGTGGCTGACTGCTAAAGAAATGAATATGGAGGGTCAGGCTTTGATCCAATATGTAACCTCAGAATGTGACAAGTATATTGAAAGGGAAGATAGGAATTTAGCAGAAGAAAGAAAATTACTGTTACAAATTGAGGCTGACAAAGAACTTAAGAGGCTGCAGATTGAGGCTGACAAAGAGGCTAGGGCATTGGAGGCAGATAGGGAGGCTGAAATAGAGCGGCTCCAATTGGAAGAAAAGAAATTAGAATCTGAGGAAAAGACTGCTGAAAGAGAGGAAAAGAGACAGGCTGCAGAAAGGGAAGAAGAGGAAAAGAGACAGGCTGCTGAAAGGGAAGCAGAAGATAGGAGATTGCAGAGGGAGCACGAGTTACGACTAAGGGAGTTGGAATTACAAGGCCATGCTCCTGAAAATGGTGCCAGCCCCTTTCCCTCCGATGCCACTTCTAGTCAGGGAGCCTCAACCTCAGCTTTGGGTTTTCATTTAGACCATTTTGTTGAGAAAGACGATGACATAGAAGGGTATTTAAGAAGGTTTGAACTTTTGGCTATCACGTATGGGTTAGAGAGAGAGAGGTGGAGCCTCAAGTTATCCCAGGGGCTTAGGGGTACATCTTATGAAGTTTTTGCCAAAATGAATAGAGACGACCAAGACAATTATGACATGCTAAAGCAGGCTCTGTTATTAAGATATGAAAAGAATGGTGAATTTTATCGTAAGAAGTTTAGAAATGCCAAGCTTTTGTCTGGGGAGACATACCACCAATTCTCTGCCAGACTGGAAACCTATTTGGAGAAATGGACTGCTCTGGGGAAGACAAAAGATCTTAAAGAAATGATCATGATAGAGCAATTAAGAGAGTCCATGGCTCCAGACCTGAGAAAGTTTCTCATGGAACAAGGTGCAGAGAGGTTGGGTGAGGTATTGAATGTCGCTGAGAGGTATCAAGCAGCCCAGGCAGAGGTAGCTGACACTAAAAAGAAACATATAGAGAATTTTAAGGCCACACAGCACTTTAATAAATTTGATGCCAAAGAACAAGGTAACAAAGGTAGGACAAACTTTGATAGGCCACGAAATGATTATCGTAATAGAAACTCACAGTTCAATGACCAAAAATATAATGAAAGAAAACCTTTTAACCAAGGAAAGAGGTGGTGTAAATGGTGTAGGAAGGACAACCATAACACCGAAGTTTGTAAAAGGAAACCTTCTAACATTGCTGCAATGAAATCGGGGAACCAGAGATTAAAGGCTAAACCTACTGGACAGCAGGAACCTTATCACCCCCCCCCCAGTTTGTGAGGATGTTGTTTGTAACGGGGTCACCATAACGTGCCTATATGATACAGGTTTGGATTTTGATTCAGTTGTGAGGTCGAGCCTAGTGGACCCAAGTCAGTATACCACCGAAACAATGGAAGTACAAGGGGCGACTAAGGACATACCACTCATGACACTTCCCATCGCAAGGATAACGGTGAAAACTCGCTATGTGGAAGGAGAAATCAGGGCAGCAGTGATAGATGAACCAATCTACCCTCTGATATTGGGGTGTAGATACGTCTTCTTGGGGAATCCCAAGAGACCTGTGATCATTGCGACAGTGCAGACCAGGTCACAGTCAAAGGAGGAAGAAGGTGAACCTATAAATGCTCATCCAGAAGAGATGAGGAAGGCGCAGGCTGAGGATAGGACACTCAAGCCATGTTTAAAAACATTGCCCAAATGTCACACACCTCCAAGCAAGGGAGATTATTATATGAAGAACAAATTGCTATACAGGAAGGCCGGAACTAGAACAAATGGTCACAACCAGCTGGTTCTTCCCACTTCATATAGGGAGAAAGTGATGGAACAAGGGCATGCGATTCCCTTCAGTGGTCACATGGGGATCAGCGCCACAGGACAGCGTATAGCTTGTCATTACTTCTGGCCAGGGATAACGGAAGATATAAAAAGATATGTAAAATCCTGTCCAGAATGTCAAAGGGTAGCTCCAAAGCATTGGACTGCTCCTGCAACTCTAGGGGAAATGCCCATAGTGGGAACACCTTTTGAGAGGGTTGCAGTGGATATTGTGGGACCTCTCACTCGGACCAAGAGGAGGAACAGTTACATCCTTACTCTGGTTGACACTTGTTCTATGTGGGGAGAAGTGGTAGCCCTGTCGTCAATCGATTCGAAACATGCGGCAGAGGCAATACTTACAATATTCACAAGATTAGGATTCCCGCATCAAATCTGACTGATAATGGCTCCCAGTTCAAGGGGAAACTAACGGAAGACGTTTTTAAGCTATTTCAAGCCAGACACTTTCATTGTAGCCCGTACCATCCACAAGGGAACGGCCAGGTAGAGAGGTTCAATGGGACTCTCATTTCTATCCTGAGGAAGCTGGCACATGAGAAACCGGATATGTGGAACCAATTTTTGCCTGCTGCGTTGTTCGCGTACCGGGAAGTTCCTCATAGTTCAACCGGGATGGCACCCGCAACCCTGTTATTTGGGAGGCCAATCAAAGGTCCATTAGAAGCTTTATTGAGGACCTGGACAGATGAGAAGGCAGAAGAGACTGTTACCTCATCATATCAATATGTGAACGCTCTGTCCACTCGTCTGAAAGCTGGATGGAAACTGGCAAATGATAATTTGAGACAA
The DNA here is from genome assembly GCA_024509875.1 of Oreohelix idahoensis. NCBI lineage: Eukaryota > Metazoa > Mollusca > Gastropoda > Stylommatophora > Oreohelicidae > Oreohelix > Oreohelix idahoensis. The sequence goes on from JAMPIV010020256.1 coordinate 52,028, forward strand.
GCCAGGAAGAAACATGCAGCTTATTTTCATAGGAAAGCAAAGGACAGAGAATTAGCTGTGGGAGAGAAAGTACTTCTTCTACTACCCGGCAGCAATAATAAGTTGCAAATTGGATGGCAAGGTCCATATACGGTTCTAGAGAAGGTGTCTAGAAGAAACTATAAAATTGACAAAAAGGGGAAGGAGAAAATATATCATGTGAACCTTTTAAAGAAGTATCTGGACAGACAAATCCAGGAAGGCACCCCTTTACCTTCCTATAGCTCCAGTGTAGTTTTGTTGAGGAAACCGTCTGGAGAACATAGACTGTGCATAGATTACAGGAAACTGAATGCTGTCACAGAAGGTCAAGTGGATCCGTTACCGGACACAAAACAGTTATTTGCCAGACTGAACAAGGCAAAATATTTTTCGAAGGTGGATCTTAGCAAAGGCTATTACCAGATTCCAGTGAAGCCTGAGGTTCGACCTTATTTAGCTTTTAGCACCTCGGAAGGGCATTACTGTTGAGGATTGCTTCATGTCTGCAGCATGGCGCATTCCTCAAATGATTATATCTCCGCGACCGATGTCGATGATTGTTGCATGTGTGCATGCATTTGAGTTTTGATCACACTCGGATTGCTGCACTATGGAACATCGCAATTGAATATATATTAACGACGTAGTATGCATATCACTATGCATGACGCGTATGTCTTTGTAAGGTCAGTCGACGTGTGGGCTTCGGCCCCAACTGCAGTGTTTGAAATGCGTGGCATCGCCACTATGGATTGTGTGGCATAGCCACCATATATTCGACTTGTGGGTTTTGACCCGAACGCAGTGTGTTTCAGAAGTGTGGCCATTGCCACTTACATTGTGTGGTACGACCACTTATTAATTGTGTGGCTGGGAAGCCAATTGGACAGTGTATTTCTTGAGCCAAACGTAAGTCGTATTAGGAATAACGCAGTTTGCATAATTATGGCAGATTAGCCTGGCGTGGTATGCCAAAGGAACATTATGTTACTAGCAATAGTGTAAGACTAGTATAGATGGATATTGTACAGCTAGCGGCAAGCGTAAGCCTAGTGTAAAGGATTAAACGACTAGCAGTAGACGTAAGCCTAGCATAATAAGTGTATTGCAGAACTAGCAGAATATTTAAGTCTAGTGCAAAAGGCTATTGTATAAACTAGCGACGGGAGTAAGTCTAGTTAGCCTCTGAATTTATGCCAAAGGACATTGGCCGTTAAAAGGAACTGACCTTGAACCAGAACTCTAGATAGAGATTATGAACATGTGTTTATGAAATAATGAGAACTCTTACAGATCGTACATGAATGTGATGTGACTTTTGTTCCCATGTAGTTGGTGTCTGCTCATGGTATGAAATTACTAATTAAATATTTTGAGTCGTCAAATCACGGTCTTATCAACTGTCGTATTCGGAGTTGAGTTAAATGCTATTTATCTTCAACTGACTATGACCAGTGATGATTAATGTCTTAACACGCTGCATCTCACACTGCCAATATATTCAATAAGACAAGAGACTAATGCAGGTCAGTCAAGGGTCGAATATTTAATATGAAACATGTTCAACACATAATGTATCACAAGGGTTAAAGCAGACATTATCGATACCAACGAACAGTATTACGGAATCCTACAAAAGGGATGAGAACCCGAGGGACTTTGACTCTATAACTGAATACGCATATAATAACTTGGTCATCCTCAAATACTAGAAGTCATTGAAGCACCCAGAACATACTGGGGGTCCCGAAGCGCACGTAACATACTGGTGTCAGAAAGTGTCTGGATTTCGTGAATACTGGATTCCCCCCTTCAAGTATCGAAGAAAGTCAAACTGATGATGAACGTTATGAAGGCAAAATCATTCATTCAAGCCTAGCTGGCAACTGAAATGCGCAGGACAGAAAGTGACGTCACTACATTGTTGCCGTCAACGTTAGCAGACAACTTTGCCTGAGATAATCCGAATTTTTCTTCCACCACAAGAGACTGATTCACGCAGATAGAACGGTAATCTTCCACTCGAGAACCTGAACCAGTGGAGAATGTATCTCTTCATCAAATTCATCTGAGGCTGCGACGCAGATCGATTGAAGAAACTACGTTCGAAGACCGAAACAAGACTTTCAAACGGTTTCCCTACTGCGAAGGTCAAGGTCTACCATCAATGGACTACAGCTGTTGAAGACACGTTTCGGAACTTGGATTAGAATTACATGCACTTATGTATTTCTCAGAGGGACAGCTAAACAGATAAGTTCTTGATTGTGCTTAGGCGCTTGAACATTATCACATTGTCCATACATTAGCTTTGGTCTACAGTTCATCATTACTTTACTTACTTTTTTACTATCATCTGTGTTTCCCATTCTTGTTTATTCGTATATTCGTATATTCGTCGTGTTTAATATTGACTGGAATTTTCCCATGAAAGCTTCAGTGAATGTTAACTTCTATTAGATTTGCATTCTTATATTAGCTGACTGAGGATCTGACTGATTATATTTTTTCTTTGGAGTCAGGATATAAATGTTTCTTCAGTTCGCAATATAACCATATTTTGTGTACTTAGCAGTCTCGTCAAGTGAATTACGTCCTCTTTATTTACGTAACCTAATTTCAGTACTGTTGACAATTGTTGTCGTGTGTGATCTAAAACTTCTTTGTCTACACGTTCGTTTAAGACGACTTGTCTTGTCATATTTTTGTGATGTAAATTCTTTTCTTTCTTTTACTGATTACTGAGTATAAGTCTCCTTTATTTACTTTATAAGTGTAAAGTGTTGTCGTATAACTGAAAAATCATTTCATTGTAACTCATTTGATTGTTTTCACTGTCTTTGTCACATGTTCTTGGAACTTGTTTGTTATTGATTAATATATTCATGTACATATTATACTGAGTTCTATAGTCCTGGCGTATATTATAGACTATTGAAGGTACTCAGAAACCTATTATCATGTCTACACTACAGGAATTCATTGATATTGGAAAAAGTTATGGAAAATCAGGAGCAGAACTACAAAGTTTTGCAGATACGAAATATGATGAATACTTATTGCGTCTGGAAAGAATTGAACAGCGCGAAGCGACTAAACGAGCTGATGAGCTCAGAAGGTTTGAATTAACCCAAGAGAGGGAATTGAAGGAAAAAGAAATATCCATGAAATTGGAATTAGAACGACTGACTATAGCTCAACAAGAAAAAGACATAGAGCAGAAAGATAGGGAATTAGCTCAACAAGAGAAAGACAGAGAATTTGAGAAGGAGAAAATGGCTCAACGAGATAAAGAATTAGCTCAACAAGAAAAAGACAGAGAGCAACGAGATAAAGAAATGGAGTTAAGGAAAATGGAACTTATGCAACTTGATCAAGCACATAAAAATGCCATGGAAATGGAAACATTAAAACTTCATGCAGAAAAAGAAAAAGCTTTAGAATTAGCTAAAGTGCAGTCTGAACAGACTAAGACTGCGGCTGGTACTAATATTTTCTATCCTAAGTTAAAAATGCCACATTTTGACCAAACTCGCGATTGTGTTGACTCTTTCTTATCTAGATTCATCATCAAGGTCACAGCTCTGAACATACCCAAAGAAAGATGGAGCAGTCTTTTACTTGATTTTTTGACTGGAGACTCACTTAAATGTTTCATGAATCTTGATGAGAAGAGCAGAAGCGATTTCGATGTCGTAAAAGAGGTATTACTAAGACGTTTCCAGTTAACTGAGTCTGGATTCAAAGATCGCTTTCATGCTGCTAAGCCAAGCAAGGATGCAGATTTTGGTGAATTCATTGCATCTATTAAACATTTCCTTAGCAGATGGATTGATCTGTCTGGTATAAATAAAACATATGAAGGTGTTATAGATCTCATGCTGCGAGATAAAGTTTTATACGCATGCAGCACTGAATTAGAAGCATTTTTACAAGAAAGACATCCTAATTCTATCAATGAGTATGAAAAACTCGGAAGACAATATCAGACCGCACATCAGAATAAAGATCTTCATAGATCGACTATTCGAGATCCTATGCCTGTGTGCGCGGCTCACCACGATCAGAGACCTCGATCGAAGAGCTTTGATGGACGCTGTCGTTCAGATTATTATCAATCCGACAGAGGTTTTTATAACTTCCGTCGTCATCGCTCTCCTTCGAATTCATATCGACGAGGTTATAGAGGATATTCACCTCATGATCGTGGGTATCACAGAGGCAGGGATTATGATGGTTCACATCAAAAAGGATATTATAAACAGAGATCATCTTATGGTAGAGATGCCAGGAAAGATGACTCTACTGATTTTTATTATAGCAATAAAAAGTCAGTCAATAATAACAAAGGTAATACCAGATCTCCGTCGAGAGACAAAAATAAACATAGACATGCAAAGATTTTGCAGTGTCAAAAAAGAGAAAGGTAATGATGATAATGATCATGCGAACGCATGTATGGTAATGAATGATACATGTTATGAGTGTCAGTCTAAAAACAGATTAAAGTCTACAATTACACTTGATTGTGGTCATTGTATGCCTACAATGTCGGCATGTGTAAATGTCGGTTATCTTACATTTCATCCCGGAATATTGGATGGTAAGGTAGTAAGAGTTTTGCGTGACACTGGGTCCTCAACGATAGGCATAAAGCACTCGCTTATCGAGCCCTCTGCTTTTACAGGCAAATCAGTTAAGTGTGTCACATTTGGTGGGAATATAGAAACTTTCCCTGTGGCACGAGTATATATTGATACTCCTTTTTACACAGGCACTGTCTATGCCTGCGGCTTGAGAGCACCCATAACTGAAATTATAATAGGAAACATACCAGGAGTTAAAGATTGCACTCCTGAGGAGATTGCAATGTGGGTTGAATCTCACCCACAGGTGGCAAATGCTGTTGTAACGAGAGCACAACAGTTAGCTACGGACATGGCTACACCACCTCTTCCTATAATAGATACAATTATGTCTCAAGTTGGCACTGTTACACCTTCTGTTTTTTGCAGAAAAACAGAAGAGTGACCCAACTTTACAAGGATTGTTTAGCCGAGCAGAACAAAAAACTATTAGATATACAAGAGGGGCTAAACAATGGTTCAATATAAAGAAATCAATACTCACTAGATATTATGATGATGGCAAAACAATTATACATCAAGTGATAGTACCTAAGGAATACGACCATTGGTCCTACAAACAGGTCATGACTCCCCTATGGCAGGGCATATGGGGATCAAAAGAACATTGTTTCGTGTTACGTCACAATTTTATTGGCCTGGGGTTAATAAGGATACAAAGTTATACTGCAAATCATGTACAACATGCCAAGGTATAGCACGTAAGGGCAGGTTCCATACGGCACCCTTACAGATTACAGACGTGCCTGAGAGACCTTTCAAAAAGATTGCAGTAGATATAGTGGGTCCGTTATCAATTGTTTCAAATAATGGATTTTGTTATATTTTAACTTGCGTAGATCTTTGCACACGTTGGCCAGAGGCCATACCATTGAAAACCATCACAACTGCATCCGTGTCTGATGCATTATTTTCGATATTTTGTCGAATTGGTTTTCCGGAAGATATTTTGTCAGATCAAGGATCACAATTTACTTCCAACATCATGAGGGATTTAGAATCCATGTTATCTGTTCACCACTCGTTTTGTAGTGCGTATAGGCCTCAATCGAACGGTGTGTGCGAGCGCTACAATAGCACTCTAAAACAGATGTTATCTAAGATAACTGAAGAATGCCCTCGTGAATGGGACAGGCTTCTGCCGGCGGCCCTGTTCGCTTTTCGTGAAGTGCCTCACGAAAGCACGGGGTGGTCTCCGTTCGAATTGGTTTATGGTTCGAATCCTCGCGGACCAATGATGATACTCAAGGATTTGTTGATTGGAGCATCAATTGATACAGCCACTCGAAACAGCTACGAGTTAGTTATTGATCTCCGACAACGAATCATCGATGCGTGCACTTATGCATCCCAGAGTATAAAATCAGCCACTCAACGATCAAGATTATTATATAATCAAAAGAGAATATTAAGATCCTTCAAACCAGGGGAAAAAGTTTGGTTGTTGCTACCTCATAACGATAATAAATTACTGATATCATGGCAAGGTCCATTTGATGTTATCAAACAAGTCACAGATGTTGACTACTCAGTGAACGTTAGAGGTAAAATCAAAACCTTCCACGTCAACATGCTAAAATTAGCAGTTGAAAGACCACAGGAATTAATTCCTGTTATTAACTCTATCGATGATTCTTCACATCATACTGCTTCTTTTGCAGTTGTTCATGAAGAAGATACCACTTCGTCTATCCCTTTACAATTCCAACTACCTTCTTTGCAATCATCGGAATCTTGGAAAGACGTGACTATTTCTTCTTCACTATCTTCGTCACAACAAGATCAAGTTCGGGATATTCTCATTTCTTTCAATGATGTTCTCACCGACCTTCCAGGTCAGACATCGCTTATATCCCATGATATTACTCTTACTGATTATAAACCTATCAAACTTAGACCCTATCCTATATCTTTACACCACCAAGATAGGGTAGAAAAAGAGTTAAAAGAGATGATACGTTTAGGTGTGATATCTCCTTCGGAATCACCATATGCATTCCCAATGGTGATAGTTAAAAAGAAGGATGATTCTTTACGTATTTGTATTGATTTTAGGCGATTGAACAAAATCACAATCACAGACGGTGAGCCTATGCCACTTTTAGATGATCTTTTGTCAGAATTATCTAATGCTACTTTCTTTAGCAAACTAGATGTCTCTAAAGGCTACTGGCAAATTCCTCTTGCCGAAAATGCCAAACCTTACACAGCTTTCACAACTTCGTTTGGACTCTACCAATGGAATTATATGTGTTTTGGGTTAGTGAATGCGCCAGCGACGTTTGTGCGCATGATGCGCCGCCTTCTTGGCGATCGTAAAGATGTCATCACGTACATCGATGACATCTGCCTATTCCATGACTCGTGGGAAGACCATATCGATGGTTTAACTTCCCTTCTACATACGTTACGTATGCATGGTTTGACTGTGCGACCTTCAAAGGTCCAAATAGGTTGTCAGGAAATTTCTTTTCTTGGTCACCGCATAGGTAACCACAAACTGTATCCTGACGAAAATACAGTCAAAAGAATTCTAGAGATTTCTACCCCTTCAACTAAGAAACAAGTTAGAAGCCTTTTAGGCCTGATAAACTATTACCATAAGTTCATCCCGCATTTCGCACAACTATCTACACCTTTGTCCGCACTGTTGACCAAAGGTAATCCTAATAAGGTACGTTGGGACAAAGATTGCGAAAGCGCTTTGCTAACAATTAAGAAATTATTTAGCAATGCACCTATTTTGTTATTACCGAATATACGTATTCCATTCATACTTCAATCAGATGCCTCGAGCTACTCCATGGGTGGTTGTTTGCTGCAATGTTACAAGGAAACACTCCATCCATGTTTCTATGTGTCGAGGAAACTGACTCCGGCTGAACAGAAGTATGCGACAGGTGAACGTGAGCTCCTGTCGATGGTCTGGTGCCTAGAGAAGCTAGCAAGATACCTCATCGGCACACATTTTTTTATCATGACAGACCATAGTCCTCTTACTTACATAACAGCTAGGACAATGCGTAACGCTAGAATACACCGATGGTACTTGTTGATTCAAGAATTTTCATTTACGATTCTGCCTATTGCTGGATCAGACAATAACTTGGCAGATCTTTTATCGCGCAACTTCTATGAGAAGAAATTGAATTAACTCTTTAGTCACCATGTTGACAAGTGCTATTATTAATGTTATAAAATTTAATGTGTCTACTTAATGATTATGTTAGTTATAAGTAGATAGTACTAATATTGATATGTTCGGAAGACGGGCGTCTTCCCCACCACTATCATCCGTGCCACAAGTGTCACGTTTGGAAGTGAGGGGGATGATGTTGAGGATTGCTTCATGTCTGCAGCATGGCGCGTTCCTCAAATGATTATATCTCCGCGACCGATGTCGATGATTGTTGCATGTGGGCAAGCATTCGAGTTTTGATCACTCTCGGATCGCTGCACCATGGAACATCGCAATTGAATATATATTAACGACGTAGTATGCATATCTCTATGCATGACGCGTATGTCTTTGTAAGGTCAGTCGACGTGTGGGCTTCGGCCCCAACGGCAGTGTTTGAAATGCGTGGCATCGCCACTATGGATTGTGTGGCATAGCCACCATATATTCGACTTGTGGGTTTTGACCCGAACGCAGTGTGTTTCAGAAGTGTGGCCATTGCCACTTATATTGTGTGGTACGACCACTTATTAATTGTATGGCTGGGAAGCCAATTGGACAGTGTATTTCTTGAGCCAAACGTAAGTCGTATTAGGAATAACGCAGTTTGCATAATTATGGCAGATTAGCCTGGCGTGGTATGCCAAAGGAACATTATGTTACTAGCAATAGTGTAAGACTAGTATAGATGGATATTGTACAGCTAGCGGCAAGCGTAAGCCTAGTGTAAAGGATTAAACGACTAGCAGTAGACGTAAGCCTAGCATAATAAGTGTATTGCAGAACTAGCAGAATATTTAAGTCTAGTACAAAAGGCTATTGTATAAACTAGCGACGGGAGTAAGTCTAGTTAGCCTCTGAATTTATGCCAAAGGACATTGGCCGTTAAAAGGAACTGACCTTGAACCAGAACTCTAGATAGAGATTATGAACATGTGTTTATGAAATAATGAGAACTCTTACAGATCGTACATGAATGTGATGTGACTTTTGTTCCCATGTAGTTGGTGTCTGCTCATGGTATGAAATTACTAATTAAATATTTTGAGTCGTCAAATCACGGTCTTATCAACTGTCGTATTCGGAGTTGAGTTAAATGCTATTTATCTTCAACTGACTATGACCAGTGATGATTAATGTCTTAACACGCTGCATCTCACACTGCCAATATATTCAATAAGACAAGAGACTAATGCAGGTCAGTCAAGGGTCGAATATTTAATATGAAACATGTTCAACACATAATGTATCACAAGGGTTAAAGCAGACATTATCGATACCAACGAACAGTATTACGGAATCCTACAAAAGTGATGAGAACCCGAGGGACTTTGACTCTATAACTGAATACGCATATAATAACTTGGTCATCCTCAAATACTAGAAGTCATTGAAGCACCCAGAACATACTGGGGGTCCCGAAGCGCACGTAACAATTACGAATTCAACATGTTGCCATTCGGATTGAAAAATGCTCCGAGTGTGTTTTCTAGAATGATGCGCAAATTGTTGGATCCCTTGAATAATCCATGTATCACGAATTTCATGGATGATATCCTCATCGCCACCGAAACATTTGAAGAACACGTTAACTCTGTAAATATGCTATTTGATAGGCTCAGAGAAGCGAACTTGACTGCTAGACCAACAAAATGTTGTATTGGATGCAAAGAGTTGGAATTCTTGGGACATACGGTATATCAGGGTAACATGACCCCTGACCCCAAGAACTTGGAAAACTGCAGAGAGCACCTAGACCACAAAGAAAGAAAGACGTGCGATCATTCGTGTCGTTGAGTGGTTTTTACCAAAAATATATCAAAAATTTTAACTCCATATGTGCTCCTCTGACTGATTTGACTCGCAAAGGAAATCCAGATAAAATTGTTTGGTCAGCGCAGTGTGAATTGGCATTCCAAGAGTTAAAGGAAAAACTCACTAGCAAGCCTTTTCTCAAATTGCCTGATTTGACTCAGGATTTTGTGGTGAGAACGGACGCAAGCAATGTAGGCCTGGGGGCTACTTTGTTATAAAGGTACTCTTTACCCAATGGGGAACTGAACCCAGTCGCTTATGCTAGCCGCAAGTTGAACAAAGCGGAACAAGGCTATTCCACAAGCGAAAAAGAGTGTTTAGCGTTAATCTGGGCGATAAAAATGTTCCAAATCTATCTGTATGGTAGGACCTTTGTGGTCCAAACAAATCACCAGCCGCTCGTATTTTTATTACAGGCCAAGCACAAAAATGCCAGATTATTACGTTGGTCTTTATTATTACAGCCATATCAATTTAACATTGAATATATCCCGGGGTCACAGAACGTCGGTGCAGATTTCCTCAGTAGGCACCCCTGTGATCAAATTTAGAGTATTCAGCAGGCGTAAGGAGTTAATTTTATCTATGTGTATCACTGGTTTTGGAAATTGCATTGGTGCATGTTCTCAAGTGGGGAGATGTGTGGTGAAATACAGTGATACAACATTAAAATCCTTCATTTATAAAGATAAAAGTTAAAATAAAATGTAGGGATAAAATATAGTTAAGATACGCTGCTACTTATTCGCCCCGCCACAAGAGAGTTGATGTTGGTAGACCGTACCATCGTTTTCTAGTGTCATTGAAAAAAACTAGTTATAACATGGAGACACGAAAGGCCTATTCGTTCAGACGGGGGAAGAAAATGATGCCGTCTGCACGCATTTCAATCTAGCCTAGCATACGCGCGAACTTGTAGCTAGTGGTTTGAAATACGATGTAAAAAGTAAGAACATGTAGTCAATTGGTCACGAAAACAGGCTTAGCTCTTGTTTAGAATGACGTAATTCTAAACGTACTACGGGAGAATCACGTAATTAGTTTGAAAATAGCGGTAGAAGTAGTGAACGAGTAGTAGTTTATAGATTTCAAGACTAACATGGAAAAAAAATGGAATTTCTTATTAACAGGTTTAGAATCACAAAAGTTAGCTAGTTTAAGAGCTTATCTTTTCCTGACAAATAATATGCTTTCAAATAACAGGACGAACAGATAAATCGGAAGTTATTGACAAAAGACTGAGTTGTTCGATGCAGACTCGCCAACACATGTTAGTTTGCAGCCACTATAAGTTACATTTTGACGCGTCCTTGAGACGAAGGCAGAAAGAAATTACATGTAAACAAGGGGGAGACAAGGCGACTAGAATCTAAAAATATCTTCGCAGTAGAAATCTAAGAAGTGAGTGAGAGAAAATTTGGATAGTTTTTTGTAGTTTGGCTAAAAAACCAAGTCCAATTTTGGGAAAAACCAAGTCCATTTTTGGGGAATGACAAGTTCGGACGGACAGACCGACAGAAATACACTACACATTAGACCAAAATTTGGACATTTATGTTTGAAATTTTAAATTGTAGAGGGGAAGTACTCTCATTGGACGGAATAGTTAATGTTATTGAAAAATTGGCCGGCAAGTTGCCATTTTGTTGAAGACTGTCCATACAAGCAGATCGTTGAGGCTAAGAAGTTTGTCGTCCATTGAAAATATATGCTAATAATAGTGGGACGCCCTAGTCTAGCCAGCAGCTCAGCTGAGTTTGTGCTATTTCAACGTATCTGTGTGTTTTCATTTTGAATTGTGGTAAGGCAAAAATTATTAACCTTGTATTTAACAATTCTGAGTGATTGATACTGCCAGATAATGAAAAATGATTACGACAAGTGAGTACTTATTCTAGGTCCCCAGCCGACTGTCCAGGGCCTAGAGGTTGAATTATAATATGATAAACTATCAGAAATGTAGAATACAGATGTTTATTTTCAAGTGGTAAGGTGGAAACATATCACCCACCTTATTATATGGAAAAAAGAGATTAATGAAAATATTTCAGATGCAGTGCAGTCTCTAGAGGAGAGGAATGGGAAACTAGTGCTACTTGATAACAGCCTTGATGTAGATGTGCTGGGTCGGTCAGAGAGATCTGACCCTGTCTTTTAATTACATGTATTATTGCTTGTAAACATGGTGGATTAGGTAGTATGTTAAGACATAGCCTAATTTTGTGGTTTCAGAGTTTCTTTGTCTGGCACTGTGCTAGTGCCAGATGTTCTGGAGAAGTCCAACTTTGTATGAAATGAGATGCCTACCATACTACCTCAGAGCATGTGAGGAATGATCCTAAGGAACAACTTTCTTCCATCGTCACAGGCCAGTTAAGTATTAAAGACCTGGCCTGCTGAGATTCATCAACTACAAAAAAATAATTTAAACTACATTGTGAAAAATAAGAAACTTTTTGTCCACCATTAATCCCGTTTAAGGAGCAAATGACATTGTTAACCAAAGACTGGGTATGATGCGGCCACCCCCCGGGCAACGGCTTTGACAGGCTGGCTAAACTAGGTGAGGGTAGCCGACTGGTTATAAACCTTCGGTGAGTTAGGGTCTGCCTACCCATGCATGCGAAGACTGGATTAGATAGACTGCGAGGAAGAAACCATCTATTGGTTCAATGGGCATGACGGCGATTACCAGCAACGCGCTGTGGAGCGTAAGGAGCACGGCGAGGCACGTAGAACGCCCTGGTCATCCACTGCATGCTGTGTTGTCTCCAGTCGTCTCGATAATATCTTGCCACTGGAACAGATAACTCCGGACGAGAGAGTGAAGATGACGATTAGCGCAACTCTTCCTCACTTTAATCCAATTACAGCGCAAGTCACAACTTCAGACAGATACATACAGACACTACAGTCAAAGACCTGTGGCGATGGGGGAGTGGCGAAATAGAAAGTGTGGATACACTCAAGCTGCAGCCACAATCCTGCACACAGGCGGCTCAGGCCATAGGGTCGTTTCTCGCTGGAACTTTGAAGCAGCGGCGAGATCCGGCAGCCCCCTGAGCGACTGAGCAGCCCTCTTTAGGATCACTCTGCTCACCTCCATGGCATGAGGAAGGGGCTAAAAAAGGTGCTCTGAACATAGCCTGCTTCAACCTACTCTGACCAGCTTGACGCGGCTGGAGAGTATCCCAATCATGCGTTCGAACAAAAAGTAAGAAAAAAATGAAGGTGCTTACCTTCGGCACGTGGAACGCGCGAACACTTTTCGACAATACCCTGGCCGACAGACCTGAAAGACGGACTGCACTTTTGGCCAAAGAACTGGCGCGCTATAATGTCGATATAGCAGCCCTAAGTGAGACGCGACTACCAGAAGAAGGTCAGATTACTGAAATTGGAGGTGGCTACACATTTTATTGGAGTGGCCGGGACAGCAAGGAACGGCGTGAGGCTGGTGTTGGATTCGCCATTAAATCTCATATCGTACGAAAACTTGTCAAATCTCCTAAGGGCATTAATGATCACCTAATGACCCTTCATGTCCCACTAGGAAGCAACAGAAGTGCCACACTGATCAGTGCATATGCCCCAACAATGACAAACCCCGAGGAAACAAAAGAAAAGTTCTATGACGAACTTAACTCAATCATCTCATCAGTTCCTAAATCTGAGAAACTCATTATTCTCGGCGACTTCAATGCCAGAGTAGGCACTGACCACAACACCTGGGAAGGAATACTTGGAAAACATGGCATAGGCAAATGTAATAGTAATGGGCTCCTATTACTCAGCCTGTGTGCCAAACATGATTTGTCCATCACGAACACCATGTTTCGCCTACCCACTCGAAATAAAACAACATGGATGCACCCCCGATCCAAACAGTGGCATCTCATTGATTATGTCATCACGAGAAGGAGCGACAGACGTGACGTGAGAGTGACCAAGGCCATGTGTGGTGCCGAATGCTGGACTGACCACAGGCTGATTGTATCAAAACTCAACCTTAACATACAGCCCAAGCGAAGACACCAGAGTCAGAAACCCATGAAGAGGCTCAACGTCACAAAACTTAAAAGCGAAGCAACCGCAGGGAGCTTCTCAAGGGACTTGGACAGCCGTCTGAGGGACGTTGAGCTCGGTCAAACCACTATAGAGGAAAAATGGGCCACTTTAAAGCACATTGTGTACTCTGTAGCCTCTGAGAGCTTGGGATATACAACACGCAAGAACCCTGACTGGTTTGATGAGAATGATGAAAATATTAAAACACTGCTGGCTGAAAAATATCGCTTGCACAGAGACTATCAAAGCAACCCTTTCTCAACATCCAAAAAGGCAGCCTTTAACAATATACGCAGAGTTGTCCAGAATAAGCTCAGGAAGATGCATGATGCATGGCTCAGCAATAAAGCAGACGAGATACAGAGGTATGCAGACATAAATGACTCAAAGCGCTTTTATGATGCCCTGAAAGCAATTTATGGCCCTCAATCGAATCAATCATCACCGGTCCTAAATGCTGATGGCATGGTATTGCTCACTGATAAAACGCAGATTTTGGAACGCTGGGCACAACTTTTCAACGCCATTTTAAATTGTCCATCAACCGTCAACGACCAGGCCATTGCAAGTATACCGCAAGTTACAGTCAATGTCAGACTTGACCTTCCACCCAGCATGGAAGAGATCAAGAAAGCAGCCAGTCTACTGTCCAGCGGCAAAGCCCCTGAATCAGATGCTATTCCTGCTGAGATTTATAAAGCTGGAGGCAGCATGCTGCTGCAGAGACTAACAGACCTCTTCCACTCAGTATGGGATGAAGAATAGATACCACAGGAATTCAAAGATGCCACCATCGTTCACATATACAAGCGAAAGGGAAATCATCAATCATGTGACAACCATAGGGGAATCTCCCTATTATCTATTGCGGGCAAAATCCTGGCTCAAGTCCTGCTCAATCGCTTGACTGTTCATCTCGAATCGCAGGACTTACTTCCAGAGAGTCAGTGTGGTTTCCGAGCAGGCCGCGGGACCGTCGATATGATATTTGCTGCTCGCCAACTTCAGGAGAAATGCCAGAAACAGCACAGTGACCTATACACAACATTTATTGACTTGACCAAAGCCTTTGACACTGTCAATAGGGACGGACTATGGAAAATTATGGCGAAATTCGGCTGTCCCGATAAGTTCATCTCAATTGTCCGCCAGTTTCATGAAGGTATGATGGCTCGCGTATTGAATGATGGAGAACCTTCTGAACCCTTTCCTGTCACAAATGGAGTCAAACAGGGTTGTGTGCTCGCCCCGACACTATTCAGTATGATATTTGCTGCCATGCTGTCTAACATTACGCATGACAGTAGCGACGGCATACACATCAGATACAGGACAGATGGGAATCTGTTCAATTTGAGACGATTACAGTCCTTTACGAAGGTGAATGAAACAATGATCTCTGACCTCGTCTTTGCGGACGACTGTACCCTCAACACCTGCACAGAACTGGACATGCAGAACAATATGAGGAGGCTTTCTGTAGCGTGTGATGACTTTGGCCTTACCATCAATACGAAGAAATCTGAAGTAATGATGCAACCTGCTCCTGGGAAACCTTACTGTGAACCAAATATCACAGTAAAGAACCAACGTCTCCAAATGGTGGACAGCTTCACTTATCTAAGCAGTACCCTTACCAAAGATGTGAATATCGACTCCGAGGTCAACAACAGAATTGCAAAGGCAAGTGCAGCTTTCGGAAGACTAAGAGTAAATGTCTGGGATCGACAAGGAATTAGTGCAGCCACCAAGATAAAAGTATATCATGCAATAGTACTCACTACCCTCCTGTATGCCTGTGAAACATTGACAGTGTATAGCATACATGCCAAGAAGCTTAATCATTTCCACATGAGCTGTCTTCGCAGGATCCTCAGGATCAAGTGGTATGATAGAGTATCTAATTCTGAGGTCCTCAACAGAGCACATATCTCAAGCATCTACACATTGCTGCAGAGGGCCCAAACTAGATGGGCCGGACATGTTGTTCGCATGCCCGAAAAACGCATCCCAAAGCAGTTGATGTACAGCGAACTCTCCACGGGTAAGCGAACAGCAGAGGGACAAAAGATACGCTTCAAAGACACACTGAAAGCATCGTTGAGCAGCTTCAAAATTGATGTCTCCTCCTGGGAGACTATCGCACAGGATCGCTGTGCCTGGCGGACAAACATTACTCAAGGTGCTCGCATTGCAGAACATAATTTAGCTGATAAGGCAGAAGGCAAGCGTGCTGCAAGAAAGGTCAGAATGCACAGCAACACTACTATCGACTCTAACCATGTGTGCCCCATATGTGGAAGTGCCTGTAGGGCCAAAATAGGATTAATTAGTCACATGAGATCACGGCACAGATGTGTCACAACTCAAGTCTGAAGCTGTCGCCATCTTCGCTTGCGATGGGCAACTATTATTATTATGATGCAAATACCCCGACCCGACATCCAGCATTAGTTTTCCTAAAGACTTTTAGTTAGTACCAATATTAGCAAATTTAACTTATATATATATATATATATATATATATTATATATATTATATATATATATATATATATATATATATATATATATATATATATATATATATATATATATATATATATATATATATATATATATATACAAGCCTTTCATGTGATTATTCAATTATATGTACTTCTATTGACATTAATTAATATTGATTCACACGTCCTGACCAGAAGAAAAACTAGGGTCAGGACAAAATAAATTTGAAAAAATTGTAATTTCTAAATTTTAAACACAGTGTTAATGGACTTGATCATAGAGATTACTATTAGACCTAGTGTGCGTGTGTGTTTGTGTATTAAATTTCCTGCACACCACATTTCATTACCCTAGACATTAGACGTAGCTATCAGACATACTAGTCAAGAATAAGTCTGATTGAGGTCATAGTTGGTAGCAGAAAGGTACTCTGTAAACTCACATAAACTGTTATCTTCAGGGACCTTCACAGCTGACCTCATTCAGTACACTAGGTAACATAGCAACCACACTTAATAACATCAAAACCCACCACACCCTCCCTCCCCCTCTCCTGTGGACGTGTTTTATGGATAGCCCCTAAGACAATGAACTTAGTTACTTCTACAAAGACACAGTTAATACATTCTTCGTAGATTAGTTTAGGAATATATTAATCAGTGGAAGAATTTCATCTTCTTTTCACTTTTGGTAGTATTTGTAATAAGATTATTTGGGGCTTCTGGGCTTTAGATTTCTTTAAGACTTATGCAGTTTTACGTTAAAGGCACGTGCGAGATTTGCTCTTCTCGTTTCATCATAATTTATTTAGACAAAAGTCTTTCTCCAGCGTAATTAAGCGACATTTTCGATAAATTAATTCTTGAACTAACATTCACTTCCATCCAACGACATTGGTAGCATTCATGTGAACACTTATTTCTTCGTCAAGTTTCTTAGCTATATTCTAGAACTCAATTCTACCCGAATGGCAAATTTTCCTTGACATCCAATTCAACTTCATAGAATTCGCCCAAGATATTCAGCCATTCTTGAATCTGACCATTATCAGTTCGGCCCTCTGCCATGTTATTCAAGGACTTCGCCTTTTTTCTTCTTGTTCCTCCATTTTTATTCGTCTCTCTTCTCAACGTCACTTGTCTCTTGTTGTTACGTTGTCTTGTTACCAAACAAAAACCTTTTGCGTATCGCTCTGAGAGTGTTGTTTTCATCTCTCTGCTCAATTTGACTTAATTTTTATCATCGCGGTCTATAGGTCACATCCCCTGTGACATTTTCACCCCTGGGCTCTTCAATGAAAATGTAGGTCATGGCAACATTTTCAAAAAAAAAAAAAAAAAAAAAAATTTCTTCTTTCTAAGAATCGAAAATTTCAAAAGCTTAGGATTCAACGTAACAATATAATTATCATCTCCCTTTTTTACAGGAAATGGAACTACTAACAAAATCCAATTAATATAACACTTTCAAATTCAATAATTTAACTTAATTATAAATTTTTTTCTTTTACAAATTTAAACCCTCAACCTTATTAAGCTACACCCTCTAACACTTAACCAAGGTTCAGCCCTCGACTGACACTCGGCCTCTCTCACAATTTATGTAACCAAGGAGCATGACACTCTGCAATATCCCACTGTGCTCTTCCGGATTCTTCCTTTTTAATCTTCATTTACCATGATCTTTTTACAGACCAAACTTCATCATATCATACCTAACCGTAAGATTCCCTGTCAACTCTCATAATCTTCATCTCCACCACTCCTCCCGTTCCCGTTTTGAACTACCTCTTCTCGACTATCTCAATTTTCGAGAAGTCTAACCTCTCGCGAAGTCTCCTCGAAACCTGGCAATCGCCCGAGACATCTCCATCCTCTACGCTACCTATTAATCTCGTTCCCTCTCTTGAACTATGTCATTTCTCTATTTTTCGGAGGAATCTAGCTTCTCACAAAGTCTTCTCAAGACGTTGGCAATCGCCGCACATGTTTATGCTCCACGCTACCTATTAAATTCGTTCCTTCCCTGGAACTATCTTTTCTAATTCCTATTTTTTCTCCATTTCTCACCAATTCCTCATGGCCTTGTGCGCTTCATGTCTGCCAATTTTCCATGGCCTCTCCAAAATTCAATTAATTCTGCCGCTTTCTTTATAATTTCTCAATATACGCTTATTTTCTCTATTACCTTGCTACTCTTAGGTTCGTCATTTCTCTGTGACTTCTCAATTTTGTGGTTCAGACCTAAGGGTCTTTTGTGTTTGGAAATGCGCCCTAATATAACCGACTAGGTTGAACGGGACGCGCCTCGCCAAAACTTTATTTTAAAAAAAAATGTTGTGGTATCCGAAGCATCGGTATATAATATCATTTTTCCATTCAAATCTGGATGCACCAGATCAGGAATTTCAGTTAAGGCAGATTTCAGTTTCTGGAATGCCGTTTGACAATTTCCATCCCACTTGAAGCGAACATTTTTTCTGGCCAAGTTCGTCAATGTTTCCGCTATTTAAAAAAAAAAAATTAGCAGTATGTCTCCTAAAATATGCGAACGCCCCCAGAGCTCCACGAGTTTCTCTGACATTCCTACGGGAAGGTATATTTCTGATAGCTTTAACCTTCTCGTCATCTGGTCTCACTCCATTAAAATCAATACTAAAGGTTCTTGTGTCTTTGTTCACCCATTCTGAAATTCAATGACCACACAAGGTTCCGTACATTTGCCTGCGCGGGGTTAATCTATTTAGTAATTCGCAGGTAGGGGTGACAGGATGAGCGCGGGTTAGTCTATTATGCATTTGGCAGGTAGGGGTGGCATCATGGATCATGAATGTAGCTGTATTATACAGGGGAGTGAAGTGTTAGAGACTTCACTACAGTAAGACCAGCTTTATGATGCATTGGAGTGAAGTGTTAGAGACTTTACTACAGTAAGACCAGCTTTATGATGCAGGGGAGTGAAGTGTTACAGACTTCACTACAGTAAGACCAGCTTTATGATACAGGGGAGTGAAGTGTTACAGACTTCACTACAGTAAGACCAGCTTTATGATACAGGGGAGTGAAATGTTACAGACTTCACTACAATAAGACCAGCTTTATAATGCATTGGAGTGAAGTGTTAGAGCAAATCTAACACCGTGTCATTCAATCGCCGTGTCAAGGCCGTGGAAGATGAATCTCTTGGAGTTGTCAGGGGAGTAAAGTGTTAGAGACTTCACTACAGTAAGACCAGCTTTATAATGCAGGGGAGTGAAGTGTTACAGACTTCACTACAGTAAGACCAGCTGTATGATACAGGAAGGAGACCCCACCGGTAGGTAGAAGCAGAAAAGAAGGTGTACAGACTTTCAACAAATCCAAAGAAAATGACTGCTTCCGTCCGCAAACAGTTAAGATAAAAATAATGAAGAGTCACACTAAGTCACCCTCTTATGCTCTTTCTCTCACAATTTCGTGACACCAAATGAAAAGGCGCTAAAGATGGCATAAATCACAAGATCACTGGTTTAACGCTCGTATTAGAAGATGACCAAAAAATTATATACATATTTATTGGCGGGGGCCCCAAAAAGCGCGGGGCTCGTAGCATATGCTTCTTTTGCTACTACGTTAATCCGGCTCTGATTGTGTCCATATTTGACAAGGAAGGAATAGCAGAAGTCACAACAAACAGACTTCCCGGTTATGATAGTCAACACATCTGGTAAAACGACAACCATTGCTAGAGGTGCTATCATAGCTCAAGTACAATCATCCTCCATACGAGACACCTACAAAACTAAACAAGGTAACACTGACCGACATAATGCAGGCGAGAGTCATACCCATCAATCCCCGTCCCCGCATCAGACTACACAATACACCCCCCGCCACCCCATTGACTCTGCTGCATGGCACGTTAGGTCTAGACGTAAGACTGATCGAGATAGGAGGTTTCATAAACAAAACATCACTTCGCAGAACCATACCCATCAGTCCCCGCGTCAGACAACACAATACACCCCCCGCCGCTCCCAAGGTTCAGTGCAAGTGCTTCGACACACCATAATACCCCATGGAGAAATACGGAGAGTTCAAAACAAGCTAAACAATTGACCGAAAAGAGAAATGGTTTACACGGATGGCTCAGAATATTATCAGAACACCCGCAAATATCGAATACGAAGACAACCAGAAATCGATTATCAGTTTAAATGCCCAGATATGGTTGATCAAGAAATCATTATAGAAGCTTATCGGAATACAGTTTCCTAAGGAAAAACGTAGCCCCACGAGGAACACTGTTAACCAAGTTATACAAGATCAACCCAGGTTGCAAAGATGTAGAGTAAGCAACCTTCGCAAAATCCCATACACTTCGAATCGATGTAGATCACAGAACGATCGAGCTGTTTCATTCCCTACACAGGACCATATCAATTACATTGCTACAAATCGACGTCACTTCAATCTACAGAAGAGAGACTCTTACCCCCACCATCACCCAACCAGACAAATAATCCCTTTGATGTCCTGCCACACAACCAGATGATACATTGCCGTAGTGAAAGAGAGAGCGCACAAGTACATTGCCGTAGAGAAAGAGATAGCGCACAAGTACATTGCCGTAGAAGAAAAGAGAGCGCACAAGTACATTGCCTTAGTGAAAGAGAGAGTGCGCCAGTTATCGTGCTAGTAGCCAACACGACATCTCTCTTGGCGAACTGTGAGAGAGATTTGCCGCGCGAAGACAGATTTTTGCGCCCGAATTTAAGAAAAAGAATTTAAGAAAAAGTACGGTGCTCCGTTTGGCTTCTAAATTTTAACAATTTTAATATGTGGGTGAATAAAGACACAAGTACCTAAAAATTAAACAGAATTGGCCATTACTGCAGAGCAGGGGAGATAACTCGCGACAGGTGAAAAATACTTATTTTGGGGTGAAGATATCGAAGATTTATATGCTCATGTGGACCATCTCAGGAGTAGTTGGAATTTTCTGGCGGATTTTTCTGAAGATTCTAACATAAGATGTTTAATTTCTGGCGGTTCTAAAACAAAATCCATGGTGATATCACGAGAAGAAAGAAGACATGAGATTAAGCTGGGAGAACAAGTCCAGGAACAGGTAGGCCACTCTAAATACCTCGGACCTATTGTAGACCAAAAGAAGAGTTGGCAACTGGAAATACAGCAGCTGGGAGACTTTTTCAGGCCATAAATCGAGGACTTCTTAGTAAGAAAGAGGTTGGTAAGAAAACGTAGATGGCTGTATACCGCTCCACCTATGTCCCAGTCTTGACATATAGATGCGAGTCATGGGCAATGACTACCAGGAATGCGGTATCTGAGGAAGGTGGTTGAAGTAACAAGAAGAGGCATGGTCCGCAACCAGACGATACGTTAAGGCCCAAAATCCCACCCCCTGCAGACCCAAGTAGAACAGTCTCAACTAAGATGGTTTGGCCATGTCTGCAGAACTTAACATGAACCTTACCAACTTGAACGATGGACTGGTAACTAAACCTGGGGATACAAATTGTGTCATAGATCTTGCATTCATCTCTAGTGCTGCCACCGCCATGGCACGTTGGGGTGAATCAGGTGCACAGAAACGTGATCACCTAACTTGCGTCTTACTCATTGGGTATGTCACGGGATTTACTCCCTTTGCTCTACAGTGATGGTCCAACAATGACCAAAACCTAAAGTATCTAATGAGTGTCTTCAAAGGTATCTACCTGGGATAAAAGTCCACAAGATGCTCAAACACGTTGTCCGGTCCTTTAAAGTGGAATTCTGATCCTATTCCTTACTCCGGATTGTCTGGCTCTTATTGACGAGTTTTAATTTACAGTGATTGTCACAGTGAGTTTTATGATCAATAAATTTTCTATATTCTCTTGTTTTCTACCCGTGTCCTCTATTTTATTATCGCTGTTTTATCGTTTTCCTGTATTTTTCGCATTCGTTCGTTTGCGAAAAATATATTTCTTTCCCATTCTGACTTTACCGTTTTTCTCATACACTGGTGACGCATTTATTACATAACGTGTCAGTCCCTGGCTCGAGCGTATAGTGTTAGAATACGGTCTGGTCAGACACAGAAAGCAGACAGGGGTCTATACTTCTCTCATGACACAGCGCTCTTGGGCTAGATTCTCGACATAAACGTGTGAAAATTCACTCTGTCAGACATGATGAGGAGACCTATTGTCTGGGCTTTATATCTGACAAGTAGTTTTACGGCTAAGTTGCTCGGTGAAGTGTGGAAACTGCCACCTAATGAGACTTACCGTCTACATTTTCACCGGACACAGCGGTTTTCGGCTGAGTTCTTGAGGTGTGAACAGCGTGCTCATGCATTGCTCAGGAATGAGAATAGTCGTGCAGGTGTCAAAGACGAGAAGTGGCAGTTATGGTAGTCGCCTGATTTAACGTGAGTGTTAAGACGAGAAGGGGAGACTATTTCGGGGTCTCGCAACAGCGTGCATTCTTTGTCTGTTTGATTGATTTAATCAGAGTTTTAAACTTGATTTCACTCATTCTCCATTTGCAGTCACTTCGTTCTAGATACTTAAACTTATAAGTGAATGATAAAGCTTTTCTTTCTCGCACCAAATTGACATGGACTGGTTTTTTTTGTGATGTAGCTCGTCCAGTCACAACGTTCTTTAAATGGGTCAGGTTACCGACTGTTGGGGCCCTGACAAGGTGTACTGTTAAGTGCGTATATTCTGATGCAATGGGTGAGTGTGAACATCAATAATGACAAACGCGAATGGATGACAGTTCGACAGGTTTACAGGACACTCACTCCAATCACAGGTGGAAGTCAAGGATGGCTGGAATACTGTGGTCGTTTCATACTGTTTAATAGGACGCACACACTCAGACAGTACGTGTATAGTTACAGCAACATAGGTCGACATAAATAGCATATTGTTGATCCATGGTCTACAATAATAAATTGGCATTCATGTTGAAGAAAATCACAATGGAACGTCAGTAGACAAGCATTCAGAGTTCCATAGTTTATACAAATATTCATCAGGCCTTACTGACTGATCATGTCAGTTAATAGACAATGTTCAAACCTGATTCCTAGACCGAACCTCTTTAGCATAAACGTAACTTGCACTCTAGCGAAGATTCCGTTAGATAAAGTTCAGCCAATATTTTCTGAGAAAATGTTAAACTACCAATAGTAGGTTTTCCTTTCATAAGTGTGATCTCTTTATCATCACCTGATAATAAGGGGCATCCCTGTTCTCTGATTGATGATCAACAATAAATAGGATTCCAAAATGGCTTCTGGTCTTGTGAGCCTCGCTCACGATAACGATGCACAATGAAGCTTCAATAAAGGTTCAGTTCATGAACATAAATGTTTTCTATAACAATCAGCATATTCTTTCCTCAGAATTGCTGCATATAAACATAATCAGTGCTGCTAGATAACATGTCGTCCCGACATATTGACATAGTTAAATTCATGTAGCTGTCTGCCCATTTTGAGCCTAGGAATGGAAAAAGTTCAGTGAACAGTTCTTTACCTTGGCATAGGAAATACACTAGCAAACACAAACGCTCTCCTGGCGTTACAGAATCAACACTGGGGAACTCATAGACCTAACAGTCCTAGAAGAAACTATCTTCGTTCCCATAATAAATCATAGAGATCACAGACTTTGGACAGCTCTAAAGCCATGACATCCCGCCAGGCTCCTACATCACCGAAGCACTCCCAAACGTATCTTCATGCGCCGAAAGTGGTTGACCCCAAAGTACAGTACAAGGAAAATAGTCCGACCTAGACATACAAAGATAACACGATATAAGACCGAATCGTCTCAAACAGACAAGGAGTAAACATAGATTCGGATCATAAACATCCCTGCATAAACCTCAGCAAGAATAATCTGTTTCTGGCTATACCAGACACAAAATATGACATAAGTCTAGATTCATACGCCAAGTTCGATATTCAGGGAAGATACAAGAACAGATAACTCATAGAATGAATACACATCGACTAATCTGAGTTCTGTCCCTTAGACTGAGAATCGTGAATTCAAAGATAAATAGATTTTTATCAGACAAATAAATACATTTTACATTTGTATGCATCAAAACAGTAATCTGTGCGCCACACAAAAGAATATGTACGCAACAGACTACCACACCCCCCGGGAAAAAAAAATGAAATCATTTTTTTTTTCATCTGAGAGCAACATGCAATAGGCTCACAACGCACAAATACTGCGCAGATGAGAAATATCTGGAATTTATAAGCCAAATTATTGCAAAGTCGAAATATAGATCGACTGGTGAGAATACATCTCAACCTCTCAGAGAAAGCATTTCTCTTAAGCATAAATGTTTCCAGGGAGGTGCCACCAACGTATACAACAATGCTGGCAATGACACAATGCATATAACAATTTCATATTTAAGCACTATAAGTACATGATTGACAAAAAAGAAAAATCATCAACGAGTATCGGTGAACATATATATCAATGAACGTAGTGATAGTAGTGATACAATCACTATATTACAAATTACAATGTGTATTTATCTTGATATAGAAAAGAAAAACTGTTGTAGAGTTGGAATTGTTAAGAAGTCCAAGACCCAACAGTTAGGTGGAATCATGTGGGCATCTAGACAAAATGTCTGCCATCACATTATCTGATCCACGGATAGCTCGTACCGAAAAAATGAAAAGGTTGAAGAGCAATTGCATATCGAGTAGACCTCGAGCTCTTCAAATTTTTACTCTGTTTAGCCGTAAGAGCTTTCTGATCGGTTTCTACTATGAAATGTGCGCCTAGAAGGAATCTTTGTAGTTTGAGTATTGACCAAACCATAGCCAATAGTTCACGGTCTAAAACCGAATAATTCCTTTCTGCAGCATTAAGTTTTCTGGAGATATACATTACAGGATGCAGAGTTCCAGAGTACTCTTGCATTAGTGCCGCTCCAATCCCAGTGGATGAAGCGTCACTACGAAGAACAAATGTCTTATCTGTAGTAGGTAACACTAAAATAGGTGGTGTTGAAAACAACGTTTTAATCTTATCCAAAGAGGATTGGCATTCCTGTGACCATTGGACCATATTAGGCGACCCTTTCTTTAGTAATGTAGAAAGAGGTGCCATGACAGAGGATAGATTCGGAATGAATCTTCCATAAAGTTGAATAAGACTTAAGAGACTTCGCACTTGCTTTTTAGTCTTAGGAATAGAGATGTTAAGTATCTTAGTGATATTATGGTCCTCTGTCTTTAGGAAACCATGACCAACTCGATGGCCTAGGAAAGAAATTTCGCTAAAACCAATGTAGGCTTTAGAGTGTTTCGCTGTCAGGTTATACTCGCGTAGAGTAGATAGTAATTCAACTAACCCTGAATAGTAATCTTCCCAAGTATCGCTAAAAAGACAGATGTCGTCTAGGTACGCGATGACATCTGACCGATAAGATAGGATTCGACGCATCATGCGTACGAATGTAGCTGGTGCGTTCATAAGGCCGAAAGGCATGAAATTCCATTGAAAAAGGCCTCTCGGTGTAGAAAAAGCCGTAATTGGTTTGGCGCGTTCAGATAAAGGAACTTGCCAATATCCTTTAGACAAATCTAGTTTAGTGAAAAAATGAGATTTAGAAAGCCTAGTAAGTAGCTCTTCTAGTAAAGGCATAGGTTCAGCATCAAACTTCGTAACTTGATTCAATTTGCGATAGTCAACGCAAAGACGTATGTTATTGTATTTTTTCGAACAATAACCATCGGCGAAGAATATGCAGAAGTGGATGGTTCCATTATTTTTAAATCTATCATCTCATCCAACTCCTTCTCAACCTGTGCTTGAAAATGTATAGGGATAGGATAAGGCCTGACCCTAATAGGATTATGGTCAGTTAGAATAATGTCATGTTCAATGACATGAGTTTGTCCAGGGATGTCAGTAAGGACATCCTGAAATGTTTGTAACATCGCCGAAACTTGTCGCTGTTCTCCTAGAGATAAATCAGGAGAGACAGTAACATTTTTCCATGATTCACAAGAATGAAGTGGAACCATCGGAAGCGGAAGATTAACATCCGAAAAACTTGTTTCCTCATCCTGTATTACGGACAGTGATGAGTAATGACCATGTTGGTCTGGTGAATCGTCCTTTGCCTGGAAAATAGGCTGTAAATAATCCGAACGTTCATGGAATTCCGTAAGCATATTGATGTGGAAGGTTTTATGCTTTCCATCAATATTGACAATGTAGTCAACATCGGAAATTTTCGAGATTATATCGTACGGACCTTTCCAAGAAATAAGAAGTCTGTTTTCCCTACAAGGTAGCAAAACAAATGCTTTGTTACCAGGACAAAGTTGTCGTAAGGTTCTTTTCTTATTGGCAAATTGTCTTGCTTTCTGCTTAGCAAATCCAGAAGAAGTTGCCAATTTGCATGCTTCGATAATCTTTTGTCTCAGCGCGATGACATATTCGTAAGAAGATTTTGTGTCATCGGTAATATTATCAGCGGTTATGAGATCATGAAGCAAAGACATAGGGCCGCACGGTCGCGCGCCAAAGACAAGTTCAAAGGGACAAAATCCTGTATGTTCATTGGGGACCTCTCTGTAAGCGAAGAGGGCCGCGGGTAAAACCCTGTCCCAATCTTGAGGATGATCCTCAGTTATCTTCCCTAGTAAGTTTTTGAGTGTTCTATTTAGCCGTTCGACCATCCCATTGGACATAGGATGAAAGATACTACTCAAAGATCTCTCTATCTGCAGAGTAGACATTACTTAAGACATGGTATCCGATATTAGTTGGGTGCCATGGTCTGATAATATTTCTCCGGGGAATCCCAGACGAGAAAATATAAGCCAAAGAGCATCTGCAATGTCAGCAGTAGTAATGCTCTTCAGAGGAATAGCCTCTGGCCAACGTGTGCACATGTCCACACATGTTAAGATAAACTGATGTCCTCTAGCAGATTTGATCTTAAATGGACCAATGATGTCTCGCCATTTTCTGAAATGGTCGAATAGGGATGTCTGCAGCCTGAATAGGTGCAGCGTGGCGTGGACCTTTGGATTTTACTTCTTGACATACTTTACAAGATCGACAATAAATCCTTATGTCTTTGTTCACAAAAGGCCAAAAGAAAGCCGCAAGAACTCTTGACTTTGTACGGGAAAAACCCATATGTCCAGTACACTGAGAGTCGTGAGCGTGCTGCAAAATTTTAACTCTCAAATTCTTGGGAACAAGAATCTGAGAATGACTTGACTTAGCGGAGTCTTGCACCATACATACAAGTACGCCATTCTTCATTGTAATCCAAGATTTACGCTTTGTATCTTTATTCGGATCACCTTTTGTTGCAAGAGTGAAGAATTTCTTTAGAGTTGGATCATCTTCTTGCTGTTTTATAAACGAGTCACGAGAAATTACCAAGGGATCATCTTGGTTATGCACTTCATTATCTTCAGTAGATGAAGTTTGAGGCATACTAAGAGCTTGAGCTCTAGTGACTACAGCATTAGCAGTTTGCATATTTTGTTTTTCCCAAACGGAAATTTGTTGTGAAGTGCATTCTTTGACTCCGTGGATACGACCGATGATAAGATCAGCGATCGGATTCGGCAGAAGACATGCGTGCACATCTCCTGTAAAGAAAGGAGTAGCAATCCTAATGATAGCAGTAGAGTATTTCTCTAAGGTGCCGCCAAACGTTACACATTTGACTACTTTTCCAGTGGCACGAGAAGGATATACAAGCGACTGCCTAACACCAATTGTGGTGCATCCAGAATCAAAAAGAACTGAGACTGGATTGTCATTTACTAAACCTTTATGTAAGACAAGAGAACCTCTTCCATCATGCGCGACTGACGCAGGAAGAGCGGGAAGAGGATGGCCACAACTTAAAGTGGACACCGTAGTTATTTCAAATAATGTTTTGCATTGGGGGCACTGAGATGCTCTCTCAAAACCAAAAGCGGAACATGCCATATTATTAGCATCATTATTATCTTTAGTCTGTTTATAGGCTTCATGTGACTCTTGCTGTGCAGAGTTTGCCTGATAATGTGATTTATGTTTTTTGTATTGTGATCTACCTCGATTATTATTGCCTCTGTAATCATTATGGTTTCCTCTATTGTAACCCCTATTTGGGTTTGAGTCATAGTTCTCATGGTTACCATTATCATATTCATTATAATGAGTATCTCTATAACTATGGTCTTGTTGTCTCCATGATGGATGACTTGGATAGTTTCTATAATGACTTCCTCTGCGGAAATTTCTATAATTATGACCACCTCTGAATCGAGGGCTGTCAGCTCGTCTCCAGTTCTTCGCAGAAGAACCCTGAAATGATTGGTTACCTTGGTTTTGATAACTATTATGGTTACCTTTTTTATCAAACCTGTTTTGTGGTCCCTGAAATTTGTTTGAGTAATTAGGGTTGTATGGTGTTGCTGATGCAACTGGCATACTTTCTTTAACCTTAGCATTGCTAAAAGCTACGTCCGGATGTGCCGTGACGTATTGGGTACAATATTCTTCCATTTCTTTTAGTGTCTTGGGTTTACGCTCATGTAGGAATTCAAGGAATGGTTTATTAACACTTGACATAATCTTGTCTCTGAGCAGCAAGTCCATAATGGCTTCATATGTCTTTTCTGTTGTGAACAACTCAATCCAACGATTAAATGTAAGACGTGTCCTTGCAATGAATTCTGAGAATTCTACCCCTGATTCAGGTACCATTTTCTTAAACAAAATACGGTAACCTTCCTCTGTTAATTGATATTTTTTCAATAAAGCTGCTCTGATAACATCATAGTTATCCTTATCAGCCTCTTCAACCAAACTTAAACTTGTAAGAGAATCACCTTTTAAATTTTCTGACAACTGGTTAGCATACTGTGATTTATCCACATTTTGAGTTCGACAAGAACGTTCAAAACGATCCAGCCAGAATGTAATATCGTCACTTGTAAGTAAAAGGTTTACCATTATTATCTTTCTCGCACCAAATTGACATGGACTGGTTTTTTTGTGATGTAGCTCGTCCAGTCACAATGTTCTTTAAATGGGTCAGGTTACCGACTGTTGGGGCCCTGACAAGGTGTACTTTTAAGTGCGTATATTCTGATGCAATGGGTGAGTGTGAACATCAATAATGACAAACGCGAATGGATGACAGTTCGACAGGTTTACAGGACACTCACTCCAATCACAGGTGGAAGTCAAGGATGGCTGGACTACTGTGGTCGTTTCATACTGTTTAATAGGACGCACACACTCAGACAGTACGTGTATAGTTACAGCAACATAGGTCGACATAAATAGCATATTGTTGATCCATGGTCTACAATAATAAATTGGCATTCAGGTTGAAGAAAATCACAATGGAACGTCAGTAGACAAGCATTCAGAGTTCCATAGTTTATACAAATATTCATCAGGCCTTACTGACTGATCATGTCAGTTAATAGACAATGTTTAAACCTGATTCCTAGACCGAACCTCTTTAGCATAAACGTAACTTGCACTCTAGCGAAGATTCCGTTAGATAAAGTTCAGCCAATATTTTCTGAGAAAATGTTAAACTACCAATAGTAGGTTTTCCTTCCATAAGTGTGATCTCTTTATCATCACCTGATAATAAGGGGCATCCCTGTTCTCTGATTGATGATCAACAATAAATAGGATTGCAAAATGGCTTCTGGTCTTGTGAGCCTCGCTCACGATTAACGATGCACAATGAAGCTTCAATAAAGGTTCAGTTCATGAACATAAATGTTTTCTATAACAATCAGCATATTCTTTCCTCAGAATTGCTGCATATAAACATAATCAGTGCTGCTAGATAACATGTCGTCTCGACATATTGACATAGTTAAATTCATGTAGCTGTCTGCCCATTTTGAGCCTAGGGATGGAAAAAGTTCCAGTGAACAGTTCTTTACCTTGGCATAGGAAATACACTAGCAAACACAAACGCGCTCCTGGCGTTACAGAATCAACACTGGGGAACTCATAGACCTAACAGTCCTAGAAGAAACTATCTTCGTTCCCATAATAAATCATAGAGATCACAGACTTTGGACAGCTCTAAAGCCATGACATCCCGCCAGGCTCCTACATCACCGAAGCACTCCCAAACGTATCTTCATGCGCCGAAAGTGGTTGACCCCAAAGTACAGTACAAGGAAAATAGTCCGACCTAGACATACAAAGATAACACGATATAAGACCGAATCGTCTCAAACAGACAAGGAGTAAACATAGATTCGGATCATAAACATCCCTGCATAAACCTCAGCAAGAATAATCTGTTTCTGGCTATACCAGACACAAAATATGACATAAGTCTAGATTCATACGCCAAGTTCGATATTCAGGGAAGATACAAGAACAGATAACTCATAGAATGAATACACATCGACTAATCTGAGTTCTGTCCCTTAGACTGAGAAACGTGAATTCAAAGATAAATATATTTTTATCAGACAAATAAATACATTTTACATTTGTATGCATCAAAACAGTAATCTGTGCGCTACACAAAAGAATATGTGCGCATCGATCAGCGACTGGCATCTCCTGGGCATGGATGCGATCAGACGTCTGATGTGGGCCTGTGGGATGGCTGCCCACTCTTCCTGGAGGGCCTGGAACAGATCACGACGATTGGCTGGAGCAACGTCTCGGCGACAAACATGTCTATGCAGCTCATCCCACAGGTGCTCAATGTAGCGGGAGGTTATTTAAAATTATTTAGTTATGTAAGAGTATGCCAGTAAAGAGTTCTGACTTTACAAGTAATATCCCAGTCTTAGAAATAGCACTGGTGTATTGTTATCATAAAAATAGTCAGACTGTGAAAACCCTGGCCAGTTGGTAAGAAGTTGTACCAGGATTTAAGGCGTCTCCTCCCTATGACTATCTTATGATTACTTATATTCTAGGGGATAAGTAAAATAAACATTCACTGAAACCACAAATAGAAGAAGTGAATAAATCCTCAGGTACAGTTAAAATAGTTTAATAATTACTCTAATATTCTATTTCTACTAGTTGGAAAAGAGCATACACATATATATATATATATATATATATATATATATATATATATATATATATATATATATATATATATATATATATATATATATATATATATATATATATATATATATATATATATATATATATATACTGAAGCACATTAAAAACGCACCACCTGTATAATCCAGGAACAGAGTGTGAAATGTAAATATAAGTGTGTACAAGTTTACATATTTGGAATCTTTATTCATTTTCCTATGAATCCATGCTGGTCATTAATTTGTACATTTGATTGTTATGAAATTCATTGCATTCTGTGCAGGCAAGGGAGAAAACCAAAAATACAAAAAAATGCACGTGCGTTATCCTGCTGGAGAAGCTGCAAGTCTGGATAAATTGTGAACGCAGGAGCAACCAGTGCATCCAGAACCTCATCTCGATATGTCACAGCATTAACATTTCCACGGAAGACGTGAAGAGGCAAGCGATGGTGAAAACTAAATCCTCCCCAAATGTGAATACTGCCACCTCGAAATCGGTTGACACAGCAATCTGCAAAGCGCTCTTCACACCGTCGCTAAATCCGCATACGTCCATCTGCAAAGGATATGTTGAATCTGTTCTCGTCTGTGAATAGGACAGCATTCAACTGCAGTCTAGTCCATCTGATATGTTGCTCTGCCCATTGCAGGCGCTGCTGACGATGTCTGTGAGTCAAGTTTGGCCCAACATAAGGTCGTCTTGCAGTAAGGCCTGTATCTCTGAGTCGTCATATGACTGTCATTCGAGAGACTTGCCCATGTCTACCCACTATTGCTCTTGCTGTTTGACTTGCCAGGAGAGTCAATTCCTTAGGTGACTCAGCACAATATGACGATCTTGCGCAGGGGTAGTAACTCGTGGTTGGCCACTCCGAAGTCTATCCCGGGCACTGCCAGTGGTTCCGTAACGTTCATTGAGACGTACAATAGTGCTGTGGTGGCAATTCATCCTTCTGGCAATGGCCCGCGAGCTCATTCCGGTCTCCAACATACAGTCGTGGCATTTCAAGCACATGTACTGGGTGTTTTGTCTCAACGGCCTTTTTATACCGAGTATACTGCCACAACGCGTACACATTTTCAGGGTCATAGCTGTTGAGAATCGTGTTGCACGTGTAACTTTCATCGTTTTCATGTAGTCTGTACACACACCCATGGGTTGAATCTTGCACTTTCCATTCCAGCAGCCATTCGCTCTCTACCGCATGGCAAACACGGGGAAAATCCATTCCCACACTTTTTTTTGCCAGCTTCTCGGCATCAGTATATATAATAGTGGTGCGTTTTTAATGTGCTTCAGTATATATATATATGTATGTATGTATGTATGTATGTATGTATGTATGTATGTATGTATGTATATATATATATATATATATATATATATATATATATATATATATATATACATATATACATATATACATATATATATATATATATATATATATATATATATATATATATATATATATATATATACATATATATATATATATATATGTATATATGTATATATATATATATATATATATATATATATATATATATATATATATAAAAGTATTCACACAATTACTATTATTGTCTGTTTAGACTTCAAGATTTTGAATATTAAAGTTACTGCAATCTGCAATCACTGTTTTTAGTCTCTTGACTTTCCAATTAATTGTCATCAGTTGACTGAACTATGGATTTTCACTATTAGCTGTTTTATATATATTGGTGGTCAGTGTCTTAAATGACACTTATCTTTTCGACTTGATAATGATGACACTGAACTGTCCTTCGTAGAATCAGACTTGGTACACCCAGCTGTAGGGATGCCAATGACCAGTTGAAGTTCACTCTTTGGGGTCCTGCACGTTTGTGGGATTGCCTCTGATGAACAACACAGGTTTCTGATACTGGACAGCCTGGTTTGAGTTATGTCATGGAACCTGAAACATCATATCAGCCTTGGCTAGTATCTGGCTAGCCTTGTAGCTGACTAGCACAGATGTCAGACCAGTCAGTCATCAGATGTCACCGTTATACAATCATAGCAAGTAAGGACATCATTTCAGTGATATAGCATTAATATTAACATTTCAATTAAGTGTAACTGACTAGCACATAAGTCAGACTAGTCAGTCATCAGGTGTCAAAGTTATACAGTCATAGCAAGTAACATCATTTCAATGATACAGAATTAGTATTAACATATCAGTAATAAACATCATCTGGTTTATTCTGCTCCTATACATCCTTTACTTATCTATACTTTGATCTTGCCAAACCATATCATGTACAAATTTAATTACTGATGCCACTCCTAGCATCTACACAAAATTAATACACAAATAAATAAAGTGAGTGCCCGCCTGACCAAACAATCAAGTAGCTTTCTTCGGTAGTACAATTACATAGTTTTGGAATTGAAACCTGGCTGTGGAACACTCCATTTTACCAGCTGTAAATGGGTATTCAGTTGTGCGCTCAAACTAGGGAAGGAAAAGGCAGCGAGGAAGGGAACCGGTCACCTAACCTCGTAAACTGAGATCTTCCATGATGAAGTTTCTAACACTTCATTTCCCTATGACAATCTCTGCCATGGGACTGCCTTTATCTTCGTAAGCGATAAAGCAATATGATAAATACATCTTCATTAGGCTGTGGGGCTATTTGTGATTAATTTTTGTACAAGCAACAATCATCCACAATGCACATATTTAGATCATATTACAAATAACAATACATTATATTAATGAATATTATACAGGCATATATTGAGAAGTTTATATGAACCTGAAATTTAAAAAAATATTATACACTACGTATAGCGCGGACGTATCGGAGGGTACTGACGTCACGACTTAAACCTAGGCCTGACAAATCCTTCCCGAACAGCGATTTCAGCCGATCTGTGCGTCGACTGATATTGTGCCTTTCTCATTCTCGGCATATATAATATCCATATTGTTCTATCTTATCTAGTGTTATACAGCCGATAAATCCCTATATTCCTATCCATGTAATTTCCCAAACTGTTATTTGTTGATTTTAATATTTAGAACAGAAGTGGGTTTACCAGCTTTCAGCGTATCTGTGGGCAGCCGTAATACGCATATATTCCCGTAAATGATAATTTCCTACCGTGTCTACTTATATCCAGTTATGCACAATCCTTTCCTGTACTAAAATGTAAAATCCTTTTCACAATAATTCCATTCTGCTTTTATTTATCGTGGACGATTTCCTCTGTCTGATACACATTTCGCTGATACACCGCCATTTTGAAACCGGTCAATCGATCGTTTACGGGTTTATAAATCTACATGAACACGTTTGCAATGACTTGAAACCAATTTTGCGACATAACTCCCCCATATGTTAAGCTGGATGATATCTAGCTTAACTATTGGGTACAAGACAATTGCAAATCGGCCATTCCGAGGTCAGTTTTCCTTCCTTCTATCTTGCTCCAACTCTGTGGGATGGCGACTGAGAAAATCTGCGCCCACATTCTGTTTTCCAGGAATATATTCAATAGTGAAGGAATATGGCTGAATCAATAATGACCATCTTAGTAAGCGAGTATTTACATGACGTGATGAGGCCAAAAATGACAGGGGTTGATGATCGCACTGGACCACAAATGGCTTGCCATATAAATAGGGTTGAAACTTATTGATGGCCCACACCAATGCTAAACATTCTCTCTCTATAGTACTTAATTCTTTTCTGCCGCGTTCAACTTGCGGCTGGCATAAAAAAAAAAAAAAAAAGTTCCTCATTCTGGGTTGAGATTTTTGCAAAAGCGCGGCCAGAATTCCTAGATTGCTTGCATCAGTCCGTACTATAAACTCTTTCGTCATATCTGGCAACTTCAGAATAGGCATACTGGTGAGTTTATGCTTCAATTCTGAATATGCATGCTCACATTCTGCAGTCCACTTTATTGTGTCAGGTTTTCCTTTCTTTGTCAGATCCGTCAAAGGTGCACATAAGGTGTTAAAGTCTTTGAGGTACTTTTGATAGAATCCACCTAATGATACAAACGACCTCACATCTTTTTTTGTCTGTGGTCTAGGTGCATTCCTTAACTTTTCTATATTTTTGGGATCAGGAGACATGTTTCCCTGACAAATTGTATGTCCCAAAAATTCTAATTCCTGACATCCAATTACACACTTGGTTGGGCGCGCAGTCAAACCTACCTCTCTGAGTCTATCCAGTAACATTGATAGAGAATGTAGATGATCCTCAAATGTTTCCGTGGAAATGAGAATGTCATCCATAAAGTTGGTGATGGTTGAGTTTTTCAAGGGCTCCAGCAATTTCCTCATCATCCTTGAGAATACGTTTGGTGCGTTTTTCAACCCGAATGGTAGCACATTAAATTCGTAGTGACCATCCGAAGTGCTAAAAGCCAACATGTGTCGGATCTCGGGTTTGACAGGAATCTGGTAATATCCCTTACTTAAATCGACCTTAGAGAAATATTTCGCAGTACTTAGCGTCGAGAACAGCTGATTGGTATCCGGTAATGGATCAGCTTGGGTTTCAGTGATCGCATTCAATTTCCGGTAATCGATACAGAGTCGGTGTTCTCCACTTGGTTTTCTCAACAGTACAACACTTGAACTGTAAGGTGATTCTGACTTGGAGATGATTTGTTCTTGCAACAGATAATCAATTTTCTCCTTCAATGCCTGTGCCTTGGCATATGGTATAGGGTAGGTCTTCATGCAGATCGGTGTTGGATCGATGACCTTCATATCATATGTCAATAAGTTGGTGCATCCTGGTTTATCAGTTAACACATCTGCATGTGTTTTTAGAACCTCTTTAACTTGCTCCTTCTGCTCCTGAGTTAACTGAGTACTAATTTTGACTTGTTCATATGTCTCAGTCGGTCTCAATGGATACTCTATTGAGGTTAATGGTTCATGCTTCATTTCAGTTGCGATGGCCAGATTCATCATATGGGCTACCTCCGTTGATGTCCTGTCATAATATTTCTTTAACAGATTGACATGATACACCTTTTCTTTGCCCTTCTTGTCAATTTTGTAATTAGTCCTCGACAATTTCTCTAGCACTTAATATGGATCCTGCCAACCAATCTGCAGTTTGTTGTTACTGCTGGGTAATAGAAGAAGCACATTTTCTCCAACCGCAAGTTCCCTATCCTTGGCTTTCTTGTTATAGTATTCAGTATGCTTCTTTCTGGCTCTGCGAAGGTTGTCATTAGCCAGTTTCCAGCCCGCTTTCAGTCGAGACGTCAACTCATTTACATACTGAATTGATGAGGTGACAATTTCCTCTGCCTTCTCATCTGTCCAAGTCCGCAGCAATGCTTCCAGTGGACCTTTTATAGGCCGACCAAACAACAATGTGGCCTGTGCCATTCCTGTGGAATTGTGTTGGACTTCCCGATATGCAAATAATGCAGCGGGTAAGTATTCATCCCATGTTTCAGGTTTTTCACTTGCCAGCTTTCTGAGAATAGAAATGAGCGTACAATTGAACCGCTCGACTTGACCATTTCCTTGTGGGTGATAAGGAGAGCAATGGTAATGTCTGGCTTGAAATATCCTGAACACTTCTTGGGTTAGCTTTCCCTTGAACTGAGAACCATTGTCCATCAATATTTGATGTGGGAACCCTAACCTGGTGAATATTGTCAACAGTGCCTCTGCCACATGCTTAGAGTCTATAGATGCCATGGCTACGGCCTCTCCCCACATAGAGCATGTATCAACTAGAGTTAAGATATAACTATTCCGTCTCTTAGTCCTAGTGAGGGGTCCAACAATATCCACTGCAACTCTCTCGAATGGAGTACCCATGATTGGCATTTCTCCTAGAGTTGCTGGTGCAGTCCCATGCTTGGGGGCTACACGTTGACACTCTGGACAAGATTTCACATATCGTTTGATATCTTCCGTGATTCCTGGCCAGTAATAGTGACAAGCTATCCGTTGACTTGTGGCACCAATTCCCATGTGTCCACTAAATGGAATAGCATGTGCTAGCTCCATAACTATCTCCCTGTATGACTTTGGTACTACCAGCTGTCCATGTCCTTGAGGTCCTGTACCAGCTTTTCTATACAGTAGTCCATTTTTCATGTACAAGTCTCTTTTCTCTGGAGGGTTATGGGCCTTTGGCAATTTGCCAAAACAAGGCTTCAATGTGTCATCTTCTGTTTGAGCCTTTTTCATCTGCTCTGGCTGAGTATTGTTAGGATTTTCCTCCTCTTGTTTGGTGCTCGACCTGGTCTGGACTGCTGCCATGACAACAGGTTTTATTGGGTAACCTAAAAATACATACCTACACCCCAATATCAGCGGGTATATAGGGTCATCTAACACTGCGGCTGTTATCGCTCCTTCCACGTAGCGAGATTTCACATTGATCCTAGCTATGGGAAGTGTCATTGTTGCTGTTCCCTTAGTTGCTCCTTGTATTTCCACGGTCTCTGTGGTAAGTTGATCAGGGTGCACTAGGGTTGAACTCACGACTGAGTCAAAATCTAGACCGGTATCATATAAGCACATGACTCGAGTACCGTTCACGGTTACGAGTTCACTCACAGGGGGATGACGGAGGCTATTCTGACTCCCTGTCAGTTCCATCATATCTGTCCTATTCCCTGTTGCTGAACATGCAGCGTGATGAGGGGTTTTCCTTCTACAATCTACAGTGTTGTGGTTGCTCATCTTACAAATTTTGCACCACTTATCTCCCTGTTTGTAGGGTTTCTTTTCCTGAGTCTGAGGGTTTTTGTCCTTATCATCAAATCTTGGCTTATTTCTGAACTGTTGGTCTTTTTGGTCAACCTTGGTATTTTGTGGTGGTGGCTTATATCCTTCTACTTGCTTTCTTTTTGTTCCTACCAGTTCAGCTTGAGCTGCTTGGTATCTCTCTGCACATTTCAAAGTGTCTTCCAGCCTCTCTGCTCCTTGTTCCATAAGGAATTTCCTCATTTCTGGAGGCATGGAATCTTTCACTTGCTCTAACATAACCATCTCTTTCAGACCCTCATAGGTTTTCTGATACTTACCTAAAATACTCCATTTCAACAAATACGTTTCTAGTCTAGCTGAGAACTGGATATATGTTTCTCCAGGTAGAGGTTTAGAAGTTCTAAATTTCTTCCTATATGCCTCAGAGTTCTTTTCATAACGGATGAGTAAGGCTTGCTTTAGTATTTCATAATTTTCCTGATCTTCTGTGGGGAGTTTCAGAAACACATCATATGCAATACCTCTCAATCCTTGAGACAACTTTAGACTCCATTTCTCCCTTTCCAGTCCATATGTAGAGGCTAGCCTTTCATACCTATCCAGGTACGACTCAATTGCGTCCTCCTTTTCAACAAATCGATCTAGGTGGAAATTCATGGCTCCATTTGCCGTGTTCTGAAAAGAGTTATTCGCAGAATGAGGTGAGCTATTACCATGGGTGATAGTCCCAGCCTGAAGTTCAAGTTCAAGCTGTCTCATTTTCAGCTCATGGTCTCTCTCTGCTTGTAACCTCCGTTCTTCTCTCTCAGCCTCTGCTTGTAACCTCTTTTCTTCTCTCTCAGCTTCTAATTTCTTGGCTTCTCTCTCTGCTTCTAATTTCTTGGCTTCTCTCTCTGCTTCCAATTTCTTGACTTCTCTCTCTGCTTCCAATTTCTGGGCTCTTTCTGCTTCCAATCTCTTTTCTTCTCTGTCCATATACTTTTCACATTCCGTCGTGACATACTGGACCAGAGCATCACCACTCATGCCAAGCTCTTTTCCCACCTGCAGTGTGGCAGACCTAAACTTGACCAAGTCAGCCATGATGTATCTGTAATCTAGTAGGGTAAGCTGTCTTACTCAAACTAAATTTACTACAATATAATTAACGTAATTAAAATTAAAGTTAATTAACTGACTTCACCATATATGAAACAGCTTTCTTTATCTGTACTCAACGGTACTCCTAAAAATATTTAATTTCCTACTTTGTTTACTCTTTCCAAAAAAATTCAACCAAAAAAAATGTTTTTTTTTCTTTTCTACCCAGCAGAAATGGAAAGTTGGCTCAGGAATATCAAAGATATATCCCGCAGACGAGCCCCCACTGTAGCGGGAGGTTATTTAAAACTATTTAGTTATGTAAGAGTATGCCAGTAAAGAGTTCTGACCTTACAAGTAATACCCCAGTCTTAGAAATAGCACTGGTGTATTGTTATCATAAAAATAGTCAGACTGTGAAAACCCTGGCCAGTTGGTAAGAAGTTGTATCAGGATTTAAGGCGTCTCCTCCCTATGACTATCTTATGATTACTTATATTCTAGGGGATAAGTAAAATAAACATTCACTGAAACCACAAATGGAAGAAGTGAATAAATCCTCAGGTACAGTTAAAATAGTTTAATAATTACACTAATATTCTATTTCTACTAGTTGGAAAAGAGCATACACACACACACACACATATATATATATATATATATATATATATATATATATATATACTATATATATATATATATATTTTATATATTCATATATCTATATATATATATATATATATATATATATATATAATATGCAATACTGTATATATATAAATATTCTATTGTAATATGTGTGTTGTGTGTGAATGCTCTTTTCCAACTAGTAGAAATAGAATATTAGTGTAATTATATATATATATATATAAGTATTCACACAATTACTATTATTGTCTGTTTAGACTTCAAGATTTTGAATATTAAAGTTACTGCAATCTGCAATCACTGTTTTTATTCTCTTGACTTTCCAATTAATTGTCATCAGTTGACTGAACTATGGATTTTCACTATTAGCTGTTTTATATATATTGGTGGTCAGTGTCTTAAATGACACTTACCTTTTCGACTTGATAATGATGACAATGAACTGTCCTTCGTAGAATCAGACTTGGTACACTCAGCTGTAGGGATGCCAATGACCAGTTGAAGTTCACTCTTTGGGGTCCTGCACGTTTGTAGGATTGCCTCTGATGAACAACACAGGTTTCTGATACTGGACAGCCTGGATTGAGTTATGTCATGGAGCCTGAAACATCATATCAGCCTTGGCTAGTATCTGGCTAGACTTGTAGCTGACTAGCACAGATGTCAGACCAGTCAGTCATCAGATGTCACCGTTATACAATCATAGTAAGTAAGGACATCATTTCAGTGATATAGCATTAATATTAACATTTCAATTAAGTGTAACTGACTAGCACATAAGTCAGACTAGTCAGTCATCAGGTGTCAAAGTTATACAGTCATAGCAAGTAACATCATTTCAATGATACAGAATTAGTATTAACATATCAGTAATAAACATCATCTGGTTTATTCTGCTCCTATACATCCTTTACTTATCTATACTTTGATCTTGCCAAACCATATCATGTACAAATTTAATTACTGATGCCACTCCTAGCATCTACACAAAATTAATACACAAATAAATAAAGTGAGTGCACGCCTGACCAAACAATCAAGTTGCTTTCTTCGGTAGTACAATTACATAGTTTTGGAATTGAAACCTGGCTGTGGAACACTCCATTTTACCAGCTGTAAATGGGTACTCAGTTGTGCGCTCAAACTAGGGAAGGAAAAGGCAGCGAGGAAGGGAACTGGTCACCTAACCTCGTAAACTGGGATCTTCCATGATGAAGTTTCTAACACTTCATTTCCCTATGACAATCTCTGCCATGGGACTGCCTTTATCTTCGTAAGCGATAAAGCAATATGATAAATACATCTTCATTAGGCTGTGGGGCTATTTGTGATTAATTTTTGTACAAGCAACAATCATCCACAATGCACATGTTTAGATCATATTACAAATAACAATACATTATATTAATGGATATTATACAGGCATATATTGAGAAGTTTATATGAACCTGAAATTAAAAAAAATATTATACACGGTAGTTATCATAATTTCGCTTACCCTCAGACTTCAGATACTGGACTGAAAAATGTTTCTGGCGATCCGCTCACAATTCATATGGGATATGGGTAGTGGCGAAACTCTGCCTCCAGTCTGTCTCAAACCTTTTTCGATGTGTGTGTCTCCAGTTTACCGATACGCTTATATACGTATAGCGCGGACGTATCGGAGGGTACTGACGTCACGACTTAAACCTAGGCCTGACAAATCCTTCCCGAACAGCGATTTCAGCCGATCTGTGCGTCGACTGAAATTGTGCCTTTCTCATTCTCGGCATATATAATATCCATATTGTTCCATCTTATCTAGTGTTATACAGCCGATAAATCCCTATATTCCTATCCATGTAATTTCCCAAACTGTTATTTGTCGATTTTAATATTTAGAACAGAAGTGGGTTTACCAGCTTTCAGCATATCTGTGGGCAGCCGTAATACGCATATATTCCCGTAAATGATAATTTCCTACCGTGTCTACTTATATCCAGTTATGCACAATCCTTTCCTGTACTAAAATGTAAAATCCTTTTCACAATAATTCCATTCTGCTTTTATTTATCGTGGGCGATTTCCTCTGTCTGATACACATTTCGCTGATACACCGCCATTTTGAAACCGGTCAATCGATCGTTGACGGGTTTATAAATCTACATGAACACGTTTGCAATGACTTGAAACCAATTTTGCGACACTCAATCGGACTCATGTCTGGAGACAGGGATGATCAGGGAAGAGTGAAAATGTTGTTGGCAGTCAGGAACTGCGTGGTCAACCGTGCACAATGGGGTCTGCAGTTGTCCTGTTGAAATACAGACCTTTGGGCAGCCAAAAGTGGAAGGACATGGGGTCGAAGAATTTCATTGACGTATCGTTGCGCATTCAAGCCTCCTTCAATGTGCACCAATTGACTCCTTCCGTTGTAACTGATCATTCACACACCATTGCACCTCCGCCACCGTGCGGCGGAGCTTCATGAACTCAATTTTGGGCAAAACGTTCATTTCGCCTACGGTAGACCCTACGCCGTCTATCATGACGCTGCAACAAAAAGAAAGATTCGTCACTAAACCAGACACGTCTCCATTGATTGTCAGCTGCCCAGAGGCGATGCTGGTTGGCCCAAAGAAGTCGATTTTGGCGATGGCGGCGCGTAAGGACAGGTCCTCGGTGAGGTCGTTGTGCCCAAAGTCCAGCGTCATGCAGTATATTCCGGACAGTTTGATTAGACACATGACGTCTCGCAGGTAATGACAGGGCAGTTGAGGAAGCTGTTGTAAACCTGTCTCTGAGGTGAAGAAGTCGAATAAAGCGATCATCCGCTGCTGTTGTCACTCTGGGTCGTCCACTGCGATGCCGGTCTTCAAATGAGCCAGTGGCTTGGAACCGGTGCCAAAGTCGACTGATGGTACTCTGATGCACGTTTAGATGCCTGGCAACCTGATTTTGACTTTCGCCTGCATGCAGTCGGCCATAGCAATGTTCCTTAAATTTATCGATAGAGACGCCATAAATGTCTGCTTGAAAATGAACTGAATTTTTTGTGTGTAGCGTTATCCTTTTATAGGGTTTCAGTTGCGTAGTCAGTGAATAGTGTTCACCCCAAATTTTGTTGCTTTCACGTGCGCGCAACATGAGCTGTGGTAAAAAATTGCGTCATAAACACTATTGACCACTGCGTTGTAACGATTACAAAAACTAACGCAATTCAGGTCAAAACGTGCATTTGACACTGTAAAGAACATTTGAGACTGGTTTTTATATACCCTAGCACCAAATTTTCCTTACAAACTCATAAAAACGCGCCCTCGGATAGCTATGCGTTTCTTTTTTTGAACAGTATATATATTTTGATGAAAATTTTGGATGTTGTGGTGGTGGAAGTTTATATTGATAATTAAACTGCACTTAAACTTAATCAGCGTGTTGGTCAGCTTGTTCTAGAATATCTATATAATCATTTGTTATAGTTTTTTCACGTCTGTACGTCTAACTGTCGTCCTGTATGTGCGTGCACGTGAGTGGATAGAGATATATATGTAATATATATATATATGTGTTTAGACTGTCTGACTCCTCTAAATCTTTCGTAGAAGATAGGTGAAAGAGAGAAGATTTCTCGATTTAAGAGACAGCCTCTATCACAGTCTACCATCTCACTCGTGGAAATCTATTGCTATTACTATCTCTCACTGTGACTATCACTTATTCAAATCTATTCAGAAGGGACCAACCCAAGTCTTAATTCTCTTATAAAAAAATCTACGACAGTGAGGTAAACTTACAAGGAGCTAAATTATAAGGAAATATTTGGCCCACACCCAGATTGCTACTATATGACGATGCTCCAATAAAAAAAATGTTGTATTTTTACATTTGAAAGACTGACCCTGGGATTCGCCTCAGAGCACGGGCGAAATCCCTCGCATTCCTTGGCTGAAATGCTAGCGTGCCTGTGGGTTTCCTGCACATCCCAGAAAGGAGTCAGATGTTTTAGCACTTCATGGGGTAAGAAGAGTGTTTCTGATCTCTCGGAGATATGTAGCCAAGGTAGGGTTCACATTGTTCAATCCCCACCACCAAGTCGCCTGCTGGTTATGCCAAGTTCTCTTGGGCTCTAAAAAGTTCAATTCGAAAGCATCGTCACGTCATGAGAATTTGTGCCTTTACGATGGGTTCCATTCATCAGAGAGCAGCGCCTACTAGTTCCCATTCCTCCAAGTCTGTTCAGTATAGCTCTGG
Source organism: Oreohelix idahoensis (assembly GCA_024509875.1). Classification (NCBI taxonomy): domain Eukaryota; kingdom Metazoa; phylum Mollusca; class Gastropoda; order Stylommatophora; family Oreohelicidae; genus Oreohelix; species Oreohelix idahoensis. Next base: position 96,072 of record JAMPIV010020256.1, read on the forward strand.
CTCCCTTTTTACTACGGGCGGGTGTGTGTGGTGTTAGTGCACCAGGTTTATTATCAAGGTTTGCTCCTCTAGATTCGTTGTGTTCAGCATGGGGATTCACACCTCAGTGACCAGGGCCATTTCGCGGAGGGTGTGGCTCTTCACCAAGCAGAATAATCTTTGGGTTTGAGAGGTTATGCTAGACCAAGAGGCTGACACCACAGGGAATGCTCATTTCATGAAAATAGTTCACTATGCCTAGGATGAATCAAGGCGAGGGATCCATATGGAGGAAACCCCACTACTCACAACACCGACACATCATACTGTGTCTGTGATACAAACTTTGACCCCTTGGCTGAGGTTAAATAGGCTGGATCTGACTAGACAGACAGGGGTGTTTTTGGTTGTTCCGTCATTAGTCAAATTCTGTGGCAGTCGCGCGGCCATTGCAGTAATGCTGGGGGATATTACTTGGGTGTCAAAGCAAACGTCTTCAGGATCTGTCAAGATGTAGGCTTCTAGCGTCGACAGCTGGCAACTTGATCCACTTGAACCACCGACTTGAAAGACAAAGAGAAAACAAATGTTTCTTTTTAAGTATTGGGTCTCCATCAGGTGACCTCAGCTTCTTTTCTTCAGAAATTTAACCCTCACTGAGCGCTAATTTTAACCCCAGTGAGTCGGATGAAAGTGCATTTGGACAGCAGAATACGGCCATCTTATATTGGAGAATACAGTTTCATACGAAATCATACATAATCACAACATCAAATCAAATCATCAACATCTGTTTTATCATGGTTTAATCATTCTTTCTGAAAAAAGGAGTCAATCTTGGTCTGTCTTATTCTTATTACAAACATAAGTGGAGAAAGCACTCTGAACGCTGGCTACACCACTCAACACACCTGGGCATTTTTCCACAGCAAATGACTTCAACTGCATTATCAGATGCCTGACAGCCTCTTCTTTTGGAGTCTCTGCAATTTCTGTGTCATAGTCACTTGCTTCTTCAACTTCACCAGCTGCTTCAAGCACTGTTATGCTTGTCTGTACTTCGGTCAATATCGCTTGGAAAATTCCTTCTGGGTCAGGTTCATTACAGGTTGCCACCTCATCATCCATTGCAACAGAACCTTCAAAACCTACTCCTTCGAATTCTGCCATTGGCGATGGACTGTCCGATGGGGCTAAAATGTCATGCTCTTGTGTTGTGACAAATCCACATTTCTTGAAACACTTCTGTATCGTTTCCGGCTGAACTTTATTCCAAACAGAACTGATCCATAGGACAGCATCCAGAGGACAGCATCCAGAGCGTTAACTGATGCAGCGGATGAAGTTGCTTCCACAGGCGGACCACAGATCTGTGTTTTAGTAATGACCCACTGCAGGAGCTGGGCCCGGTAGTGCATTTTAAATGTTTTGATGATGCCTTGGTCAAGAGGTTGGGTTTTTTAGGTCGTGTTTGGAGGCAGAAATTTCAGTGTCACGTTTGTGAGATGTTCCACTTGTGGGTGGCCAGGACAGTTGTCTACTGTCAGTAGAATAGACCGTTTCTTCTTCTTCATTTCTCGGTCGATGCCCCTTACCCACTCCTCAAATAGGACGCAAGTCATCCATGCGGATTTGTTTGATCTCCAAGTGACGGGGAGGTCTTCGGGCTTCAGGTTCTTGAATGTGCATGGCTTTGCCGATTTACCAATCACCAAGGGCTTTAGTTTCTCTCCGGTTGAGCTAGTGCAAAGCATAATTGTGAAACGTTCTTTGGAAAGTTTTCCGCTCTTACATTTGTCACCCTTCATGGCGAGGCTCCTGTCAGGCATCGCCTTGAAAAAGAGTCCGCACTCGTCAGCATTAAAGATGTCGTCGTCTTTGAAACCTCTGGCGAAGTAAGGTAACTTTTTGATGAACTCTTCCACAGCTTCTACTGGAACTTCATTGGATTCACCACATTCTGGGAGATCGCGTGTCGCAGTTTAAATTTCTCGAGCCAACCACTTGATGCCTTGAAATCTTCTACCACCCCGAATTCCCTTGCGAATTTTTTAGAAACTTCTTGAATCATCGGCCCGGAGATTCGGGCGTTAACTGCCCTCATTTGTTTGAACCAGTTTAATGTGGCTTCATTGACTTCATCTAGGGGAGTTTTCCTCCTTTTCCGCTGTAGATCTCCGCTTTCATTACCACATCTCTCCAAGTATTAATGTTTACGTTTTTGGATGTTGCTAACTGTGGTCTTGCTAACCCCAAAATTTTCTGCCGTCTTTCTTTGGCTGCTGCTTTCCAGAAATTGTCAGCTCCTTGAGTTCTTTCATTTGGGCCATCAAAAAGGTTAGGTTAATTTTGTCAACGATAAAGTGTATAAAACACAGTCTGAGAGAGAACTTACAGTTTAGTAGCTGAATTACTATTAACCGGCAGGGCAGTCATAACAAGAATAAAGATTTTGCTTAGAAGTTGGTCTTTTTATACTGCATGTTTGCGAAAAAATCAAAGAGGTTAGGTTAATTTTCTTTGTTTGCTGTCCAGTTACCAGGATATTCCACCTCTAGACTACTGTGTGCTGTCCAGTTAGCAGGATCTTCGACCTCTGTTCTACTGTTTGCTGTCCAGTTAGCAGGATCCTCCACTTTTGGTCTACTGTTTGCTGTCCAGTTAGCAGGATCTTTTACCTTTGGGCTGTTTGCTGCAAAGTTAGCAGGATCTTCGACATGTGGGCTACTGTTTGCTGTCCAGTTAGCAGGATCTTCGACCTCTAAGCTACTGTTTGCTTTCCAGTTAGCAGGATCTTCAACCTCTGGGCTACTGTGTGCTGTCCAGTTAGCAGGATATTCCACCTCTGGACTACTGTTTGCTGTCCAGTTAGCAGGATCTTCGACCTCTGTGCTACTGTTTGCTGTCCAGTTAGCAGGATCTTCAATCTCTGGGCTAATGTTTGGTGTTTAGTTAGCAGGATCCTCCACTTCTGGTCTACTGTTTACTGTCCAGTTAGCAGGATCTTTCACCTTTGGGCTGTTTGGTGCAAAGTTAGCAGGATCTTCGACATCTGGGCTACGGTTTGCTGTCCAGTTAGCACGATCTTCGACATCTGGGCTACTGTTTGCTGTCCAGTTAGCAGGATCTTTAACCTCTTGGTTACTGTTTTCTGTCCAGTTAGCATGATCTTATAACCTCTGGGCTACTGTTTGCTGTCCACTAAGCTAGATCTTTCAAATCTAGGCTGTTTGCTGCACAGTTAGTAGGATAGTCGACTTCTGGGCTACAGTTTGCTGTCCAGTTAGAAGGATCGTCGACCTCTGGGCTACTGTTTGCTGTCCAGTTAGCAGAATCTTCCAACTCTGGACTACATTTTGCAGTCCAGTTAGCAGGATCTTCGACCTCTGTGCTACTGTTTGTTGTACAGTTAGCAGGATCTTCGACATCTGAGCTATTGGTTGCTGTCCAGTGTGCAGGATCTTCGACCTCTGGGCTACTGTTTGCTCACCAGCTAGCAGGATCTTCGACATCTGATCTACTGTTTGCTGTCCAGTTAGCAGGATCTTCGACATCTTGGCTACTATTATTTGTCCAATTAGTAGGATCTTTCACCTCTGGGCTACCGTTCTCTGTCCAGTTAGCAGGATCTTTGACCTCTGGGCTACTGTTTGCTGTCCTATTAGCAGGATCTTCAACCTCTAGGTTACTGTTTTCTGTCCAGTTAGCATGATCTTCCACCTCTGGGCTACTGTTTGCTGTCCAGTTAGCATAGCAGGATCTTTAACCTCTGGGCTACCGTTTGCTGTCCGGTTAGCAGGATTTTTGACCTCTGGTCTACGGTTTGCTGTCCACTTAGCTAGATCTTTCAAATCTAGGCGCTTTGCTGCAAAGTTAGTAGGATCGTTTACCTCTGGGCTACTGCTTGCTGTCCAGTTAGCAGGATCCTTGAACTCTGGGGTACTGTTTGCTGTCCAGTTAGCAGGACCTTACACCTCTAAGCTACTGTTTGCTGTCCAGTTAGCAGGATCTTCGACCTCTGTTCTACTGTTTGCTGTCCAGTTAGCAGGATCTTCAAACTCTGGGCTACTGTTTGCTGTCCAGTTAGAAGGATCCTCCACTTCTGGTCTACTGTTTGCTGTCCAGTTAGCAGGATCTTTTACCTTTGGGCTGTGTCGCGTGGTGAGAAAAAAATACGCAAGACAAATTCTTGGTTCGTGATACGTTTAAACCGAGCGGACGCGAGTGCCTCTCTCTATCATTTTCTAGCGCTGTGTACTGTCTACATAAACGAAGCGATATTTGTTTTTGATGGCTAACGAAAAAATTCATATAAAAAGAAGGAATGATCAGAAAGAGTTGATAATAGTATCCTTAGGAGCGGAGAAGTCCACATTTATTTCGTTTCAAACAACTAATTCCACCGTTGTTGCAAAAAGAAGATAGAAGCTTAAGAACAGACAACTTCGTCATATTTTGTCAAGTTAAGCCACTTTGAAAAATTATATAAATTCTAAGACAAACCCAATAGAGGAAATTATTGGAGGGAAAGAAGCTGTTGATGGTACAATTAAAGTAAGGTATCAACACACGTGATTCATATAATAGATAAAAGGAACGGAAAGGAGGAAGAAAATAAGAATACACAAAACCGCTGCGCGAGCCGTTTGGAACGAACATTTTAGCCGCAGACGTGAGATGCTTTCTCGCTCGCTCGCTGGCTGTGTATAAATAGAGAGGAATCGTGGCAGACAGGTTACACACGCAAAATTAAAACCTCGGAAGAGAGACGAATTGAAGGCAGAGAGAGAAAGAAGAATCAACACCTGAGCAAGACCATTCCTATTTGTTATGCCGGGCAGTTGAACTTTTGCCAAGCCTTCAGTCAGTTCTTCTTCTGATTTATCCTAAAAAGGGTATGTAATATTACGAATATATATGTATGTATGTATGTAAATACTTCTTTTACAGGTTTGATAATTAATTTAAACTGCGAGACACCATTTGAATTCAAAATGGAGAATGAGGCAAGGACTAGGATGCATAATAGAGACGCACAGGAATGGAAAGGCCGAACAAAGGGAAGGCCTATGTTGTATAACATTGTTTTATTGATGACTGCAATTCAAAATGACTGTAGAAGGCAACTGCAGCATCATGACTGTGTACGGAAATTGTATTATGTATTTTTGAAAATGTACTCACTTAGACTTGTCATTGCCTATACACTGCCCTTGAACCAGAACTTATGCCATACCTATATAAGCATACACTGAACACATCACCTCACAACACGCAGACCTGGGAGAAATCACCACACAAGGACTAGCCACATGCTACATATTTTGCAGGTTTACTGGTCTAGTTTGGAACAGCCTGATCTGAAACTACCATCCACTCAACGTATACTGTGTGCGACGGAGTTCAAGTGTTTTGGCTCCATCATTCCTTGGCTAGCCAAACATAAGATCCAAGAAGCTGTATTCCAACTACACTCGTGTGTTACCAGACATTGTCCAGGACTGTAAAGCTAAGTCCTAAGTGTTAATATTCCAAAACCTTCTGTGAGATCCCAAAAGAGATCGTGTAGTGATGAAAAGTGCAATCTGTGTTAACCCAGTGCAGGCAAAAGACATTAAGATTAACGTAGACATGAAATTTATGTAAAAAGTTATAAATATTGTTGATTTTTGTATTTTTTCATTGTAATTGAAATCTTCCGATTTTCAAAAGAGAAATAAGAAACTAGATGTACATTAATAAATAATTCAGTAAATTGTAATTTTATGACTTGTCAATTTCTTATTGTTGACAGTTATATTTTGCTGTATTATTGTTGTCACAGTATAGTTAGGTGACGATAGCACTCTAGAGCTCTTGATCCATACTAATTCCATCCAGACGTAAGCTCTTTACAGCTATAGCTATACCTGTGCCATCCTTACACCAGTACTCTTTTCCGAGACTGGGATATACCTGTCTAGACTAAATTTACGTGTCTAGTCTTCTACTCTATCGACATCTGCCACTCTTATTAACGCATTACGTCACAGGCTGTTTGCTGCAAAGTTAGCAGGATCTTCGACATCTGGGCTACGGTTTGTTGTCCAGTTGGCAGGATCGTCGACCTCTTGGCTACTGTTTGCTGTCCAGTTAGAAGGATCTTTTACCTTTGGGCTGTTTGCTGCAAAGTTAGCAGAATCTTCGACATGTGGGATACTGTTTGCGACCTAAGGGCTACTGCTTGCTGTCCAGTTATCAGGATCCTTGACCTCTGGGGTACTGTTTGATGTCCAGTTAGCAGGATTTTACACCTCTAAGCTACTGTTTGCTGTCCAGTTACCAGGATATTCCACCTCTGGACTACTGTTTGCTGTCCAGTTAGCAGGATCTTCGACTTCTGTTCTACTGTTTGCTGTCCAGTTAGTAGGATCTTCAAACTCTGGGCTACTGTTTGCTGTCCAGTTAGCAGGATCCTCCACTTCTGGTCTACTGTTTGCCGTCCAGTTAGCAGGATCTTTTACCTTTGGGCTGTTTGCTGCAAAGTTAGCAGGATCTTCGACATCTGGGCTACGGTTTGTTGTCCAGTTGGCAGGATCGTCGACTTCTTGGCTACTGTTTGTTGTCCAGTTAGCAGGATCTTTTACCTTTGGGCTGTTTTCTGCAAAGTTAGCAGAATCTTCGACATGTGGGCTACTGTTTGCTGTCCAGTTAGCAGGATCTTCCACCTCTGGGCTACTGTGTGCTGTCCAGGTAGCAGGATATTCCACCTCTGGACTACTGTTTGCTGTCAAGTTAGCAGGATCTTCGACCTCTGTGCTACTGTTTGCTGTCCAGTTAGCAGGATCTTCAATCTCTGGGCTACTGTTTGGTGTTTAGTTAGCAGGATCCTCCACTTCTGGTCTACTGTTTACTGTCCAGTTAGCAGGATCTTTCACCTTTGGGCTGTTTGCTGCAAAGTTAGCAGGATCTTCGACATCTGGGCTACGGTTTGCTGTCCAGTTAGCAGGATCGTTGACCTCTAGGCTACTGTTTGCTGTCCAGTTAGCAGAATCTTCGACATCTGGGCTGCTGTTTGCTGTCCAGTTAGCAAGATCTTCCATCTCTGGGCTACTGTTTGCTTTCCAGTTAGAAGGTTCTTCAACCTCTGAGCTACCGTTTGATGTCCAGTTAGCAGGATCTTCGACCTCTGGGCTACTGTTTGGATTCCAGTTAGCAGGATCATCGACATCTGGGTACTGTTTGCTGTCCAGTTAGCAGGATTGTCGACCTGTGTGTTACTGTTTGCTGTCCAGTTATCAGGATCTTCCATTTCTGGGCTACTGTTTTATGTCTAGATAACAGGATCTTCGACCTCTGGGCTACTGTTTGCTGTCTAGTTAACAGGATCTTCAATGTCTGGGCTACGGTTTGCTGTCCAGTTAGCAGGATCGTCGACCTTTGAGCTACTGTTCTCTTTCCAGTTAGCAGGATCTTTGACCTCTGGGCTACTGTTTGCTGTCCAGTTAGCACGATCTTCGATCTCCGGTCTACTTTTTGCTGTCCAGTTAACAGGATTGTGGTAATGTGGGATGATATAAATAGTTATAGGGGACTTAGTGTACTGACTGAGATCAGCTGTGAAGGTATCTGTATCTAATAGGTGTAGTGTTTTACAGATAACCTTACTTGCTACCACATTTATACCTCAGTCAGAATTATTCTGGAATATTGTGATGACTACGTTGAATGTCTAGGGTTATGAAAATGATGAAGTGTAAGTCACAACAACAACAGACAGATAAACAATTTAATTTATTCCACAACACTTTACACCACTGTGACACTCACATACATATAACACTCTATAAGACTATCTTAAATGAGTCAAGTGTAAAGTTTCAAATAGATATGTATTAATTCCTTTCAAATATTAGATATCCTGATTCAACAACAAAGTGAACCAGGAATCACAATCAAATGTAATCTCAGGTTATATGCACACAATTATAAATAGAATCTTTGGATTGACATATTTTATTAGTATTATCCTATGTGTGTAAGTTGTGAAGTAGTACTATGAGGTAATACTGGTTTTGTTTTTCAAGCTACGTTGTTGTTTGTCATCATGACTTCAAGTTTTTGATTATCGTGGAAATAGTATTGGGAAAAGTTTACAGTTCCTGTCATTTGAAACAATTTATTGTCCCTCTGTGTTTAATATAATGTCAATTTTAGAGGGGGCACATAATGTTGAGCTGCTCTGGCCACAGAAGCTTATCTTTCGTGATGGCGGCAGGAAAAGGTCTCCTCTGCTCGATTGCTTCACTGCGTTCTTGAGACACCTCACTGGTCGCTATCTGGACCAAGGAGTATGCTGTCAGCCTCTGGATTCAGCAAAACTCAGACCAGGTGCTGCTTCAATAACTTAGGACCACGGTCACTGAAATAAGAAGGTTGTACCTCCTACTTCAGAACTAATTTATAATCTATTTCCACACTGAGCACAATACATAACAAACACTGAGTTCAGAGCGGTAGGCCAACTGCTAGCCTCTCATGTAATAATATTCACCAGTATTCCTCTCCCTAATGGTTACTACGCCTCTGCAATTTCAGCTGTAAATCCTTCTATACAATAAGATAGGTGTCAGTGTACTATTTGGTAATTCCATGTAGGCCTAGGCAGTTAAACTCCTCTCCGACAAGTTTTGTTCAGGTTGGGGCAATATCCAGGCTTTGCTTCACGTTTGCTACTGAACCACACACATATACAGACACAAATTATCAATTCACATTCAATTTTCATCAAAAAGATATCAAATATGTCAAGCTTACCACAATTCATGGAAATAATAAACAATTACGTTGACTGGCGATGAATATGGCACAATTTCGATCTGCCTATGTCCCAGGCTTTTATTTAGAAAAATATGAGCTGGATCTCAACGCACTGTTTCTTTAGTAAGTTTATTTGAAAATGTGGCACTGAACTGACGCACCTAATTGACTATATTGGCGGGTCTAACCAATCGGGCCATGTTTACACAGCTTTTCAAAAAAAGTACCCCTACTACCGTTTCCCCTAACAACAAAAAATTAGTATTTGTAGTCCGACTAATCGTGTTTCGCCTTACATTTACTTCTATCCAATCAAATAGGATTTAACATGGTGGCTTATTTCCCGTAAAATGGTGGTTTCAAAACATGCCACTGTGCGATTATTATTTGGTGTTGTCTGACACCCTCACTATTTTCTTTTGGCTATAATTTGTTAATTCCTAGACTATTTGCGTAACACTTAACATATTCTTTGTCAGCAAGTCCTAAGGAACCCAAATATATAAGTTTTAAGGGAGCTAAGTGGCTGCGTTCAAAATATGTATTTTATTCTAGGATAGTCGTGCTGTTGCCACCTCCTCACTTCCAAACTTTAGGGTGTCTGCTGTACTGTCAGACTAATGTCAGGAGTTTAGACATAAAACAGTAGAATGTCATGTTTCCTAATAAGCATTTTACAGGTTTTTAAACCTAACTCTCGTATGGGTAGTGTTTTTTATCACTGTTTATTTGAAAAAAAAGTTAGTGCTTCATGCCTTTCGCGTTGGGGGTGGCATTAATTTTATATCGCGAGACGCGTGTTAGTGTTGCATGCGTTCCTTCGTACATCGCTCTCTCTCTCTTTCTATCCTAAGTCCATCTGTCTTTTCATTACGCAGTGTATAAAATGAAATTAATGGAATATTAAACTAGGTCATTAATCAGCTTGCGTATCTCAAGGTTTTCTAAGAAACACAGTACTAGTTGTATTGTTTTTTTGAAACGCGTGTATGCTGCTGTAGGCTTTACTATCAAACGTGAAAGCGTTACAATTTTGCAGACGGAGCATAAAAAGGGGGATCTCGAGTACAGTCATTGTGACAGCACTGGTCTTTTACCATTCTTCTTTCCTTTGATTGAATTTATTCGTTAGGCTTTTACCTTTACTTTTTAATTTATATATGTGGATTTAGAATGTTTCACGACAAGGATCGAAGGTCCTTTTGTCTACAATTTGCTGTCCAGGTAGCAGGATCTTTGACCTCTGGGATACTATTTGCTGTCCAGTTAGCCATATCTTATACCTCTGGGCTACTGTTTGCTGTCCAGTTAGAAGGATCTTTCACCTCCGGGCTACTCGTTGCTGTCCAGTGTGCACGATCTTCCACTTCTGTGCTACTCTTTGCTGTCCAGACAACAGGATCTTCGAATATTGGGCTACTGTTTGCTGTCCAGTTAGCAGGATATTCGGCCTCTAGGCTACTGTTTGCTCACCTGTGAGCAGGATCTTCGACATCTGGGCTAATTTTTGCTGTCCATTTAGCAGGATCTTCGACATCGGGGCTACTGTTTGTTGTCCAGTTAGTAGAATCTTTCACCTCTAGGCTACTGTTTGCAGTCCAGTTAGCAGGACCTTTAACCTCTGGGCTACTGTTTGCTGTCCAGTTAGCAGAATCTTCCACTTCTTGTCTACTGTTTGCTGTACAGTTAGCTAGATTTTTCACCTCTAGGCTGTTTGCTGCAAAGTTAGCAGGATCTTCGACATCTGGGCTACTGTTTGCTGTCCAGTTAGCTATATCTTTCAAATCTAGGCTGTTTGCTGCAAAGTTAGTAGGATCTTCGACCTCTAGGTTACTGTTTTCTGTCCATTAGCATGATCTTCCACCTCTGGGCTACTGTTTGCTGTCCAGTTAGCAGGATCTTTAACCTCTGGGCTACCGTTTGCTGTCCGGTTAGCAGGATTTTCGACCTCTGGTCTACGGTTTGCTGTCCACTTAGCTAGATCTTTCAAATCTAGTCGCTTTGCTGCAAAGTTAGTAGGATCGTCGACCTCTGGGCTACTTCTTGCTGTCCAGTTTGCAAGATCTTAGACCTAAGGGCTACTGCTTGCTATCCAGTTAGCCGGATCCTTGACCTCTGGGGTACTGTTTGCTGTCCAGTTAGCAGGACCTTACACCTCTAAGCTACTGTTTGCTGTCCAATTACCAGGATATTCCACCTCTGGACTACTGTTTGCTGTCCAGTTAGCAGGATCTTCGACCTCTGTTCTACTGTTTGCTGTCCAGTTAGCAGGATCTTCAAACTCTGGGTTACTGTTTGGTGTTTAGTTAGCAAGATCCTCCACTTCTGGTCTACTGTTTACTGTCCAGTTAGCAGGATCTTTCACCTTTGGGCTGTTTGCTGCAAAGTTAGCAGAATCTTCGACATCTGGGCTACGGTTTGCTGTCCAGTTAGCAGTATCGTTGACCTCTTGGCTACTGTTTGCTTTCCAGTTAGAAGGTTCTTCAACCTCTGGGCTACCGTTTGCTGTCCAGTTAGCAGGATCTTCGACCTCTGGGCTACTGCTTGGATTCCAGTTAGCAGGATCTTCGACATCTGGGTACTGTTTGCTGTCTAGTTAGCAGAATCGTCGACCTCTGTGCTACTGTTTGCTGTCCAGTTATCAGGATCTTCCATTTCTGGGCTACTGTTTTCTGTCCAGATAGCAGGTTCTTCGACCTCTGGGCTACTGTTTGCTGTCTAGTTAACAGGATCGTCGACCTTTGAGCTACTGTTTGCTTTCCAGTTAGCAGGATCTTTGACCTCTGGGCTACTGTTTGCTGTCCAGTTAGCACGATCTTCGATCTCCGGGCTACTTTTTGCTGTCCAGTTAACAGGATCGAAGGCCCTTTTGTCTACAATTTGCTGTCCAGGTAGCAGGATCTTTGACCTCTGGGATACTATTTGCTGTCCAGTTAGTCATATCTTATACTTCTGGGTTACTGTTTGCTGTCCAGTGTCGTGAATTATTCTAATCCCCATATATAAATTAAAACGTAAATGCAAAGCATAACAAATAAATTTAATAAAAGGAAAGAAGAATGGTAAAGAACAGTGCTGTCACAATGACTGTACTCGAAATCCCCCTTGTTTTCTACTTCGTCGGCAAATTGTAACGCTTTCACGTTGATAGTAAAAGCCTACTGTGTCGCTGCACGCTTTCTTCAATGAAACGTGTACTGTATTTCTTGGAAAAACCTTGAGATACGCAAACTGATCAATGACCTAAATTTAATATTTCATTCATTCCATTTTATACACGGTGAAACTAAAAGACAGATGGACTAAAGGATAGAGAGAAGGGAGAGGCAGAAAGCAGGGACACGTGCAACACTAAACACGCGTCGCGCGATACACAATTGCTACCATCACGCGTGTAAGGCCACATGCACTAACTTTATTTCAAATCGACAGTGATAAAATTCACTACCCATACCAGAGTTAGGTTTTAAAATCCTGAAAAACGCTTATTGGGAATTATGACATTATACCGGTTTACGTTTGAAAACATGACAGTACCCAGACACCACATGGGGATTGAAGTGAACAGGAGGTGGTAGAAAATGCACATTTTGAACGCAGCCACCTAGCTCCCTTAAATTGAGATATTTGGATTCCTTAGGGTTTGCTGACAAAGAATATGTAAAACGTTACGCAAATAGTCTAGGAATTACCAAGTTATGGCCAAAATAAAATAGTGGGGGTGCCTGACAGCATGAAATCATTTCTGCTCATAAAATTTTTTTTATAACGTGTTTGAAAAAACATTACGTTAAGGAAATAGCCTACCATGTTAACTCCTATTTGATTGGAGCGCAACAAATGAAAGACTAAACACGATTGGTCGGACAATAAATACTATCTTGTGTTGTCAGGGGAAACGTGAGAAAGGAGTACTTTTTTTGAAAAGATGTGTAGACATGGTTTGATTGGGTAGAGCTACGAATATACTCAATTCAGAGCGTCTGTTCATTGCCACATCTTGTAATAAACCTACTAAGAAACAGTACGTTGAGCACCAGTGTATATTTTTTATAAAATAAAGCCTGGGACATCGGCAGATCGGAGTTGTGCTATATTCATTGCCAGTCAACGAAACTGTTTATTATTATTTCCATGAATTGTGGTAAGCTTGAAATATTCAATAGCTTTTAATGAAAATTGAATGTAAATTGATAATTTATGTCTGTATATATGTGTGGTTCAGTAGCGAACATGATGTAAAGCCCATAGTGCTCCAGCCTGAACAGAAGGTGTCGGAGGAAAGTAAAACTGCATGGAATGGCCAAACAGTACACTGACACCTAGATTATTAACTAGAAAGAAATAATGCTGGAATTGCAGAGGCGTAGTAACCATTAGAGAGGGAAATACTGGTATAAAGTATTTCAGATGAAGCTGACAGTTGGCCTAACGCTCTGAACTCAATGTTTGTGATGTATTGTGCTCAGTGTAGAAATGGAGTATAAATTAGTTCTGACGTAGAAGGTACAACCTTCTTGTTTCAGGGACCGTGGTCTTAAAGTTATTGAGCAGCACCTGGTCAGAGCTTTGCTGAAGCCAGAGGTGGACAGCATACTCCTTGGTCCATATAGCAACCAGTGGGGCGGCTCCAGAACTCATTAAAGTACTCGAGCAGAGGAGTCCTTTACTGCAGTCATCACGCAAGATAAGAGAGTGTGGCCATGGAGCTCAACATTATGTACCCCCATCTTAAAATGACATTATAAACTAAAATTAAGAGGGGAATTTAATTGTTTTATTACCAGGAACTGAGAATATCTCCAATACTAGTTCCAATAGAAACAAACTATTGAAGTCATGATGACAAATACCAACAGAGCTTGAACAAAACAAAACCAGTATTACCTCATATTAATACTACACAACTGACACACATAGGATACCATTAATAATATATGTCACTACAATAATCATATTAATAAATTCTGTACATATAACTTGTAATTAAAATTGATTGTGATTCCTGGTTCCCTTTGTATTTGAATCAGGACACATATACATTCATGACAGCACTGAATACATATTGTTATTTGAAAAGTTATCAGTGACTCCTTTAAGATATCCTCTTAGAGTGTTATATGTATGTGAGTGTCACAGTGTTGTCAAGTGTGGTGGAATAAATTAAATTGTTTATCTGTCTGTTGTTGTTAGGACTTACACTTCATCATACACATACCCTAGACATATAACGTAGTCATCACACTATTCCAGAATAATTCTGACTGAGGTATACATATGTGGCAGTAAGTAAGGTTATCTATAATACACTACTCTTATTAGATATAGATACCTTCACAGCTGATCTCAGTCAGTACACTAAGTCCCCTATAAATATTTATAACATCCCACTTTACCACATCCAGTTAGCCGGATCTTCGACATCTGGGCTACTGTTTGCTGTCCAGTTAGCAGAATGTTTCACCTCCGGGCTACTGGTTGCTGTCCAGTTTGCACGATCTTCCACCTCTGTGCTACTCTTTGCTGTCCAGACAACAGGATCTTTGAATATTGGGCTACTGTTTGCTGTCCAGTTAGCAGGATCTTCGACATCTGGGCTAATTTAGGCTGTCCAGTTAGCAGGATCTTCGACACCGGGGCTACTGTTTGTTCTCCAGTTAGTAGGATCTTTCACCTCTGGGCTACTGTTTGCAGTCCAGTTTGCAGGATCTTTAACCTCTAGGCTACTGTTTGCTGTCCAGTTAGCAGGATCTACGACTTCTGGGCTATTGTTTGCTGTCCAGTTAGCAGAATCTTTTACTTCTGGTCTACTGTTTGCTGTACAGTTAGCTAGATTTTTCACCTCTAGGCTGTTTGCTGCAAAGTTAGCAGGATCTTCCTCTTCTGGGCTACTGTTTGCTGTCCAGTTAGCAGGATCTTCGACCTCTGGTCTACTGTTTGCTGTCCACTTAGCTATATCTTTCAAATCTAGGCTGTTTGCTGCAAAGTTAGTAAGATCTTCGACCTCTGGGCTACAGTTTGCCGTCCAGTTAGCAGGATCTTTTACCTCTGGGCTACCGTTTGCTGTCCAGTTAGCAGGATCTTCGACATCTGGGCTACTGGTTGCTGTCCAGTTAGCAGGATCTTTTACCTCTAGGTTACTGTTTTCTGTCCATTAGCATGATCTTCCACCTCTGGACTACTGTTTGCTGTTCAGTTCGCAGGATCTTTCACCTCTGGGCTACCGTTTGCTGTCCGGTTAGCAGGATCTTCGACCTCTGGGCTACTGTTTGCTGTACAGTAAGCAGGATCTTTAACCTCTAGGTTACTGTTTTCTGTCCAGTTAGCATGATCTTCCACCTCTGGGTTACTGTTTGCTGTCCAGTTAGCAGGATCTTGCACCTCCTGGCTACCGTTTGCTGTCCAGTTAGCAGGATCATCGACCTCTGGTCTACGGTTTGCTGTCCACTTAGCTAGATCTTTCAAATCTAGGCTGTTTGCTGCAAAGTTAATAGGATCGTCGACCTCTGGGCTACTGCTTGCTGTCCAGTATGCAGGATCTTAGACCTAAGGGCTACTGCTTGCTGTCCAGTTAGCAGGATCCTTGACCTCTGGGGTATTGTTTGCTGTCCAGTTAACAGGATCCTGCTAACTAGTGAGCAAAGAGTAGCCTAGAGGTCGAAGATCCTGCTAACTGGACAGCAAAGAGTAGCCCAATATTCGAAGATCCTGTTGTCTGGACAGCAAAGAGTAACACAGAGGTGGAAGATCGTGCAAACTGGACAGGAACCAGTAGCCCGGAGGTGAAAGATCCTGCTAACTGGACAGCAAACAGTAGCCAAGAGGTCGAAGATATTGCTAACTGGACAGCAAACAGTAACCCAGAGGTATAAGATATGGCTAACTGGACAGCAAACAGTAGCCCAGAGGTCAAAGATCCTGCTAACTTGAAAGCAAACAGTAGCTCAAAGGTCGACGATCCTGCTAACTGGGCAGCAAACCGTAGCCCAGAGATTGAAGATCCTGTTAACTAGACAGCAAACAGTAGCCCAGAGGTCGAAGATCCTTCTATCTGGACAGAAAACAGTAGCCCAGAAATGGAAGATCCCGATAACTGGACAGCAAACAGTAGCACAGAGGTCGACGATCCTGCTAACTGGACAGCAAACAGTACCCAGATGTCGAAGATCCTGCTAACTGGAATCCATACTGTAGCCCAGAGGTGGAAGATCCTGCTAACTGGACAGTACACAGTAGCCCAGAGGTGGAAGATCCTGCTAACTGGAAAGCAAACAGTAGCTTAGAGGTCAAAGATCCTGCTAACTGGACAGCAAACAGTAGCCCACATGTCGAAGATTCTGCTAAATGGACAGCAAACAGTAGACCAGTGGTGGAAGATCCGTCTAAATGGACACCAAACAGTACCCCCAGAGGTCAACGATCCTGCTAACTGGACAGCAAGCAGTAGCTCTTAGGTCTAAGATCCTGCATACTGAACAGAAAACAGTAGCCCAGATGTGGATGATCCTGATAACTGGACAGCAACCAATAGCCCAGATGTTGAAGATCCTGCTAACTGGAATCCAAACTGTAGCCCAGAGGTGCAAGATCTTGCTAATTGGACAGCAAACAGTAGCCCAGAGGTGGAAGATCCGGCTAAGTGGGCAGCAAACAGTAGCCTAGAGGTCGAAGATCCTGCTAACTGGACAGCAAACAGTAGCCTAGAGGTGGAAGATCCTGCTAACTGGACAGAAAACAGTAGCCCAGAGGTGGAAGATCCTGCTAACTGGACATCAAACAGTAGCCTAGCGGTCGAAGATCCTGCTAACTGGAAAGCAAGCAGTAGCCCAGATGTCAAAGATCCTGCTAACTGGAAAGCAAACAGTAGCCAAGAGGTCGAAGTTTCTGCTAACTTTGCAGCAAACAGCCTAGAGGTGAAAAATCTAGCTAACTGTACAGCAAACAGTAGACCAGAAGTGGAAGATTCTGCTAACTGGAAAGAAAACAGTAGCCCATATGTCGAAAATCGTGCTAACTGGACAGCAAACAGTAGCCCAGAGGTCGAAGTTCCTGCTAAATGGACAGCAAACAGTAGCCTTGAAGTCGAAGTTCATGCTAACTGGACAGCAAACATTAGCCCAGAAGTCGAAGATCCTGCTAACTTTGAAGCAAACAGCCTAGAGGTGAAAAATCTAGCTAACTGTACAGCAAACTGTATTCCAGAAGTGGAAGATTCTGCTAACTGGACAGCAAACAGTAGTCAATATGTCGACGATCCTGCTAACTGGACAACAAACAGTACCCAGATGTCGAAGTTCCTTCTAACTGGAATCAAACTGTAGCCCAGAGGTGGAAGATCCTGCTAACTGGACAGCACACAGTAGCCCAAAGGTGGAAGATCCTGCTAACTGGAAAGCAAACAGTAGCTTAGAGGTCGAAGATCTTGCTAACTGGACAGCAAACAGTAGCCCACATGTCGAAGATTCTGCTAAATTGACAGCAAACAGTAGACCAGTGGTGGAAGATCCGTCAAATGGACAGCAAACAGTACCCCAGAGGTCAAGGATCCTGCTAACTGGACAGCAACCAATAGCCCAGATGTTGAAGATCCTGCTAACTGGAATCCAAACTGTAGCCCAGAGGTGCAAGATCTTGCTAATTGGACAGCAAACAGTAGCCCAGAGGTAAAAGATCCTGCGAACTGGACAGCAAACAGTAGCCTAGCGGTCGAAGATCCTGCTAACTGGACAGCAAACAGTAGCCTAGCGATCGAAGATCCTGCTAACTGGACAGCAAACGGTAGCCCAAAATTGAAAGATCCTGCTAACTGGACAGCAAACAGTAGCCCAGAGGTGGAAGATCATGATAACTGAACAGAAAACAGTAGCCTAGTGGTTAAAGATCCTGCTAACTGGACAGCAAACAGTAGCCCAGAGGTCGAAGATCCTGCTAACTGGACAGCAACCGGTAGCCCAGAGGTGAAAGATCCTACTAAATTGACAAAGAACAGTAGCCCAGATGTCGAAGATCCTGCTAACTGGACAGCAAACAGTAGATCAGATGTCGAAGATCCTGCTAACTGATGAGCAAACAGTAGCCCAGAGGTCGAAGATCCTGCTAACTGGACAGCAACCAATAACCCAGATGTCGAAGATCCTGCTAACTGTACAACAAACAGTAGCACACAGGTCGAAGATCCTGCTAACTGGACTGCAAACAGTAGTCCAGAGTTGGAAGATTCTGATAACTGGACAGCAAACAGTAGCCCAGAGGTCGACGATCCTGCTAACTGGACAGCAAACCGTAGCCCAGATGTCGAAGATCCTGCTAACTTTGCAGCAAACAGCCTAGATTTGACAGATCTAGCTAAGTGGACAGCAAACAGTAGACCAGAGGTCGAAGATCCTGCTAACTTAAAAGCAAACGGTAGCCCAGAGGTGAAAGATCCTGCTAACTGGACAGCAAACAGTAGCCAAGAGGTCGAAAATCCTGCAAACTTTGCAGCAAACAGCCTAGAGGTGAAAGAGCTAGCTAACTGTACAGCAAACAGTAGACCAGAAGTGGAAGATTCTGCTAACTGGACAGCAAACAGTCACCCACAGGTCGATTTTCCTGGTAACTGGACAGCAAACAGTAGCCCATATGTCGAAGATCCTGCTAACTGGACAGCAAACAGTAGCCCAGAGGTCGAAGTTCCTGCTAAATGGACAGCAAACAGTAGCCCAGAAGTCGAAGTTCCTGCTAACTGGACAGCAAGCAGTAGCTCAGAAGTCGAATATCCTGCTAACTTTGAAGCAAACAGCCTAGAGGTGAAAAATCTAGCTAACTGTACAGCAAACAGTAGACCAGAAGTGGAAGATTCTGCTAACTGGACAGCAAACAGTAGCCCATATGTCAAAGATCCTGCTAACTGGACAGATAACCGTAGCGCAGAGGTTAAAGATGCTGCTAACTGAACAGCAAGCAGTAGCCCAGAGGTGAAAGATCCTACTAACTGGATAACAAACAGTAGCCCCGATGTCGAAGATCCTGCTAACTGGACAGCAAATATTAGCCCAGATGTCGAAGTTCCTGCTAACTAGTGAGCAAAGAGTAGCCTAGAGGTCGAAGATCCTGCTAACTGGACAGCAAACAGTAGCTCAATATTCGAAGATCCTGTTGTCTGGACAGCAAAGAGTAGCACTGAGATGGAAGATCGTGCAAACTGGACAGCAACCAGTAGCCCGGAGGTGAAAGATCCTGCTAACTGGACAGCAAACAGTAGCCCAGAGGTCGAAGATCCTGCTAACTGGACAGCAACCAGTAGCCCGGAGGTGAAAGATCCTTCTAACTGGACAGCAAACAGTAGCCCAGAGGTCGAAGATCCTGCTAACTGGACAGCAAACAGTAACCCAGAGGTATAAGATATGGCTAACTGGACAGCAAATAGTATCGAAGAGGTCAAAGATCCTGCTACCTGGACAGCAAATTGTAGACAAAAGGACCTTCGATCCTGTTAACTGGACAGCAAAAAGTAGCCCGGAGATCGAAGATCGTGCTAACTGGACAGCAAACAGTAGCCCAGAGGTCATAGATCCTGCTAACTGGAAAGCAAACAGTAGCTCAAAGGTCGACGATCCTGCTAACTGGACAGCAAACCGTAGCCCAGAGATTAAAGATCCTGGTAACTAGACAGCAAACAGTAGCCCAGAGGTCGAAAAACCTGCTAACTGGACAGAAAACAGTAGCCCAGAAATGGAAGATCCTGATAACTGGACAGCAAACAGTAGCACAGAGGTCGACAATCCTGCTAACTGGACAGCAAACCGTAGCCCAGATGTCGAAGATCCTGCTAACTTTGCAGCAAACAGCCTAGATTTTATAGATCTAGCTAAGTGGACTGCAAACAGTAGCACAGAGGTGGAAGATCATGCAAACTGGACAGTAACCAGTAGCCCGGAGGTGAAAGGTTCTGCTAACTGGACAGCAAATAGTAGCCCAGAGGTCGAAAAACCTGCTAACTGGACAGCAAACAGTAACCCAGAGGTATAAGATATGGTTAACTGGACAGCAAAAAGTAGCCCAGAGGTCAAGGATCCTGCAAACTTGAAAGCAAACAGTAGCTCCAAGGTCGACGATCCTGCTAACTGGGCAGCAAACCGTAGCCCAGAGATTGAAGATCCTGTTAACTAGACAGCAAACAGTAGCCCAGAGGTCGAAGATCCTTCTATCTGGACAGAACACAGTAGCCCAGAAATTGAAGATCCTGATAACTGGACAGCAAACAGTAGCACAGAGGTCGACGATCCTGCTAACTGGACAGCAAACGGTACCCAGATGTCGAAGATCCTGCTAACTGGAATCCATACTGTAGCCCAGAGGTGGAAGATCCTGCTAACTGGACAGCAAACAGTAGCCCAGCGGTCGAAGATCCTGCTAACTGGACAGCAAACAGTAGCCCAGAGGTCGAAGATCCTGCTAACTGGACGGCAAACTGTAGCCCTGAGGTCGAAGATCCTACTAACTTTGCAGCAAACAGCCTAGATTTGAAAGATATAGGTAAGTGGACAACAAACAGTAGACCAGAGGTCAAAGATCCTGCTAACTGGACAGCAAACGGTAGCCCAGAATTGAAAGATCCTGCTAACTGGACAGCAACCAATAGCCCAGATGTCGAAGATCCTGCTAACTGGAATCCAAAATGTAGAAGAGACCTGGAAGATCTTGCTAATTGGACAGCAAACAGTAGCCCAGACGTGGAAGATCCTGCTAACTGGAAAGCAAACAGTAGCCTAGCGGTCGAAGATCCTGCTAACTGGACAGCAAACAGTAGCCCAGCGGTCGAAGATCCTGCTAACTGGACAGCAAACAGTAGCCCAGAGGTCGAAGATCCTGCTAACTGGACGGCAAACTGTAGCCTAGAGGTCGAAAATCCTACTAACTTTGCAGCAAACAGCCTAGATTTGAAAGATATAGCTAAGTGGACAGCAAACAGTAGACTAGAGGTCGAAGATCCTGCTAACTGGACAGCAAACGGTAGCCCAGAATTGAAAGATCCTGCTCACTGGACAGCAACCAATAGCCCAGATGTCGAAGATCCTGCTAACTGGAATCGAAAA
Organism: Oreohelix idahoensis; assembly: GCA_024509875.1. Lineage (NCBI taxonomy): Eukaryota > Metazoa > Mollusca > Gastropoda > Stylommatophora > Oreohelicidae > Oreohelix > Oreohelix idahoensis. The sequence continues at coordinate 116,927 of JAMPIV010020256.1, forward strand.
TGTAGCCCAGACCTGGAAGATCTTGCTAATTGGACAGCAAACAGTAGCCCAGAGGTGGAAGATCCTGCTAACTGGAAAGCAAACATTAGCCTAGCGGTCGAAGATCCTGCTAACTGGACAGCAAACAGTAGCCCAGCGGTCGAAGATCCTTCTAAGTGGACAGCAAACAGTAGCCTAGAGGTCGAAGATCCTGCTAACTGGACCGCAAACTGTAGCCCTGAGGTCGAAGATCCTACTAACTTTGCAGCAAACAGCCTAGATTTGAAAGATATAGCTAAGTGGACAGCAAACAGTAGACCAGAGGTCGAAGATCCTGCTAACTGGACAGCAAACGGTAGCCCAGAATTGAAAGATCATGCTAACTGGACAGCAACCAATAGCCCAGATGTCGAAGATCCTGCTAACTGGAATCCAAAATGTAGCCCAGACCTGGAAGATCTTGCTAATTGGACAGCAAACAGTAGCCCAGAGGTGGAAGATCCTGCTAACTGGAAAGCAAACAGTAGCCTAGCGGTCGAAGATCCTGCTAACTGGACAGCAAACAGCAGCCCAGAGGTCGAAGATCCTGCTAACTGGACGGCAAACTGTAGCCCAGAGGTCGAAGATCCTACTAACTTTGCAGCAAACAGCCTAGATATAAAGATATAGCTAAGTGGACAGCAAACAGTAGACCAGAAGTAAAAGATCCTGCTAACTCGACAGCAAACGGTAGCCCAGAATGGAAAGATCCTGCTAACTGGATAGCAAACAGTAGCCCAGAGGTGGAAGATCATGATAACTGGACAGAAAACAGTAGCCTAGTGGTTAAAGATCCTGCTAATTGGACAGCAAACAGTAGCCCAGAGGTCGAAGATCCTGCTAACTGGACAGCAACCGGTAGCCCAGACGTGAAAGATCCTACTAAATGGACAAATAACAGTAGCCCAGATGTCGAAGATCCTGCTAACTGGACAGCAAACAGTAGATCAGATGTCGAAGATCCTGCTAACTGGTGAGCAAACAGTAGCCCAGAGGTCGATAATCCTGCTAACTGGACAGCAACAAATAGCCCAGATGGCGAAGATCCTGCTAACTGTACAACAAACAGTAGCACAGAGGTCGAAGATCCTGCTAACTGGACTGCAAACAGTAGTCCAGAGTTGGAAGATTCTGCTAACTGGACAGCAAACAGTAGCCAAGAGGTCAACGATCCTGCTAACTGGACAGCAAACTGTAGCCAGATGTCGAAGATAAATGCTAACGTTGCAGCAAACAGCCCAAAGGTGAAAGATCCTGCTAACTTGACAACAAACAGTAGACCAGAAGTAGAGGATCCTGTTAACTGGACAGCAAACAGTAGCCCAGAGATTGAAGATCCTACTACCTGGACAGCAAACAGTAGAACAGAGGTCCAAGATCCTGCTAACTGGACAGCAAACAGTAGTCCAGAAGTGGAATATCCTGCTAACTGGACAGCAAACAGTAGCCCATAGGTGGAAGATCCTGCTAACTGGAAAGCAAACAGTAGCTTATAGGTCGAAGATCCTGCTAACTGGACAGCAAACAGTAGCCCACATGTCGAAGTTTCTGCTAAATTGACAGCAAACAGTAGCCCAGTGGACGAAGATCCGTCTAACTGGACAGAAAACAGTATCCCAGAAATCAAGGATCCTGCTAACTGGACAGCAAGCAGTAGCCCTTAGGTCTAAGATCCTGCATACTGGACTGCAAACAGTAGCCCAATATTCGAAGATCCTGCTAACTGGACAGCAAAAATTTGCCCAGATGACGAAGATCTTGCTAACTAGTGAGCAAACAGTAGCCTAGAGGTCGAAGATCCTGCTAACTGGACAGCAAACAGTAGCCCAATATTCGAAGATCCTGTTGTCTGGACAGCAAAGAGTAGCACAGAGGTCGACGATCCTGCTAACTGGACAGCAAACAGTAGTCCAGAGTTGGAAGATTCTGCAAACTATCCAGCAAACAGTAGCCCAGAGGTCGACAATCCTGCTAACTGGACAGCAAACCGTAGCCCAGATGTCGAATATCCTGCTAACTTTGCAGCAAACAGCCTAGATTTTACAGATCTAGGTAAGTGGACTGCAAACAGTAGACCAGAGGTCGAAGATCCTGCTAACTGGACAGCAAAAAGTAGCTTCGATGTCGAAGATCCTGCTAACTGGACAGCAAAAATTAGCCCAGATGTCGAAGATCCTGCTAACTAGTGAGCAAAGAGTAGCCTAAAGGTCGAAGATCCTGCTAACTGGACAGCAAACAGTAGCCCAATATTCGAAGATCCTGTTGTCTGGACAGCAAAGAGTAGCACAGAGGTCAACGATCCTGCTAACTGGACAGCAAACAGTAGTCCAGAGTTGGAAGATTCTGCAAACTATCCAGCAAACAGTAGCCCAGAGGTCGATAATCCTGCTAACTGGACACCAAACCGTAGCCCAGATGTCGAATATCCTGCTAACTTTGCAGCAAACAGCATATATTTTACAGATCTAGCTAAGTGGACTGCAAACAGTAGACCAGAGGTCAAAGATCCTGCTAACTGGACAGCAAAAAGTAGCTTCGATGTCGAAGATCCTGCTAACTGGACAGCAAAAATTAGCCCAGATGTCGAAGATCCTGCTAACTAGTGAGCAAAGAGTAGCCTAGAGGTCGAAGATCCTGCTAACTGGACAGCAAACAGTAGCCCAATATTCGAATATCCTGTTGTCTGGACAGCAAAGAGTAGCACAGAGGGGAAAGATCGTGCAAACTGGACAGCAACCAGTAGCCCGGAGGTGAAAGATCCTTCTAACTGGACAGCAAACAGTAGCCCAGAGGTCGAAGATCCTGCTAACTGGACAGCAAGCAGTAACCGAGAGGTATAAGATATGGCTAACTGGACAGCAAATAGTATCGAAGAGGTCAAAGATCCTGCTACGTGGACAGCAAATTGTAGACAAAAGGACCTTCGATCCTGTTAACTGGACAGCAAAAAGTAGCCCGGAGATCGAAGATCGTGCTAACTGGACAGCAAACAGTAGCCTAGAGGTCATAGATCCTGCTAACTGGAAAGCAAACAATAGTTCAAAGGTCGACGATCCTGCTAACTGGACAGCAAACCGTAGCACAGAGATTAAAGATCCTGGTAACTAGACAGCAAACAGTAGCCCAGATGTCGAAGATCCTTCTAACTGGAATCCAAACTGTAGCCCAGAGGTGGAAGATCCTGCTAACTGGACAGCAAACAGTAGCCCAGAGGTGGAAGATCCTGCTAACTGGAAAGCAAACAGTAGCTTAGAGGTCGAAGATCTTGCTAACTGGACAGCAAACAGTAGCCCACATGTCGAAGATTCTGCTAAATTGACAGCAAACAGTAGACCAGTGGTGGAAGATCCGTCAAATGGACAGCAAACAGTACCCCAGAGGTCAAGGATCCTGCTAACTGGACAGGAAGCAGTAGCCCTTAGGTCTAAGATCCTGCATACTGAACAGCAAACAGTAGCCCAGATGTGGATGATCCTGCTAACTGGACAGCAACCAATAGCCCAGATGTTGAAGATCCTGCTAACTGGAATCCAAACTGTAGCCCAGAGGTGCAAGATCTTGCTAATTGGACAGCAAACAGGAGCCCAGAGGTAAAAGATCCTGCTAACTGGACAGCAAACAGTAGCCTAGCGGTCGAAGATCCTGCTAACTGGACAGCAAACAGTAGCCTAGCGGTCGAAGATCCTGCTAACTGGACAGCAAACGGTAGCCCAGAATTGAAAGATCCGCTAACTGGACAGCAAACAGTAGCCCAGAGGTGGAAGATCATGATAACTGGACAGCAACCGGTAGCCCAGAGGTGAAAGATCCTACTAAATTGACAAAGAACAGTAGCCCAGATGTCGAAGATCCTGCTAACTGGACAGCAAACAGTAGCCCAGAGGTCGAAGATCCTGCTAAAATGACAAAGAACAGTAGCCCAGATGTCGAAGATCCTGCTAACTGGACAGCAAACAGTAGATCAGATGTCGAAGATCCTCCTAACTGATGAGCAAACAGTAGCCCAGAGGTCGAAGATCCTGCTAACTGGACAGCAACCAATAACCCAGATGTCGAAGATCCTGCTAACTGTACAACAAACAGTAGCACACAGATCGAAGATCCTGCTAACTGGACAGCAAACAGTAGCACAGAGGTCGAAGATCCTGCTAACTGGACAGCAAACAGTAGCCCAAAGGTATAAGATCCTGCTAACTGGACAGCAAACTGTAGCCGGGAGGTCTAAGATGCTACTAACTTTGCTGCAAACAGCCTAGATTTGACAGATCTAGCTAAGTGGACAGGAAACAGTAGACCCGAGGTCGAAGATACTGCTAACTGGACAGCAAACGATAGCCGAGAGGTGAAAGATCCTGTTAATGGACAGCAAACGGTAGCCCAGAGGTGGAAGATCCTGCTAACTTTGCAGCAAACAGCCTAGATTTGACAGATCTAGCTAAGTGGACAGCAAACAGTAGACCAGAAGTGGAAGATTCTGCTAACTGGACAGCAAACTGTCACCCACAGGTCGATTTTCCTGGTAACTGGACAGCAAACAGTAGCCCATATGTCGAAGATCCTGCTAACTGGACAGCAAACAGTAGCCCAGAGGTCGAAGTTCCTGCTAAATGGACAGCAAACAGTAGCCCAGAAGTCGAAGTTCCTGCTAACTGGACAGCAAACAGTAACTCAGAAGTTGAATATCCTGCTAACTTTGAAGCAAACAGCCTAGAGGTGAAAAATCTAGCTAACTGTACAGCAAACAGTAGACCAGAAGTGGAAGATTCTGCTAACTGGACAGCAAACAGTAGCCCATATGTCAAAGATCCTGCTAACTGGACAGATAACCGTAGCGCAGAGGTTAAAGATCCTGCTAACTGAACAGCCAACAGTAGCCCAGAGGTGAAAGATCCTACTAACTGGACAACAAACAGTAGCCCCGATGTCGAAGATCCTGCTAACTGGACAGCAAATATTAGCCCAGATGTCGAAGATCCTGCTAACTAGTGAGCAAAGAGTAGCCTAGAGGTCGAAGATCCTGCTAACTGGACAGCAAACAGTAGCTCAATATTCGAAGATCCTGTTGTCTGGACAGCAAAGAGTAGCACAGAGGTGGAAGATCGTGCAAACTGGACAGCAACCAGTAGCCCGGAGGTGAAAGATCCTGCTAACTGGACAGCAAACAGTAGCGCAGAGGTCGAAGATCCTGCTAACTGGACAGCAACCAGTAGCCCGGAGGTGAAAGATCCTTCTAACTGGACAGCAAACAGTAGCCCAGAGGTCGAAGATCATGCTAACTGGACAGCAAACAGTAACCCAGAGGTATAAGATATAACTAACAGGACAACAAATAGTATCGAAGAGGTCAAAGATCCTGCTACCTGGATAGCAAATTGTAGACAAAAGGACCTTCGATCCTGTTAACTGGACAGCTAAAAGTAGCCCGGAGATCGAAGATCGTGCTAACTGGACAGCAAACAGTAGCCCAGAGGTCGAAGATACTGCTAGCTGGACAGCACAGAGTAGCCCCGTGGTCAAAGATCCTGCTAACTGGACAGCAAACCGTAGCCCAGAGATTAAAGATCCTGGTAACTAGACAGCAAACAGTAGCCCCGAGGTCGAAAAACCTGCTAACTGGACAGAAAACAGTAGCCCAGAAATGGAAGATCGTGATAACTGGACAGCAAACAGTAGCACAGAGGTCGACAATCCTGCTAACTGGACAGCAAACCGTAGCCCAGATGTCGAAGATCCTGCTAACTTTGCAGCAAACAGCCTAGACAGGTCGAAGATCTAGCTAAGTGGAGAGCAAACAGTAGCACAGAGGTGGACGATCATGCAAACTGGACAGTAACCAGTAGCCCCGAGGTGAAAGGTTCTGCAAACTGGACAGCAAACAGTAGCCCAGCGGTCGAAAATCCTGCTAACTGAACAGCAAACAGTAACCCAGAGGTCGAACATTCTACTAACTGGATAGCAAACAATAGCCCAGAGGTCAAAGATCCTGCTAACTTGACAGCAAACAGTAGCTCAGAGGTCAAAGATCCTGCTAACTGGACAGCAAACAGTAGCCCAGAAGCGGAAGATCCAGCTAACTGGACAGCAAACAGTAGCCCTGAAGTGGAAGATCCTGCTAACTGGACAGCAAACAGTAGCCCAACGGTCGAAGATCCTGCTAACTGAACAGCAAACAGTAGCCCAGAGGTCGAAGATCCTGCTAACTTGACAGCAAACAATAGCCCAGAGGTCAAAGATCCTGCTAACTGTGTGGTACTGTGCCCATGAGGTGGAAGATCCTAGTAATAGGAAACCTAGTGTACTGAATGAGTCAGCCAGCGGTCGAAGATCCTGCTAACTGGACAGTAAACAGTAGCCCAGAGCTACGAATTTCGATCTCAATCAGACTTATTCTTGATCAATGTGAATAATAGCTTTGTTAAGTGTCTAGGTGTTACGCTAAAGGTTAGCAGACGTGCAATTGTAAAGGTTAAGACATTTAATATATTGCGATAGATGTTTCAATTATTGAACGCTCCATACACGATCGATTATGACGTGTCTAGCGTTGTTTGGGTCACAGTCGGTAACTAGGAGACGCTACCCTTTGTTACTTGACCGCCAAGCTGAATAGCTGCGTTTTTCTAACCTTCCTATTCAATGGCATGATATAGCCATGTATATGTGCATTTATGATGGACCAGGGTCAGTCCTAGAACTCTACATGAGAGGAAATTTATGGAGGTTAGTATTTAACTAGAATTCTCAGAAGGAGGAGAATAATCGTCAAATTCGTATGAAATATTCAGACTCGCAGTCTCACTGTCGGCAGGTAGCCATGTCTATCTGCGCGTGCATATAGCTGTGATGTTCTGACGACAATACTGCATTGTATCCTTAAACGGACATTGACACGTAAACCAGCAGTCTACGTTATTGATTAATTTATGCATGACTTATACGGACTTATGTTCTGCTCATATTTGAAATGATCATCCTGTGTGTACATGTGATTAAATATTACGGACTCAACCTGAAGGCATTAATTACTTCATTAATGTTGCTGAGTTCAAGTATTACATGTTACTTCTTCATATCATGCTACTGAGTTGTATGAACGCTTCACCCTAATTCGCGTAATGATAAAACAAGCACGATGAACAAGAAATCACTAAAATAACTATGCTCAGTACATGATCTTCAACCGGCAAATAACTCAGCAACAAAGTGGTGGCCAGTGTGGGGAACGACAGAAAAAAGAAACAAACTTCTGTTCCTTACGCACATGTTAACCACAAATATTTACGATCAAGTTTCGATCACATGATCCAGTCGAAGATGACGTCGTACTCATTATAATGCCTAACAACGTGACGTCACCGAAAGTCGTGTAGGTGAACTGTCGGAGAAACCAAAGCCGTTTTCTAAGTCTAACCAGGGGAAACATGAGCCATTTGAAGCAAACACATGATATGGACTACAGGAGCAGACAGTCAGGGGCTTTAGCCTAGCTGTTGATGACCTCTAGCACTGATATAAGCAACGGAAAAGATAAGTCTAGGTGTTTAACTGTTGTTATTGCAAACAGTGCTAACTGAGTCCATGCCCTCTGCCTACATCGGCATGTTTTTTACCTATGTTTAATGTACTTTTTGTTGTCTTAATGTGTTGTTAATTCGTGGGAGGTAGGGAGGATGAACCGAAATTAGATTCTGTGGCTCTCACGATGCCTGAATTGATTTCGGTCGTTTCTTAGGGCAGTTAAACGATTGCACTTTTGGAAGCCCCATTGAGGTTTGCCATTGGACTGTCTGTCCAAATCTGCTGTCGTTTGACGATTTGTGTTAGCTGTACCGTTCCGTAGATAACTGGTGTATTTTATTCGTACTCAGTTAACAATTTTATTCAGTTTTGTATCATATTCGTTAACTATTTCGTCCAGTCTCCTCTTACTATCATTTATTTGATGATTGTTAAATGGTCGTCCGTTATGAGTCCTGTGATGTCATCATTTTTTGCAGTCAATTTTTTTTGTGTACTTTGAATATTAAGTTAACCTCGGGTCAGACCTTGACCCTTCATTTGGCTTGTGACACTTCCGCTTGTTTTATTTAGTTCATAAATTCATTTTTAATTGTGAAAATGTCTTGTTTGCGTCTTAACATTGTTTGTACCCTTTAGTTGCATCATTGTTTTGTTTGTCCTCATGATATATATTAAATACTACATTAATAATATGATATTATATGCAATAATACACTTGTAATTTAATTTAATTAATTTTTTCTGATATTTAAGGTTAATATGGGACATTGCATAATTATGCAGTGATAGTCCAAGAAAGTAGCACTACAATTTATAAGAGATGCCTAGGGCATAATAATATAATATATATATTGACCAAATAAAATAATCTTGTAGTCTACCTTTGAGGTAATAGACCCATTATATATTATTTAATATACTTTTCTGGTACTAAGAGAGTGACTTAGTACATTGAACAATATAATTACTAGGAATCATACCCAACATTATTGGATATTGAGATTAATTGTGTGATGTAATTACATTATAGTTAACAGATATCATAACTATTTATGATATAGTTCGTATTTAGATACAATATTGTTACAAAATATTGTCTATTAGTTGAACTTAGACATAAGAGTTCAGTACTATTGTGATTATTTATATTGAATATTTCTAAGTTGAGTAAGTATAATAATTACTCTGAAGCTACTATTGACTATTTTAATCAGTAATTATCAATAATTACTTACAGATAAAAGTCAAAATGCTTACTATAGACCATTTCGTTAAAATTGGTAGGGAATATGGTTATAAATCTCAAGAACTTCGTCAGTTTGCTGAGGCAGAACTGGAAAAACATGAAAGAAAAGAAGCAGAGAAAAAAGGCTGCATTAAAGAAAGAGGAAGAGGAACAAAAGGCTGCATTAAAGAAAGAGGAAGCAGAACGTGAGATGAAGCAAATTGACAAGGAAAATAGATTGAGAGAGATTGCTCAACGTGAAAGAGAAGAGCAAAGAGCAATCGCCAGACAGGAAGAAGAGAATAAATTGAAACGAGAGGAAATTATTTTACAACAAGAAATGGAATTGGCGCGTATCAAATTGGAGACAGCAAAATTACAAGCACAAAGTGCTGATGCAAACCAGAATAATAACGCACAAAATGGATCATCATCCAGCCAAACTAAACATTTCTACAACTTTAAATTACCCACTCTCAACTTAAACGTGGACGACCTTTCATCGTTCCTGTCACGTTTTGAACAGACTTGCAAAACAAATCATTTGCCTGAAGAGTCATGGGTACTCAAGTTAAATGAATTCTTGGTTGGAGAACCATTGACGGCTTCTCAAAATGCTGACCCATCAATAGCAAATAACTACGGTGCTATTAAGTCCTTGCTTTTACGAAGGTTTCACCTGGACGAGGAACACTGTAGGTTGAAATTTAAGGGAATTTTACCTGAATCTCCAAAAGATTTTGCAGGATTCATTGCGAACATACGCAATACATTTAATAGATGGGTTGAACTGGCAGAAGTCAACAAATCATACGACAAATTAGTTGATTTACTACTACGGGATAAGGTATTATCTTCGGTTAGCCAGCCATTTTTTTGCATATCTGCAGGAGCGTAAACCAGGTACTATGGACGAGTTAGAAAAAATTTCTTTAAACTACTGTTCGGCACATCCGAATGCAACCATTTCTAACTCCTCATTAAGAGAACCTCTACCTGTGGCGTCTAATATGGCCTACAATCATAATAACAAACAAAGACATCACAGTGTAGACAGAAGCAGGTTCCAAAGAAATCACAATGTTAACTTTCAGAAGGGACATAATAATGATTTCAACAATAAAAATGAGTTCAACAGAGGTAGATCACGAGATAGAAATTATTCACCTCAAACAAACTACCACAATGGTCAACATAACACTAATTATAATCGATCACATACTCCCAATAATAAGAGTAACTGGAATGGTAATAATCATGGCTCGAGACATCGAGATAATAGTTACTATAGAGGACGACGAGATAATTCTAACAATTATACTCGGAATCGATCTCATTCTCGGGATCATCTCATTACAACCATAATACAGGGGCGGCAGTTACAAATAATACTACCCCTATAGCTCAGGTCCCACTTGACAATAATACAACACAGTCTTCTGCTGCATGTTTTGCTATTAATTATAATGTGGCAAATAGTTGCCAACAATGCAATCTTATTTTTTCAGAAGGCGAAAGAAACAGTGCTTAACTGCGGACATATTACACCAGAGGTAGGTCTTGCAGTCAACGATGGAACAGGCCTACTAATTTTTAACAGGGGATTAGTTAATGGATCCGTCGTCTCAGTGCTGAGGGATTCAGGATCCACAACGATTGGTGTACGACAGTCGCTGGTACATCCTAGCTGTGCAACGGGGGAATATGTCCGTTGCATGACTTTTGGGGGAACTATTGAGTTTTACCCCACAGCTATTATTCATGTTAAACACACCTTTTTTTTCACAGGGAACGTAAAAGTATGTATGCTTCAAATCCAATTGCAGACCTGATGGTTGGGACGCATCCATGGTAGTAAGGATTGTTCCCCACAGGAAAATTGAATGAATGGGAATTAAAGAATGTGCAATCTCATTGCAATGCTAACGCTGTCATTGCAACAGCTACATTACGGGCCAACAAAATAAATACATGTGGCACAGTTTTCTCCTTTTAAATTTCAGTCTCAGTACCAATCTGGAAATCGATAAGGAGAAGGATAAGACTCTCCTACAGGATAAAAAGTATACTAAGCTAACCAGTCCATCCTAGGAAGATTAGAAAATCATTGTTCGAGGACAGATATACCTTTTCTCATGAGAATACTGCCAAGTCAGAAAAATAAATTGTTGGCGACAAGATCGTATTAACAGTGATCTGAATGAAATTTGCCCATCTCAAAAAAATGGGCAAAGAGAAAATATCCCAGACAAAGGTAATGATGGTGAAGTTCTTATGAACTTAACTAATAAAATTAGGACAAATAGGGCAATATGTCAATCATTATGAGACATCATCTCATAAGACTACCATATCCAAAGATTAAATAGAAGAACTATTTATCACGTTAGTGACACTGATCCCACTTACATTGGGAAGGGTGCATATTCTCGCACCGTGTTAGTGCGCAATCTGCCACAAGGTACCAGATGGCAAGCACTTAGCAATTTCTTTAATGACACGGCAGACGTTATGTTTGTACGGTTGTTGTCACCTACCAATGACAGGTATGGTGAAGCGATAGTTACATTTCGTAACAATAGAGATGCTCGAAGGGTCATCGAGCATGATAATGGTGCTTACTTTAACCATCATTGTCTACGGTTACAACTAGTACCTAATGCTGCGTCACGCAGATAACATGCTATGGTAATACAATTGTCTCATATCATTAATGACTCATAATAGTCATTCATCATTTCTTTTCTTTACTGGTCCTTACAAAGTCATTGATAAAATTTCCGACGTTGATTACGTCTTAGATATCAAGGGACACAAAAAGATATTTCATATTACATGCTCAAGCAATTTCATACACGTCCTGAACACTTACAGTCAATTTTTCATGAACTAGATGACAACACAGTATCTACTTGTTATTATTCTAACTTATCTGTCATCCAGGAAGAAGAATCTTCTTTTCCTGAGGTACAGTTACCGTTACCGGTACCAGTAGTTCAACCTACTGAATCTTGGCGGGATGTAACCATCTCTTCAACGGTTACACCGCAACAGCGTCTACAGATTGCTAATCTATTACAATCTTATCCAGATGTATTGACCGACGTCCCGGGTCGCACATCGGCTATCAGTCATGACATTACTCTCAATGATGATACACCTATTCGTGTACATCCCTATTCTGTTCCTTTACATTTCCTTGCTAAAACTACTAAGGAACTTGAACAGATGTTGTCTCTGGGAATCATTGAGACTAGTAATTCGCCATTCTCTTCTCCATTAGTGATTGTCCGGAAGAAGGACAATAACATCAGACTATGTGTTGATTATAGAAAATTAAATGCTAAGACTATAGTTGACAGCGAACCACATCCACTTATCGACGACTTACTGCCACGTCTATCCAACGCAACTATATTTAGTAAGATAGACTTAACTAAAGGTTATTGGCAGATACCACTGACCGAAAAGGCTAAGTACTACACCGCATTTTCCACTCCACAAGGTCTATACCAGTGGAATGTGATGCCTTTTGGGCTTGTTAATGCGCCAGCTACCTTCATTCGCCTGATGCGACAAATTTTATCAGGTAGACCAGACGTTATTACATATATTGACGACATATGCTTGTTTAGTTCGTCGTTTGAGGAACATGTTTCGGGACTTAGATATGTTTTCGACACTCTAAGGAATTATCATCTAACTGCTAAACCTACAAAGGTGCAAATCGCGTGTAATGAGATAACCTTTTTGGGACATATCATTGGATCGGGATATATCCGAACGTTACCTAGTACAGTCTCCAAAATTCTAAACATAGCAGTTCCTCAGACGAAGAAACAGGTCAGGAGTTTGTTAGGACTTGTTCAATATTACAGTAGATTCATACCAAACTTGTCATCCATCACGGCTGTATTGTCTTCATTGTTAAAAAAAGACATGCCGGTGAAGGTGACATGGACTGGTACATGCAATGAAACTTTCAACAAAATTATAAATTTGTTCTCGCATGAACCAATTTTAAGACTTCCCGATGCTTCCAAAAGATTTTTCTTACGAACAGATGCTAGTAACTACGGCATTGGTGCATGCCTGCTCCAGAACCATGATGGCATTCTCCATCCTACCTTATATATTTCAAGAAAGCTAAAGCCGGCAGAAACAAAGTATTCCACAGTGGACAAGGAACTTTTATCTGTGATATGGGCAATAACTAAACTTGAAAAGTTCTTGCTTGGTGCTCCCTTCACCATACAGACGGACCAACGTGCTGTAGCATCCTTTGCGTCGATCTAACCATAAAGAGCCCAAAAACTCGCCAGATATGCAATCATCCTACAGCCATTTGAATTCTCCATTGAACATATTCCTGGCACTGAAAACATTGTGGCGGATGCGTTGTCACGTAATCCTATTGACGACGAATAATCAACATTAACATTCCTAAAACATATCAACTATAAGGGAACTAACCTTGCCTTCAATTTAAACTTTATAAACACTATATGCATCACAGAATTGAACTAAAGACAATCAAGGTATACATATTGAAATTGAAACTTCGTCTAACGTCCATACACGATATATGAATATTCGTTGAACAATCATGGAACAATATCTGACGACAAGTCGAACTTATTATCCTATGTGCACTTAATTCTTGGATGCTGGGATAAATGACATTTCTTTCCAACGTAAACGTTTGAACATTTTTGCCTAAAAGAATTCATCAGGATCAAGACTACGGATGGATCATCATATCCTATACTAATTAATTCGTTAACTTAACTTCTTAATGTAAAAATTATTATCAAAAAATGAGAACGAAAATTGAGAAAAAGAAAATGTGATGAAAAAAAAAATGAAATGAATGAAGAACAAAAAAGAGAACGAAATATAAAAAAAGAAGAAATTAATGAAGAAGAATATAAATCTCACACAAGTATTAGATTAATATTTTCTTTTAATGTACCTATACATTATTTAGTTAGTTAAATTAGATAGTTATTATTCACTAACACTTAACACACACAATTAGTTAAACTTATATTCGAATTTCTTTCTATTTCTTCTCACTTATTTTGTTTTTTTTCTTCTCTCATAACATCGCGTTACATTAGAATCTTAATAATTTATCTCTTAATTTAATTAATTAATTTAATTTTAATTAGTCAAATTAATTCCTATATGACATACTAATACGACAGACCTTACTTTAATTTAATTCTATCATTCACTGTTAACATTGGACATTTTATTTAGTTGATATAATAATATGTATAATATTGATATATAATGTGATTAATGTTAGATGACTATGACAAATAGTTAGTTGAATGACCGCTAAACACGGTTCTACACAGAACATCGTCGGCCATATGTCACAATTGGTTAAATTTTTTGAAAAATTGTTTAAGATCGGATAGAAGATGGATATAAAAAAAAATCTAACGCCCCAGGAGTCCCCCAAGGTTTGGAATTGTTACGGTATATGATATTAAATTTTCTTTTTTGTAAAAAAAATTAAATATGTTGCGATAGTCGTTTCAATTATTGTAGATCTTATGAACGTGTATAGCTAATTTGGGGTCACAGTCGGTAAAAAATCTATCGATTTTTTTTTCCCCCTGTGTACAGGGAATTGTTACGGTATATGATATTAACGCCGTCTGCTAAAGGTTATCAGACGTGCAATTGTAAAGGTTAAGGCATTTAATATATTGCGATAGATGTTTCAATTATTGAACGCTCCATACACGATCGATTATGACGTGTATAGCGTTGTTTTGGGTCACAGTCGGTAACTAAGAAACGCTACCCTTTGTTACTTGACCGCCAAGCTGAATAGCTGCGTTTTTCTAACCTTCCAATTCAATGGCATGATATAGCCATTTATATATGCATTTTTTGATGGACCAGGGTCAGTCCTAGAACTCTATATGAGAGGGAAATTTATGGAGGTTAGTATTTAACTAGAATTCTCAGAAGGAGAAGAATAATCGTCAAATTCGTATGAAATATTCAGACAGACTCGCAGTCTCACTGTCGGCAGGTAGCCATGTCTAGCTGCGCGTGCATATAGCTGTGATGTTCTGACGACAATACTGCATTGTATCCTTAAACGGACATTGACACGTAAACCAGCAGTCTACGTTATTGATTAATTTATGCATGACTTATAAGGACTTATGTTCTGTTCCTATTTGAAATGATCATCCTGTGTGTACATGTGATTAAATATTACGGACTCAATCTGAAGGAATTAATTACTTCATTAATGTTGCTGAGTTCAAGTTACATGAACTACTTCTTCATACCATGCTACTGAGTTGTATGAACACCTTCACCCTAATTCGCGTAATACTAAACAAAGCACGATTAACAAGAGATCACTAAAGTAACCATACTCAGTGCATGATCTTCAACCGGCAAATAACTCAGCAACAAGCCCTGAGGTCGAAGATCCTACTAACTTTGCAGCAAACAGCCTAGATTTGAAAGATATAGCTAAGTGGACAACAAACAGTAGACCAGAGGTCGAAGATCCTGCTAACTGGACAGCAAACGGTAGCCCAGAATTGAAAGATCCTGCTAACTGGACAGCAACCAATAGCCCAGATGTCGAAGATCCTGCTAACTGGAATCCAAAATGTAGCCCAGACCTGGAAGATCTTGCTAATTGGACAGCAAACAGTAGCCCAGACGTGGAAGATCGTGCTAACTGGAAAGCAAACAGTAGCCTAGCGGTCGAAGATCCTGCTAACTGGACAGCAAAGAGTAGCCCAGCGGTCGAAGATCCTGCTAACTGGACAGCAAACAGTAGCCCAGAGGTCGAAGATCCTGCTAACTGGACGGCAAACTGTAGCCCGGAGGTCGAAAATCCTGCTAACTTTGCAGCAAACAGCCTAGATTTGAAAGATATAGCTAAGTGGACAGCAAACAGTAGACCAGAGGTCGAAGATCCTGCTAACTGGACAGCAAACGGTAGCCCAGAATTGAAAGATCCTGCTCACTGGACAGCAACCAATAGCCCAGATGTCGAAGATCCTGCTAACTGGAATCGAAAATGTAGCCCAGACCTGGAAGATCTTGCTAATTGGACAGCAAACAGTAGCCCAGAGGTGGAAGATCCTGCTAACTGGAAAGCAAACATTAGCCTAGCGTTCGGGCCCCCTAGCGGTCGAAGATCCTGCTAACTGGACAGCAAACAGTAGCTAGAGGTCGAAGATCCTGCTAACTGGACCGAAAATGAAAGCCCCAGGCACCTGTAAGAATCTTAGCTAATGAGTGGACAGCAAACATTTAGCCCAGAAAGCCCAGAGGTGGAAGATTACCAGTAGGGCCTGCTCACGGTGTGAAAGCCAACCTAAGCCAAGCGGTCGAATATCCACTGTGCCTATACACCTCCTGCAAACTGGACAGCAAACATTAGCCAAAGAGGTCGAAGAGAATCCTGCTAACCTGGAAGGAGAGGACCAGCAAAACAGTAGCCTGGCTTCCTGAGGTCCGAAGACCTTCCTACCTGGGTAATCCGTGAATTAGCTCTCTAAAACCCCCATATAAAAATAAAAAACGAAAATGCAAAGCGCAACCCAAAAAAAATTTAGATAACAGAAAGAAGGAATTTGGTAAAAGGTGAACGCAGCACAGAGCAGTCACATAAAGACTGTAACTTTTGACATCCACAAAAAAAGAAAAGACGCCCGCCCCCTTGCCTACGTAAGTTATTCTATTTTCTCTATTGCCTTCCAATATCTCTATACCTAACTTTTCCCCCTAACATCGATCCGCTGAAGCAATTAGTAAAACGGCTGAATGCATTTCTCCGCATACTTTCAATTTCAATCACACGCTGTTGATAGTGAAATGAGCCGCAGACAACTGGACTGTGTCGACAGCAGAGCAGCACTGCAAGGGGAAGGCGCTATACCCTTTCCTTCACTAAACTGTGTACTGTTATATACTTGGAGAAAAAAAAAACCCTTGAGAATGAACGCAAAAAAGCTGAAAGCAAAAATTGATGGAACCTACAATGTTACAAATATTACAATACATGTCCAAAATTTTCCATTTTAAATAATACAAAATAGCTACGTATGGCGTCGGGTCCCAGTCGAACAAAACAGCAACTACCCAGACCTGCAGCTGGCCTTGTCGAAGTAAGGGGAACGGCACTTCTCTTGCCTCTCGCTGGCCGGCCGCGCGCGGGCTTACCAGCGTCCCTAGTGGGGGGCCCCGCCGCGTAGCCAGCCACAGCCACACTGCGTGCATTCGCAGGTCTAATAACCCACCCCAATGCAGCGAGTGCCTAGGACATGGCGGGGGGGAGGGGCCAAGACGGGCGGCCGGCGCTGAGAACCGACTGCGTAGGGAAAGGAAGACGGGGGCGGCCCCATGCACAAAAGGTAATCTCCCGCAAACAATAAACCACCAGGGCACGACTACGCATCGTACCCCGTGCAGAAAAGTATGAAATATCACTGACCCAGGTGTGGCCCAGGACATATAAACTTGTAATATACACCACCCCCCCCCCCCCCCCCACTAAGCCCACCGCCCCACCAATGCCCCCCCCCGTGGCGCGTCAACAAGTGTTCCAACGCAGTCGCCCTGGCCAACAGGTGGCGACTTCACCGCAACCACCCGCTTGATATTTTGATAACGTGCTCCAGCGAAAAGTCCCCCTTTGGCCTTTCTCTATCCATGTCCGCCGGACCGCCCATCGTTGGCGCCATGTCTGCGTCGCCCTCCACCACCGCCTCACGATTAAAGTGCCGTATATTCGTTGGCCGTACGGAGTACACACCGTGCTTAGCGGATGAGTGCCGCGCCATGCAAAAACCAAGCGATCCGGCAACTTGCGGTGGCCTCGACCGGCTGGCAGTGCATTTGTGTGTTGGTCCTAACCATGGTACAAAAGACGCTAACATTCTAACATTTAAAGCCATTTTGGTGTTAATC
>JAMPIV010020257.1:0-334439 GCA_024509875.1 Oreohelix idahoensis
GTTGTCTCTTACGAATAGTTTGTGGTTAGAGACTCTCTCCTTATGTCAGTATATAGATGATTCGGACTCTCAGGTAAACCAAGCTCGTATTTTTGATGTTCCTCTCGTCGGTTAGTAGGCCTAGCTGTGACGCTTTTTGGGTGCTTCGATATGCTAGTGTCGTGTTTTTGTATATCGACGAAGGATGACAGATTTTCCTGCAGCGGTTTATGGCTACGTGAACTTAACCTGATCACCGTAGTTGCTGCATGGAACCATTTAATGAATCATCATTTATATATCCATTGTATAATTAACTCTTGGGCTGATATTCTTCCTATGAATGACACGTTGTGAACGACAACTCAGGGGAAGGTAGCCATGTTGGATTTCGGTCTTCGTCTGTTTTGATCACTGCCAAGAGAACAGATTATTTATCTTATTATCGGACAGTGACAGAGAGAGATCTCAATCTGCTAGAACTAGAAACCCCTTTTCGTGGTTTCATAAGATGATGTATCATGACATTGAACTTTGATGTACTACCCATTATTTCTGCATGTGTCATGACTTCAGATCTGCTATGTATACCTACAAATTGTTATGTCAACAAAGCCTGATGTACTCGTATGTCCCAGTGTGTACGTCTGAATAAATTGAGTAATCTAAGATTCCAGCAGTCTGCATTGGTGCCTTGTAGACACATGTGTATGAGTGATTATATTGGTCAGCACACGAACAGTACACCATTCGCGGTAATCACACTCTACACTACTACTTCATAATTACACCATCCTGCGTCGGCTGAAGTGACCAAGTTTAGGGCCTGCTTCCCCTGGAGCCTTTGCCTTCCCTAACTCAGGACTAGGGTGAGTTACCCATTTACAGCTGGGTAGACTGGAGCATGCCTGATCTCAACAACACACCACTCTTCCTTACAGAGCAGACAGACTGATACTTTACAGTGGTGTACTACAGGTGTAGTAAGAATTAACGTCTTTACAGTGGCGTGCCAGATTCCTGGGTCCAGCTTACGCAGTTTTGTGTTGAGAATCACAGTTTACAGCTGAAAGAACATTTGTTTGAACACATCAACACCAGTAGGACAGCTTGACCTGTATTACCGATAGGATGCTGTATCTAGGTCATCACTTGTTGACAGTTTTTCGCTGTACAGACAGTATTACACAGGACAGTGGTATCAAGTGTAGAAAATATCTGGAGCAATATTGTTGACATTTCGCAACGTACAGAAGAATCGCAGTGTTGCTGAATAAAGTGCATAGTTCATCGTGGGATCTTCATATGCTCAACAGAGAAAAAATTGACAGTGTAATAGTTTAAACTTAAATCTATTACTGAATAAAAGTGGCAAGTTAGTAATTATTTAAATAAACTGTGCCTACTTTACAACACTATACTGGCAACACATTCCATTCATGACATAAATGATATTGTATGCTATATGCTATTTATGCTTACATGTTATTTGTTGTGTATTAAATTAGTTTATATTCTGTGTGACTAGAACAGGAAATACCGAGTAATATTGGTCTTGTTCTGGCGTTCGATAGGGAGCAATTTCTTAATTGAAATTTGCTTGCAACATAGTTTGCAAATATTTGGTTAGTTGTGACGACTGTTTCATATTTGTATTTGTAACATTTTTTGTGTTCCTTAGTTTTGTTTGATTTGTTTGTATAATTGTAGGTCTCATCTTTCCTTTCATTTCAGTTTTTTACACCCTTTTGTTTATACACACTGTAGCGTTTTATTTGTCTTGTTATCTTATGGCAGTTATCATCACAGGTTCTGTGATCATTTTTTTCATTTTCCCTATTTAATTTAATTTGATCTCTGCAAATGTTTTCAGATTGTCTTTTCTTGTTTGTCATTTGTAATGTCTGTAGTTGACATATGACGTATAGTGGTATACACTGATAGTATAGTACAGATCAGTACTTGCTGATTGTTATTGGTAAAGGGAAATATTTTTTTCCACAGGTACTCAAGTGATCTTTGATTACATTGAGGTATACAAGACCTTTGTAAGGCTTGTCTCCCAAAGTTGTTGGTAAAGGGAAATATTTTTTTTCACAGGTACTCAAGTGATCTTTGATTACAGTGAGGTATACAAGACCTTTGTAAGGCTTGTCCCCACAGTATTTGAGATACAATTATTGTTGTCCACAGGTACTCAAGTTATCATTGGTTATTGTAAACCATACAAGTTTGGACTAAGACTAAGTCTAAGGTATAGACTTGTCTCCCATTAACAAAGAGAGTAATTTATTTACTTTTTCAGGTTTCTGATTTAAGAAGACAATATGTCTACCTTAGATTATTTCATTACACAAGGGAAAGCTCTTGATAAGACTGGAAAAGACTTAGAACAATGGGCTGTTGCTCAATATGACAAAGCATTAGCTGCAGAAGAGAAAAAAATTGCTGCTGCTGTTGAAGAAAAAAAAAATTGCTGCTGAGGAAAAAAAAAGCTGCGGCTGAGGAGAGAAGACTTCAAATAGAAGAAAAAAAAGCTGCTGCAGAAGAAAGGAAAGCCTTAGCTGAAGAAAAAAGATTAGAAAAAGAAGCTGATACTGCTGCTGAACTTAAGAAATTGCAGATGCAAGTGGAGGAAAGGAGATTTGAGGCAGAACAGAAGAAATTAGAAGCTGCTGCAGAACAGAAAAAACTAGAAGTTGCTGCTGCTGCAGAACAGAAAAAAACTAGAAGTTGCTGCTGCGGCAGAACAGAAAAAACTAGAAGCTGCTGCAGAACAGAAAAAACTAGAAGTTGCTGCTGCTGCAGAACAGAAAAAAACTAGAAGTTGCTGCTGCTGCAGAACAGAAAAAAACTAGAAGCTGCTGCAGAACAGAAAAGATTAGATAGAGAAGCTGAAGAGAGAAAAGCAATAAGAGAACATGAGTTTGAATTAGAGAAATTAAAATTGACATGTATGAGTAATGTTAATCAGGCATCTGGTGGTAATGGTAAACCCTTTGTGTACAAGGTCAAAGTACCAGCGTTTAACCCTACCAGTGATGACATAACATTTTGGCTTTCTAGATTTGAACGGGCTTGTCGATCTCATAATGTTGACAAATCACAGTATGTGAATCAGTTGTCTGAAAATCTAAAAGGGGAGTCTCTGAGTAAGTTATATTTTGTTGAAGAGGCCGACAAAGACAATTATGATGCTGTTAGGGCAGCTTTGATAAAGAGATATCAGCTGTCTGAGGAAGGTTACCGTCTTTTGTTTAAAACAATGAGACCTGAGGTAGGTGTAGAATTCTCAGATTTCATCTCAAAAGCACGAATTACACTTTCACGATGGATTGAATTATCCAAAACAGAGAAAACATTTGATGGTCTTACAGATTTATTGCTAAGAGACAAGGTCATGTCTTCTGTAAATAAATCATTCCTAGAGTTCTTACATGAGCGTAAACCTAGTACAATAAAGCAAATGGAAGAATATTGTGACCAGTATGCCACGGCACACCCTGACATGATTCTTAGTAACTCTAACATTTAAGAGAGTATGCCAGTTGCTTCGGCAACAGAATATAATCAGAATTACTCACACAAATTCCAAGGAGCTAAAAATAAATTTGATAAAAAGGTTAATTGGAATAAGTATCAAAACCAAGATAACCACTCAAATCAGGGTTCTTCTTCGAAGAACTGGAATCGGGCTGATAGTCCTCGACACGCGAGGGGTACCCATAATGTTAGAATTCTCGGAAAGGGAGTAGCTATAGGAACTACCCAAGTGCTTCATGGAGACAAAAGAAACAATATTACAGGGATACTCAATATAACGAGCATGATGATTATGATCATGAATATTATGATTCAAACCCAAATAGGGGTTATAACAGAGGCAATAATAATTATAGAGACAATTATAACCGAGGTAGATCACAACACAAAAGACATGGTAAATCTTATTACCAGGCTAACTCTGCACAACAGGAGTTCCACGACACCGATAATCAGAATAATGATAAAAAAGACTCCAATAGTGTAGCAAATTCCGCTTTCGATTTTGCTAGAGCATCTGAGTGTTCGCAATGCAAAACATTATTCGATCCAACCACAGTTTCTACTTTAAGCTGCGGTCACCCACTTCCCGCTCTCCATGCGTCAATTGCGCATAATGGAAGGGGTGCTCTTGTCTTTAATAGGGGCCTAATAGATGGTACTCCGGTATCAATTCTTTTCGACTCGGGGTGCACTACCATTGGAGTGAGGCAATCACTCGTAAATCCTTCTCGAGCTACGGGCAATATAGTCAAATGTGTAACATTTGGTGGCACATTGGAGAAGTACTCCACTGCCATTATCAATATTGCTACACCGTTCTTTACAGGAGAGGTGCAAGCATGTCTCTTGCCGAATCCGATCGCTGATCTTATCATCGGTCGCATTCATGGAGTGAAAGAATGCACTCCACAGCAAATCTCTAATTGGGAAAATGTTAATATGCAATCTGCTAATGCAGTAATCACTAGGGCTCAAGCTCTCAATATGCCACAATCTTCACATTCTGAAGATAATGATGCGCAGATCCAAGATGATCCCTTGGAGATTTCACACGATTCCTTTATTAAACAGCAGGAAGATGATCCTACTCTAAAGAAATTCTTTACTCTGGCAACAAAAGGTGATCCGAATAAGGATACAAATCGTAAATCTTGGATTACGATGAAGAATGGCGTACTTGTACGTATGGTACAAGACTCCGCTAAGTCCATTCATTCTCAAATCCTTGTGCCTAAAAATATGAGAGTTAAAATTTTACAGCACGCTCATGATTCGCAGTGTGCTGGACATATGGGTTTTTCCCGTACTAAAGCTAGAGTTCTTCAATCTTTCTTTTGGCCTGCTGTGAATAAGGACATACGAATCTATTGTCGATCTTGTAAAGTATGTCAAGAGATTAAATCCAGAGGTCCACGCCATGATGCACCTATTCAGGCTGCAGACATTCCCATTCGGCCATTTCAAAAAATGGCGATAGACATCATTGGTCCATTTAAGATAAAGTCTGCTAGAGGACACCAATTTATTCTGACGTGTGTTGATATGTGCACACGTTGGCCGGAGGCTGTTCCTCTAAAGAGCATAACTACTGCTGATGTCGCAGATGCTCTTTGGTTAATATTTTCTCGTCTGGGGTTTCCAGCAGAAATATTATCCGACCATGGTACCCAACTTATATCGGATACCATGTCTCAAGTAATGTCGACTCTGAAGATAGAGAGATCGCTGAGTAGTATTTATCATCCTATGTCCAATGGGATGGTGGAACGTTTGAATAGAACTCTGAAAAACCTACTAGGTAAGATAACAGAAGATCATCCTCAGGATTGGGATAGGGTTTTACCCGCGGCTCTCTTTGCATATAGAGAGGTCGCCAACGAACATACAGGATTTTCTCCCTTTGAACTTGTCTTTGGCGCGAAACCGCGAGGTCCTATGTCCTTACTTCATGATCTTATAACTGCTGATAATATTGTCGATGACACAAAATCCTCTTATGAATATGTCATCGCACTTAGACACAAGATTATTGAAGCATGCAAATTGGCAACTGCTTCTTCTGAATTTGCGAAACAGAAGGCAAGGGAATTTGCCAATAAAAAGAGATGTTTGCGTCAACTTTGTCCAGGTGACAAAGCATTTGTCTTGCTACCTTGTAGGGAAAATAGACTTCTCATTTCTTGGAAAGGTCCGTACGATATAATATCAAAGGTTTCCGATGTTGACTATATCGTCGATATTGACGGGAAGCGTAAAACCTTCCACATCAACATGCTCACGGAATTCCATGAACGTCCTGATTATTTACAACCTGTTTTCCAGGCAACGGACGATTTTCCAGTCCAACATGGACAGTACTCATCTCTGTCAGTAATACAGGATGAGGAAACGAGTTTCTCGGATGTAAATTTACCTTTTCCAATGATTCCTCTTCACTCTAATGAATCATGGAAAGATGTTGCAATTTCTCCAGAATTATCTCCAGGAGAGCAGAAACAAGTTTCTACTATGTTAGAACAATTTCAGGATGTCCTTACTGACATTCCTGGTCAAACGGATGTCATTCAACATGACATTATTCTTACTGACCATAGTCCTATAAGAGTCAGACCGTATCCTATCCCGATACATTTCCAAGCACAGGTAGAGAAAGAGTTAGATGAGATGATAGAGTTAAAAATTATTGAACCATCCACATCAGCATATTCTTCGCCGATGGTTATAGTACGGAAAAAAGACAATAACATACGTCTTTGCGTGGATTATCGCAAATTGAATCAAGTGACTAAATTCGATGCTGAACCTATGCCTTTACTAGAAGAGCTACTTACGAGACTATCGAATTCTCACTTCTTTACTAAACTCGATTTGTCTAAGGGATATTGGCAAGTTCCACTATCCGAACACGCCAAACCGTTTACTGCTTTTTCGACGCCTAGGGGTCTATTCCAATGGAATTTCATGCCTTTCGGTCTTATGAACGCCCCTGCTACATTTGTACGCATGATGCGTCGAATCCTATCTCATCGCTCAGATGTCATTGCGTATCTTGATGACATCTGTCTTTTCAGTGATACTTGGAACGATCACTATAATGGTATAAATGAACTATTGTCTATCTTACGCGAGCATAACCTGACAGCGAAACCATCGAAAGCATGTATTGGTTTTAGCGAAATATCTTTCTTAGGACACCGTGTTGGTCATGGGTTCCTAAAAACAGAAGACCATAATACAAGTAAGATACTTAACATTTCTATTCCTAAGACTAAAAAGCAAGTACGAAGTCTCTTAGGTCTAATACAATTTTATGGACGATTCATACCGAATCTGTCCTCCATTATGTCACCTCTTTCTTCCTTGCTAAAGAAAGGGTCTCCTAATGTAGTCCATTGGACTCAAGAATGTCAATCCTCTTTGGATAAGGTTAAAACTATGTTTTCTACTTCACCTATCCTAGTATTACCTTCTAAGGATAAGACATTTATTCTTCGTAGTGACGCTTCATCCACCGGGATTGGAGCTGCACTAATGCAAGAGTACTCTGGAACTCTGCATCCTGTGATGTATATTTCTCGGAAATTAAATGCCGCAGAGAAGAATTACTCGGTCCTAGACCGTGAATTATTGGCTATGGTTTGGTCAATCCTTAAACTACAAAGATTTCTTCTGGGCGCGCATTTCATTGTGGAAACTGACCAGAAAGCTCTTACGGCTATTCAGAGTAAAAATCTGAAGAGCGCGAGATCAACGCGATACGCGATTGCTCTACAGCCATTTCATTTTTCGGTGCGAGCTATCCGTGGGTCAGAAAATGTGATGGCAGATATTTTGTCTAGATGCCCACATGATTCATAACTGTTATACAGCTTTGATACAATTGTTTCTATGTTGAAATGTGTACACATATGTAATATATCATATATTGATTGTAACACTACTTAGCGGTTCATGGATATTTATTCACCGCTGATTTTTTCAATGTTTTTCGTCTTTGATGATCATGATGTTAAGATATCTTAGATGGAATTTATGTATAAACTAATGTGGAAATTGTGTCATTGCTAATATTGTAGTATGCGTTGGTGACACCTCTCTGGAAATATTAATACTTAGAGAAGTGCTTTCTCTAAGGTCATAAAACTTATGCTTATCATCTGCGCATTGTTATTGGTGCGTTGTGAGCCTATTGTATGTTGCTCCTAGATGTATTTCAAAAAAAAAAATGTACCATTTTTTTTTTTCCCGAGGGGTGTGGTAATCTGTTGCGTGCATATTTTTGACGCACATATTACAAAAAAATCGATATGGTTATTTAATATGGGAAAAATATAGACATGCATCCATCTGTGTATGAAAATGCTGTTTATTGTAAAAGCGAGATAATCCATGTTTGATTCACACTTTTGATTATAGGAGTAATCGGTCTGGATATCGATCCAGCGCAAGAATAGTACGCTTGCGTTTGTACTTAATTTTAGGGCCAGAAAATATATTAATTTGCTTATTGTGTTTATGGCCTGAATTCATATGTATTACATATTATTAGTACAAGTAGAATCAGTCCTATATTGTATATTTTGGATGGGTATGAGGGACTAGATTCTTGTTAGCGGAAGTATGAGTTGTCTTAACAAGTCGTGATGAGTTCCGATGTACTGCTAAGAATGGCGGGGTACGTTTTTCAAGAGCTGGTCCCTTCGTCAAGAAAAAATGTCTTACGAAGTGGTTTTTTCTTCTGGAGGAGATAGTGTCTCTACGATAGTTTGTGTTAGAGACTCTCCTTATGTCAGTATATAGATGATTCGGACTCCAGGTAAACCCAGCTCGTATTTTTGATGATCTCTCGTCGGTTAGGCCTAGCTTGACTTTTGGGTGCTTCGATATGCTAGTGTCGTGTTTTGTATCGACGAAGATGACAGATTTTCCTGCAGCGGTTATGGCTACGTGAACTAACCTGATCACCGTAGTGCTGCATGGAACCATTTATGAAATCCTTTATATATCCATTGTAAATTAACTTTGGCTGATATTCTTCCTATGAATGAGTGAACGACAACTCAGGAAGGTAGCCATGTTGGATTTCGGTCATCGTCTGTTTTGATCACTGCCAAGAGAACAGATTATTTATCTTATTATCGGACAGTGACAGAGAGATCTCAATCCTGCTAGAAACCCCCTTTTCGTGGTTTCATAAGATGATGTATCATGACATTGAACTTTGATGTACTACCCATTATTTGTGCATGTGTCATGACTTCAGATCTGCTATGTATACCTACAAATTGTTATGTCAACAAAGCCTGATGTACTCGTATGTCCCAGTGTGTACGTCTGAATAAATTGAGTAAACTGAGATTCCAGCAGTCTGCATTGGTGCCTTGTAGACACATGTGTATGAGTGATTATATTGGTCAGCACACGAACAGTACACCATTCGCGGTAATCACACTCTACACTACTACTTCATACATACACCATCCTGCGTCGGCTGAAGTGACCAAGTTTAGGGCCTGCTTCCCCTGGAGCCTTTGCCTTCCCTAACTCAGGACTAGGGTGAGTTACCCATTTACAGCTGGGTAGACTGGAGCATGCCTGATCTCAACAACACACCACTCTTCCTTACAGAGCAGACAGACTGATACTTTACAGTGGTGTACTACAGGTGTAGTAAGAAATAACGTCTTTACAGGTGGGTACCCTACTTCGGCGGTCGACATATAAGAAAAAGAAAGGACAGATTTTTCCCCCTCATTCTAGGCGCATGGAATGTGCGCACTTTACTTGACAAAGACTTTAACGCAAACAGACCTGAGAGACGAACTGCCCTGATTGGGAGAGAACTGGCCAGGTACAACATTGACATAGCAGCACTGAGTGAAACTCGACTTGCAGGCGAGGGCCAACTTTGCGAAAAGGGTGCAGGTTATACATATGGATAGATTCTCCGAAGCCTGCGCCAACTTTGGGCTTACCATCAACACGAAGAAAACAGAAATCATGTACCAACCAGCTCCTGGCACAGTTTATACTGAGCCAGTCATCAAGGTTAATGGTGAGAAACTGAATGTTGTGAACAGATTCACATACCTTGGTAGCACACTATCCCAGAACATTGTCATTGATGATGAGGTGAACACCAGGATCTCCAAAGCCAGCAGCACATTTGGCAGACTATACACCAACGTTTGGCATCGAAGTGGCATTAGTCTACAGACAAAGCTGAAGGTGTACAGAGCTGCGGTGCTTCCAGTGCTGCTATATGCATGTGAAACATGGACTGTATACAGGCGCCACGTAAAGAAGCTAAACCACTTCCATACAGTCTGTCTCAGGAAGATAATGAACATCAAATGGCAAGACAAGATCCCGGATACCGCCGTTCTTGACAGAGCTGGTATCCCTAGTATTGATACTATTCTGATGCAGTCACAAATTCGCTGGGCAGGTCATGTAGTCCACATGCCAGACCATCGACTGCCAAAGATACTCTTTTATGGTGAGATGCAGAAGGGTAAATGCTCCCATGGTGGCCGAAAGAAGCGCTTCAAAGACACGGTAAAGACGTCATTGAAAACCTTTGACATAAACCCAGACACATGGGAAGCTGCTGTGCAAGACCGAACTGCTTGGCGCACATCTCTTCGTAAAGGTGCAGCAGCATGCGAATCATCCAGAAGAGCAGCAGCGGAACAGCGGAGACAAGCTAGAAAGGACCGTGAAATAAAACCTTCACATGAAGCAAACATTCCCTGCCCACACTGTCCAAGATCTTTCCAGGCCCGCATCGGGCTCTTCAGTCACCTTCGTACCCATAGACTAACCTAACATATTCTTAAATAATTGGATGAACAGAGTGGTCTTCATCACCCGTGATGGACGAACAACCAACCAGTAAGAGATAAGCAAGGTAATCTCATCACGACAGCAGAGGGACAGGAAACAAGATGGGCAGAGCACTTCAGAGAAACTCTGAACAAGGAACCACCACAGACACAATTGAATGTTCCTGAAGCTGAAAACGATCTAGATGTGAATACAGACATTCCACGCAAAGAAGAAATCATCACAGCAATCAAAGGGTTAAAGAACGGAAAAGCTCCGGGCCATGATAACTTAAATGCAGAGCTATTTAAGACAGACCCTGGGCGAGCAGCAGAACTATTAGAACCACTATTTGCACAAGTCTGGAAAACGGGGACAACACCATCAGAGTGGAACAAAGGAATAATTGTCAAATTGCCCAAGAAGGGAGATCTTGCAGACTGCAATAGTTGGAGAAGAATCACTCTTCTCTCAGTTCCCAGCAAAATACTAGGCAGGATAATTATACAGAGAATTTCAAAGGCAGTAGACCACAAACTGAGGAAAGAACAAGCAGGATTTAGACAGAACAGGAGATGTGTAGATCATATATTCACTCTCAGGAACATTATAGAGCAGTGCTCAGAATGGCAAAGACAGCTTTACATTAATTTTGTTGATTTTGAAAAGGCTTTCGACAGCATACATAGGAACAGTTTATGGAAAATACTGAGGGCTTATGGAATTCCAAGCTGCATAGTGTCAATCATAAAAAGCCTCTATGCCAACTTTACGTGTAGTGTTGGTCAGAGCAACCTAACCTTTGAGGTGAAGACAGGAGTACGACAGGGATGCCCCTTATCAACCACTCTATTTTTAACAGTCATATTTTTAAGGAGATATTTTATTATTTAAAAAAATAAAATATTAAGATTTTGTTTAAAAGTTCAATAGCTAAAACTTTAATATTGATCGGCATTTCACAAGATTTTAAAAAATATTATGTTCGTATAAACTGTGCTGAATGAACCCTCATTTTTAATGGTCTACTGTTGATGTAGGTACTGTTTTGATTGTCTCATCCAGTACTTTTTGGATCTCACGTACAACAGATTTTGAAATGAAGGCCTCTTTGTGCAAAGAACAGTGTAAAAACAATGCCAGGATTCTTTCACTTGGCCAGTGCGACAAATCCTTTCAGACTTGGAGACATAGAGGGAGCATCGTCCATGCAGACGCTGAGCATAATTTCCATGACAAATCGTGAGATCTGAAATAACTGTCGACACATCAAGAATGTCTAGGCCTTTTGTTGTTTCTGAAAGTGGTTTGCAAAATAAAAATCATTCAATCATGTCCCATTACTAACAAACCTGCTAAATGCTAGGAATTGAGTTTTTTCAGTGCTGTCAGTTGACTCGTCCAACTGGATGGCAAAGAAATAGGCTTCTTTAATCGTAGCTATCACTAGTGACTCAATGTCTGGAGACATGTCTTGTATACGCCAACTAATAGGGATTTTTAAAATTTCTCTTTCCTACTTCTCGCCAAACATAATATTTAAAATTTTACAGCATGCTGGTAAAAATACTAACTCAGCAATTGAATGTGATTATATCGTTTTTTTTGGCCACGATTTCGGCAATGACATAGCTTGCTTCTTGAGAAATAGTTGGGTGTTGCGTCTCATTCTTGCGCAGAGGGATTTGTTCTTTACGAACATATAACGGTACGCAAGATGAGCGAACACGATATTACACTTACACTGATTATGAACGAGCGCACCATTGTAATTAAGTATGACGTATATAGAAACGGCATGACGTCATCATCGTCTGCCTAATAACCTAACCGTTGACTTTCGGTCTCTTTTGCCTGTGTTCTGTGAGGAAAACGGGCAAATGTGTTCAGGCTGTTGGAATGTGTCCGTCAGAAGATATTTAAAGTCCAAAAGTGTTCATAGATTCCTTGGAGGATCGACACTCCTATTGTGACCGTGGGGTTGAGTTGTAGTTGTCACGGCACAGTCATGTAAATAACTTATGGGACTGGTGCAGGCACAAGTTATCTTCG
This sequence comes from Oreohelix idahoensis, assembly GCA_024509875.1. Classification (NCBI taxonomy): domain Eukaryota; kingdom Metazoa; phylum Mollusca; class Gastropoda; order Stylommatophora; family Oreohelicidae; genus Oreohelix; species Oreohelix idahoensis. Next base: position 12,403 of record JAMPIV010020257.1, read on the forward strand.
ATATGCTTTAACTCTATTTTTGTGTTTCAATCTTTCAATTTGAGTACTGGTAACTGCCAGAGGTGGTAATACTTGAATGAACTAATTTCCAGTTCGTTCTTATCCTCTAGTTGTTAGTTTTCGTAAGTGATATGTTACTGAGTATCTATTAGTCCAACAAGGTAATGTCAACTTTCAACTTTACAGAAGGAATAACTTCCTTGATGTCAATTAAAACGTTTATTTAGAAAACGAACAATTTCTTGGCAATATATACAGGTTCATGAAATAGGTACAACTGGTTCTCCAATTATTATCTCCATCCATTCAAATATGAAGACGTGTTCCATTTACAATTCTGATTACACCCATGTTCTGTGACTTCCTATATAATGACATAGGCGTATTTAAGGGAGAATCCTCTACAGTAATATTCGTAGGTTCCAGCAGTTTCCTTATCTCAAAGGTCTGAGTACTATCTTGATTTCTACCTATAGATCTACCAGTTGAAATAAAGTTAATATGGATGTTTTAATCGAGATGCAGTCGTCATGACTTTCTACTTACGCCTTATAAATCTAATAGATTCTAAAGGAAACAATATTCTTGTAATATGGCAAATCGCACTCTCGTTGACATGCTGTGTAATAAAACTGGTCTTGAATATCTCTAAGATCAGCAGCATTAGCCAAAGGACTTTTGTGCTGGACTGCGTGGACTTTCAAGATGATGATCGGCAAATATGCCCGACTATAATTTAATTGTTAACAGGACGGACTGGACAATAGCCTCATATTGTACTGTGCCAAATATTATGTCAATGATGGAGTCTTTTAAATATGTGGAGTACCTATTAAATGTTTGTTTGAACCGTGGAAAGGACTTTGCCTGCAGATGTGACAGTGAGGTTTGTTACCCAGGCATTATAGGTGCCAATGAGATAAGGTCATACATTTTTTAGTAGACTAATCAAAATCATTGCCGGTGACAAGGGCCCACAACACCTGTCGGGCTAACGAGAAGTTAACGTTATCATTAGGGCAGTTCCATCTAGACGACCTAGGGGAAGGTTGTGTTTCTACTGGTGAGCTGATGAGAAGCCATGTTTGAGCTGTCTCCTTCTCGTAGAGTCACGAAGACCTGTTCTAAGTTGAATTTTCTTGAAGTGTTTTCAGAAAAGTAGTATATTGTGTGTAAAGTTTAAATGATATCGTGTTTTTTCAAGACAGAATATAAGCGGCAGCTATATTTATTCTGTACTGGGAGGATAGACTTTGTGTAGTAAGACTCATGTAAGTACAATCTCGATTTATATTTCAGTCCACGGATAGAATTGATTTTTATATTGTACTAGGAAGGAAACCAAGAAACAACTACAGATCTATTGAAGTCTTAGCATCAGAAGAGATTAGCATCTTTAAAATATTGAAGGTAAAAGGCGCAACCACCTGAACTGAAAGGTTGTGGGAGAAGGTCAAAGTGACCAAAATAGTGAGTTGCACGAGATGTTTGAATAACTTCTACGGTTGTGGAAAAGGAAAAAGAAAAAGATAATATGGTTAAACTAAATTCACGACAAGGAATAATTGATTTGAATTTCATCTGAAATTGTTTGTTTATGAATTCCTGTAAATAAACCTTGTTTATACTATCAGTCGAGTTATGACAGCAGATTTTTGCACTGAATGAAAAGTTACCAGAATATTAGTAAGTACTACCACCATAGCATCTTCACAACATCATTCGAGAGCGTGAATTCTCGCAACCTTTAGTGAAATAACACTATTTCTGTATAAATACTCCGTCCTCCCAAAGTCAGTTATCTAGTCGCTAAGAAAGTTTGCAAAATCTAGCTCGCTATTCTAGAGCCGTTGTGGAAGTGTTATAGCTTTTCGTGGAGATTGTTCCATTTCTGATTGCGGTAATAGATATTAGCATTTAAGTTATTTAATGTGTTAAGTTATCATTATAATTCACTAGGATATTCTAAGTGCTAATACTAGCGTATTAAATAATGCATAACTAAATTTTCCCAGTTGTAATGTGGATTTAATCAACCGCTTTCACCCAGAAAGAGATGTTTTAATTGACTAATAAATACACTAGGCGACTGACAATTGACGGAATATAAATTCACTTCAAATTCATTATGTGTACTTATATAAGTGACTAGTGTAATATCATGTGGCGAAACAAATAGCTATTAACGACAAGCGATATTTGTAAAGTATTCATAATTAAATTAACACTGATATTGTGCGCCGAGTGTTTTACCGGGCGGGAGGGGAAAGGCGCATACCTAAACCCAAACCCGTACCAGTTGAGCGAAGCGTGATAAGATAGGCTAAGACACGTGTGCGTTTTAATTTAATTAAATGACGGAGAGGATAAGAGATCTTACCCTTACGCTTGATAGGATAGGATATTGATTATGGTATAATGTTTTGTTTTCTTCCTAATTTAGTACGGATCACAAACCATCTGCCAGCGGTGTAACAGCACCAGTAACCAGTGGCGGATCTACTATGAAACTAATGAAGCTTAAGGGCCCCCTAATCCCGGAGGGGCCCCAAAAGCGAATTTAGTCCACATTGCTTAAAAATGTTGGGTCTACTGTATGAGAAGGGGTTTTTTAAAAATAATAATATTAATAATATAGTGTAATTCAATACAAAATAATAGTTAAAATAAAAATTAAAAGGTTATTAAAGTATCATGTAGGCTAGCCGTAAACGAAAAAACGCTTTCTCAGAAAGTAGATCTACAATTTTTTCCTTTCAAAGCATGCGACAATAGTCGCACGACTCAAATTGATTAATTTTTTGTTGTATATATTTCAACAATCTCAAAGTTTGAGAGTGAGTAGCACAGATGTTGTAAAGGTGTAGTGTCGCGGTAAGTTGGCTGTTCTGCTGTGGCTAATGTACGGTAGTGTTTTCCCCTTTTTAACAGAGGTCAAGCCCCTAGAGAAATAACAATGAGTTCACGAAAGTACTTAAGTAAAAACCAAAAACACAAACTCAAGGAAAGCGATCTGACGAAATCTCTAAATGTCAAAAACTAACAAACTATTTGGCAATGTCCATATACAGTTTTAGAAAAGGTATCCAGAACAAATTACAAGATAGAAAAAAAGGGAAAGGAAAAAGTCTATCATGTGAACCTTTTGAAGAAATATCTGGACAGACAAATCCAGGAAGGAACACACTTAATGGCCTTGTCAATTGCAACCGAAATGAAAAATTAACCTCTCACCTCAGTTGAATATCCACTGAAGCCCAGTGAAACGTTTGAACAGGTGAAGATCAGTAATCACCTGACAAAAGGACAAAGGGAGAGGATTCAAAAGGTCCTGGAGAAACATACAGACGTGTTAACGGATAAGCCGGGGCACACAAATTTGTTGGAATATGATATGAAACTACTAGACCCAACACCCATCTGTATGAGGCCTTATTCTATTCCGTTCGCTAAGGAAAAAGCTTTGAAAGAGGAGATAGATTATTTGTTACGAGAAGGGATTATTTCTCACAGTGAGTCTCCTTATAGTTCCTGTGTGGTTTTGTTGCGGAAACCATCGGGAGAACATAGACTGTGCATCGATTACAGGAAACTGAATGCTGTCACAGAAGATCAGGTGGATCCATTACCTGATACTACTCAACATTTTGCCAGGCTGAACAAGGTAAAATATTTTTCCAAGGTGGATCTTAGCAAAGGCTATTATCAAATTCCAGTAAAGCCTGAGGTTCGACCTTACTTAGCATTTAGCACCTCGGAAGGTCATTATGAGTTCAACATGCTACCGTTTGGGTTGAAAAATGCCCCGAGTGTGTTTTCTAGGATGATGCGAAAATTGTTTGATCCCCTGAAAAATCCATGTATCTCGAATTTCATGGATGATATCCTCATTGCAACTGAAACTTTTGAGGAACATGTTAACTCTTTGAATATGCTGTTTGATAGACTCAGAGAGGCTAACTTGACTGCTAGACCAACAAAATGTTGTATTGGGTGTAAAGAGTTGGAATTCTTGGGACATACCGTACATCAGGGTAGCATGACCCCTGATCCCAAGAATCTGGAGAAACTTAAAAGAGCACCTAGGCCACAAACAAAGAAAGATGTGCGATCTTTTGTGTCGTTGTGTGGTTTCTACCAAAAGTACATTAAACATTTTAACTCTATATGTGCTCCTCTGACGGATTTAACTCGAAAGGGACAACCTGATACAATAAATTGGTCCGCACAGTGCGAATTGGCTTATCAGGAGTTAAAAGAAAAACTCACAAGCAGGCCAGTAATGCAATTGCCTGACTTGAATCAAGAATTTGTCGTGAGAAGTGAGGCAAGCAATGTGGGCATGGGCGCTAAATTGTTGCAAAGGTCCTCCTCACAAGATGGGGAATTGAACCCAGTCGCTTATGCAAGCCGCAAGTTGAACAAGGCGGAAAAAAATTATTCAACAAGTGAGAAAGAATGTTTGGCGTTAATATGGGCTATAAAAAAATTTAAGATTTATCTATATGGCAGGACATTTGTGTTCCAAACGGATCATTCACCTCTCGTATTCCTGTCACAAGCCAAGCATGAAAATTCCAGATTATTAAGATGGTCATTATTATTACAGCCATACTCATTTCTGATTGAATATATTCCCGGCCCTCAGAACGTCGGTGCAGATTTTTTGAGTAGACATCCTTGTGATGAAAATCAGATGAAAACGTAGGACTTTATTTGCGCTAAGTTATCTCACAGATTGTAACCTGCAATAGATGCATGTTTTAGGAAGGGAGGTGTGTAGCAAAATCTGTGAGATAATCGCTTATTTCAGTAAGATTTTAGTCCTATGATGAATAAATACACCAGCTCTCAGGTGTCTGGCTGATTTCATCTTCAACGCCAGTAGGGCGATGCCTTTTGTGCAGTGGGAATGATAAGAAAATGACCCGGCGTAAAAATCAAACACGCTTTAGTTTCGGTTTCGAAAACGTACAATAAACATTTTAACATCTTGCCGATCTGCTGCACTAAACGGGGGAAAAGCCTATAATTAACGACTTGCCAGAACTGTGAGACCAAACTGGCGTTTGAATTAACGTAATATGTTAACTTTAACACTAACATTTGTAATAATTCGGACAGTTCTCAGTAGTAAGAATGAGACGATTGTAATAATTAACGCAAAACACTACCAAAGTTTTGAAAAACCCCTCTTCGCTCTGCACGCGGTCTCTTTAATATATACACGCGGTGGGCAAAGCCAGCAGAGGCAAACACACAGACAAATTTTCATTTCCTCCTAGCGGTAATATTCTGACGTCACTCAAACTAGTTGGTTTATATGAATAGTGAGGAAAATGTTAGAGACGGGGGGGGGGGAGAGATGGCCGACTTGTGTAAAAAGTTAATTTTGACGATTGACAGTGACAAAATTGAAAATCTAAACCATACTGAAACTGACCATAAAAATCATATGGTAGTATAGCTTAGAGTCCCTTGAGCAAAAATATGTTTTAAAAAATATGGTAGTCCAAGTATTAGCCAAGTTATTGAGAAAATACTAAATGTCTACGAACGCTTGACCGGACAGACAGTTGTTCTTGCTCGTTACACATAACGTTATTGGGGACGCTAGTTTAAAAAAAAAATAGGCATTGTAGTAATTCAAATTCTATTGGTTGGTATAAGAGTATAGGAGTAAAAGGGGAGAGATAGGAAAAATTTAACTAAAACTAAACATCTTTTTCTATTGGCATAACTAACGCAGACTGACCAATGGACTACGAGGCACATAGTTTGTTTGGAATTGTTTTGTTTTTTCAAAACTAAATTCGAAAAGATGTAGTAGTGCCTGCTTTCATTGGTCGGCTCTAATAGATATTGGCAAAAGGCATAGTGGTCACGTGGCCATTTGACTAGAAAATTTTATTCAAACAACTATGTTGAGATCAGATCTGATAACTTGTAAAATTAACTACTAAATTCACTATCTGGACGGGGCAGAGCAAGACTGAGGCCATATTCTTTGCCACTCAACGTTATTTGTGACATATTTCTTTGAACTAGTGGTAAGAATGCTTTATGTATTTACATGCTTGATTAAAACTGAAAAAGTCAGATACTGCTGTGGAAAAGTGAAGGACATGCCGGAAGCAAACATTATTGAGCCCTCACATTGAACTGTATTTGACTGTTGCATATTATTATGATTTTGTATTAATATTTTGTATTGAAAATGTTAGGAAGCCTCTGTGTTCTATGAACACTTTTCAACATGCCTAGAGCGTTTCGAAGTTAGAAAAGAAAAGAAAAAAAAATCATATAAAAGGAGATGTGGTTACTTCACGTTATTGCATTGAAGCAAACTATGTAAAAGTACAGTGGCGTATCTGCCATAGGGACCTGTGGTGTGGTCACAGAAGAGTGTGAGTCATAAATTAGGGGCTGATGCACATGAATGCACAAGAGGCTGACCCCATACCGTCATGTATATATAGGGATAGGAAGTTGTGATCAGGTTAAAAAGGCCAGGGTGTCTTTTTATTGCAGAGTTTTTATTTCCTGTTACCATCCGGTGACAGGAAACCTGATGAGTGGGTGTAAAGTCTCCATTATAAAGTTTAAGCTGTCAGCTGATAGCTTGAAGGAGCTTGCGTGTGGGTGCTGATCTACATTGTCTCTACATTTTTATACTGACTTATATTCGACCTACAAAGAATCCCAGATGACATGTTATCAGCTGGGACCTCTGACATTTCATCCTAAGAAACTAGTTCCTATCAAAATAACATTGAATTATATGGGGCAGGATGAAAACAACAGCTCCTCATAACAAATGACAATCACTAGCAACTATTACAGTTTTAGTCTGTGAATACACCTACAGGAACTCTATATTAACAATATATTCATAGGACCAAGAGTCCATATTTTTAGTTACAACATTATATGTAAATATATTTCCTCATTTTCAAAGACCTGTCCAAAAGAAGTTGGCGGGACAGGCAGATTAAATTGTATAAAGAAAGAAAAACATTCAAATTTTAAAAGAAAACTTTAACCACTGTCTTATTCATTTTATTATAGTGAGTTAAAGTGTATTGTGTTGATGTACCATCATCTTCATTTCACCCCTAGACACTAGAGACATCATACACCAGCCACTAGAATCAAAATACGGACTGTGTGAGATCTAGGGAGGTAGCGTTAGGTTCCCTGATACAATATATCATCATCATCATCATTCTTTTTATAGTCAGGGACCTACATGTGCTTGACCTCTCACAGTTAACACAGACACAACTATCTTTCTTGTTAGGTATAACATCTTAACCTCCCCAGCAAAAATTACATTTGCTACAAGAAAAATATCCGATATTTCATGTGTTCTTTTTTATGTGGTCATCCCATGACAGCTTGCGTCTCGTCATTGTTGTGGAAAGGTTTTCATAAAGTCCTATAACAGCGTAACGAGTCTGGTAACTTGTTTTACTTCCTTGGATATTCTGAGGATTCATCTGTAACACCTCATTTCTAATGCATGTGTTCTTTTTTTTTCTAAATTTGGTGTCAAAGTTCAAACTGAGTATGCCTATGCCAACGTAGCAATGACAAGACATCACAGAATCTCAATCTGGTTCGAAGCGAGACGATTTTCGATTTCCATATTGATTAAATTTTGTTTCCAGGGGCTGCCGTTGTTTGACATGTTCTTGCGAGTACTTCTGCGACAAAAAAACAACGCCTAACGTTTCCGGATAATATTCATTGAAAATAGAATCGTACTTGGCAAATAAAGGTAGTTCCATAGCAGATGTCGCCATAAGTGTAAGAGAGTTCACTGTGCTAGGTGTCATGAGTGTAGTAAAATCTGCGAGAATAATCGCTCATTTCAGTAGATTTTAGTCATAAAATGATAATAAATACAACAGCCCTATTGTGTCTGACGGGGATGCTCTCACACGCCAGCATAGCGCTGAATTTAGTGCATAGGAACGGCTTAGAACCGCTCCTCCCGTTTAAACCTACTCGCGTTCCTTGTGACGTACATTTTTAACATTTTGCCCGATTTGATAGAGACTGTGGCAAGACTTACAATTAACGCTTTGGCGGAAGTGTGCCGCAAAATAACTATCTGAATTAACGTATTCTGTCAACTTTAACGCAAATTTAGTAGTAATCCTTACATTTTTTTGGTAGTGTTACACGATACAATACAAATTATTAACGCCAATTCTTACCCGCCATGCACTGCCCCCCGTTTCGTTTGACACATTCTGCCATGCAGATATACACGCGCGAGCAAAGCCAGTCAAAGCAAAACCACGCAGACAAATTTATTTTCATCCGTGCGGTAGCATTTCTGACGTAACTGAAACAAGTTAGTTATTTGAAAATACATGCTGCCGAGAGAGGGGAAGATGGCCGTCTTGTGCAAATTTTATTTGACGATTGGCAGTGGAAAAATTGTAAAATCTAAACCAATATCAAACTGACCATAAAAATCGAATGATAATATAGCTTAAAGTTCAATGAGCAAGAATATGTTTGAAATAATATGATAGTCACAATATTAGCCCAGTTATTGAAGAAATACTAAATGTCTACGGACGCACTAACAGACTGACGGTTGTTCCTGCTTGTTATTTTTTTTAACGTTAGTAGGGACGCCGGCTTAGAAATAGCGGCATTGAGTTACATTCAAATTCGCTTGGGTAAACAGAGAGTATAGGGGGTAAGGGGGGGCGGTAGGAAAATGTAATCCAAAACGAAACATCTTTTTGTATTGGCATAACTAAGGCAGGCTGGCCAATCGACTACCAGACGCAGAGTTGGGAATTATTTTTTTTTTTTTAAAGAACTGCATTTGAATTCTGGTAGTCGAAGGTTTCGATTGGCCAGAGATACAAACTATTAGCAAAAAGCTTTCGCTGCTCAGTGCCAGTTGAGAAAATTTTCATTCAGTTACGCTGAGATCAGCTATGATATATTTAAACTTAAATAATAGATAAATATTCACAGTCTGGGCAGAGCACAGGGAAACTGAGGCCATTTCTTCGTAAAGTCAGCGTCAATTGTTTATATTTTCTTAAATTGTGGTAAGGATGCTTTATGAATTACTATGTTTATTCCAACTACCAAAGTTAGATACTGCTATGGGGGAAAGTGAAGGACATGCCGGGAGCAGACATTGTTGAGTCCTCACTTTGAAATGTATCTAACTGGTGTATGTTGTCATGATTTTGTTTGAATATTATTACATTAGAATAGTAATAAGCCTCTGTGTTCTATGAACACTATTAAGCATGCCTGAAGCATTTATATTTAAAAAAAGAAACAGAAGAGAAAATCATACCAAAGGAAATGTGATTACTCCACATTATTGTATTGAGGAAAAATATGTAAACGTACAGTGGCATATCTGCCATAGGGACCTGAGGTGTGGTTACAGCAAGGTGGGAGTCATGTAAAATTAGGGGCGAGTGCCCCTGTAAGGCACGCGAGGCTGACCCCATACCTCCTTAGGAGAATAACAAATATAGTGAGTGATCAGATGTAAAAGGCCAGGGTGTCCTTTTGTTGCAGAGGTTCTATTTCCTGGTGCTAGCTGGTGACAGTAAACCTGCTGAGTCAGAAACATACTATCAAGTCTCCGACCCTTCATATGCTGTCAACAGATAACGGGAGGAGCTTGGTGCACGTTTGAAAGAGATTTTCTGCATCTACATATTGTATTTCATTCTACCAAGGAATCCCAGGTGATGAGTTAGGCATCTGGGTACATCTGACACTTTCGCTTTAACAAACACTGATATTTCAACATATACTCAGGAAGTTTTGGGGCGTGATGAAACTACAGCTCCTCATACACAGTGACTCTCCCTGCTAGATTAATAGAGTAATAGCTGTGAACATTTCCCACAGGACAGATATATATATATATATATATATATATATATATATATATATATATATATATATATATTGGCAACGGCTGATCACCTGTTTGCTAGTCAATTTGATACGGAAACATATGGCAATCGATTAATTTGTCGTTGCCCTAAAGATGCCATTAGGCATATACAGCGGCAAAGAAATCGATTTGTTGTTGCCCTACTAGGCGTACTGGCCACCGATATGGAAGAAGAAGAAGAAAGAAGATATATATATATATATATATATATATATATATATATATATATATATATATATATATATATATATATATATATATATATATATATATATATATATATATATATACTTTATAGTGTTGGGCAAATTGTCCACACATACTTTTAGTTGATCCTTTTTATGTAAACTATCTTGTCCTCATTTTCAAAGACCTGTCCAAGAGATATGACTGGACAGGCAAAATAAATTGTACAGAAAAGATTAATTTAAAAGAAAACTTTAACCACTGATTTATTCACTTCCTCATAGAAAATTAAAGTGTTTTTGTGGTGTTTACCATCATCTCATTTCTCCCCTAGACATTAGGTACATCATACACCATACACTAGAGCCACAAGAGTGACCGTGTGAGATCTAGGGAGGTAGCGTTAGGTACCCTGCACATAATTCATCATCATCATCTTTTAGAGTCAGGGACCTACATGTGCTTGACCTCACACGGTTTATGCAGATACCGATTTCATTCTTTGTTAGGATACCATCATAACCTCCCCAGCAAAATCAACTTTGCTACAATGAGTTGCGCTTAGTTTGTTGAATTATATAGCTCTTAGTGAAATGCGAGATGTATAGGCGAAACAAAGATAATGTGCGAAATTATGGAGGATCTTAAGACAGTCTGGAAAGTTATCTCTCTTTCCACAGCCCACAACTCACTTATGTATTCTTAAGTTTCACCCTCTCTCTCTACTTTGTTACTAGTAGGTTAAGAAATAATAAGAGCTTACGAAGTTACTTAATAACAAATATGGATGAAGGTGTTGAACAGCGCATTAACGAAAAGGTTAAAATTTATTAAAATTCTCCTAGGTTGTAAAGAAAAAAAAATCAGCAAATAACAATTGATAAAACAACAAAGTTAATAATTACATCAATTCATATATCAACGAAACCAAAACCAGCCTGAAGGACACTTACAGAAAAATAAAACGATAGAACTATCAATCCTTCAACTGCTGATGAGAAAAAAAAAACGAGTCAGTGTCTTTTTATTTCTGTCCCTACGCTGAGGGGGAAGTTATAAATCCACCTGAGACGCTTATCCGTGCGCCGTTTTCACAACAACAACAACAACAACAAACTTATCTAGCCTAAACCTAGGCAGGGACTGCCAGTTTTTCCTCTGACAACTAGTAAAGGCTGGTGTTGTACCGCTCAGAAGACATAAGAAGTCGAGGTCAATCCAAGGCAGTTGTATTTCTTTTCTCTACTTTCCTGGAGCCGTGAATCAAAAACCCGACATGCCCGGTATCTGGAACTCGATGCTTAATCCGGTGGTTCTAGCTGAGCTCTTTTATTGGGGGCCAAGTACTCCGTTCAAGAAAACGTTACTACAATTGCAATTATGCTGGCGACGCTGCGTTGATTGCTATGTTGGATGGCATCAAGCTCTAACATATGCTAAATAGGCGAGTATGAAAACACTACTGCACAATGCTTGATGTCAGGCTGCGGTCACTGGTTCTACACTGCAATAAACGATATTCATGTGAGTGTTACCCGTTTATTGGGCTGTGCGAAGGGGGTTATAGTTGACAGATAATTTGACACTCGTCGAGCTATTTGCGTTCTGAAAACGTTAGACGGGAGGAAGAATTGTACATTCCCTCTGTTGGTTGCTTGCAGTCAGCTGCTTTAGCAGTAGGGAGTAGCCATGGAACTAAGACATAACATACACCCGTTACCTGAAGCAAAATACAAATTATAGCATAAGATTATATTTACGTTTTATGCACCACTAAGGTTTTTATTTTATTTTTTGCAAGTAAGGCTTTAGGCTATCCCTTCCATATGAGTTGTCCGCCTGTTAATTCCCCAATATCAATTTTCAACACGCATCCCACGTAGAATAATTTGTATGTGCACATATATGTGCGCCCAAGCCTTTATTCTGTCAGTAGAATCCACTTGATGACCTCTTCCAACTGAACGTATGAGTTTTCCAATAATGAATTCCCGTTGTGAGGACGCACTACTCATATTATGCCATCGCTTGAATTTACATAAAATATTAGCATTAAATACATGACACCATTAACTTGTATGCGCACCGTGGGAAAATAATAAAATTAAAAATAGCGTACATACATTGGTAATGGTTATGCATGTTGGCTACATCGTAACTATACAGAATGTCGAATTCTTTTACTGGCGGGTGGTTAACTCTAGAACTGCCTTATAAGTGTTATCGAAGTACAAACTAGACATTCCATGGTCCCATACCCTGCCTGAGTAATTCTCCCAATATAAATGACCTCCTCTCACAAATTCAGCCGTTATAGCAAATACACGTCACTATTAGAATTATGTAATTAATTTACACAAATTCTATTCCCCAAAGTAATGTCAGTTTATGCTAACATTTAACCCATTGTAAACGCTAACAAAACTATGTGGCTCTCAACAGATTAAGTATCTATAAGCTGTTAATATGTGACGGAATTACACTGGTACGATTATGCACTCTACATTACTGAATTATTGAGTAAATGAGTTGTCACCAAAAAATGAATGTTACTGATATCAGATTAAGATATATATATATATATATATATATATATATATATATATATATATATATATATATATATATATATATATATATATATATATATATATATATATATATATATATATACACACACACACCAATAACTAAGCAATGATTAAATTACAAAGTGTTTAATTTACCCCGCAACAGAAGAATTAAGACACAACGAGTCGTATCTTTCGCCTCAATTATCTGTATAATTCTGCTCATCTGCGGGCCCTTTGACGAAGTGTATCTAATGTTTAAAACTATCAGACTTTATAGTCTGTTACTGATGCTTGACCTTAACATCTGGCGATTCGGGCTTCGCAGGTTGGGGGGAAAAGGAGGGGGGGGGGAAGGGGGGTATATACAAAGAGTTTACTACACCCCGTCTTACGAAAACAATTAGGTTGATCTCTGGCTTGTAGAAAGTCCCGTTTACTAGCGAAGTGTCGAATTTTGCGTCTAGGTGTTCTTATGTAATGTTATTTTAAGCTAACGATCGCTGGACAGCGAACAGCGCAAGTAATTATAATGAGGGGCAGACGCAACATTCATAGATAGACGCGCCATCAGTTGGCGGTCTGCTGACACAGACGACTGAACAAGAAAAGGGACGACTGTCGCGATTAAAGAATTTAAACGACTAAAGTAGGCATAGCCGGCGAGAACAGAAACATTTAATTGTAAAGAGGGTGGCTCTTTAAAACTTAAACAGAACTGCCAGGGAAAGGGCTGGGACGGATTGGACGATTCAGATTTACTGTCAAATCGCGACACTAGATCTCAGCTGAAGAGGGTTGACTGGTTCCCTTCATAGTTGCCTTTGCCTTCCTTAACTCGAGAGCAGAGTTGATTACACATTTACATAGCAGTTTCCGGAGGTGTCTGTGGAAACAAAGAAGAAATAACGCGACTGCTGTTTGACCACATGGCGCCAAAGGCGACTAGCATGAAGAATTGTATCATGGGGCTGGCAACCTCATCTTGATGTCAAAGACATTGCTGCAGAAGCCACCACTGAAGCAGCAAATTAGGACAGATAAGAAAAGGTCTGGACCATGAGTCAACATAGTTTCGAACCCAGTTGCTTTGCCTCAGATAGCATGAACGCTAACAATTATGTCACGTGACGCTCATAATTTACATTTAAATTTAAAAAAGAAAAACGTTTTGTTTTTTTATATTTACTTGTGCTTAAAACAACATGTTCTGTATTAATTTGTAACTGAGTTTGTTCAAATACTGATAACAATGAACTGGAATGAATGTTTATGACAAAATTAAAAAGATATATGAGCATAATTTGTGTCAGTCGAAATAAGAAAATAATTTTCAGCATTTTACGGAGCCAGTCCTGACGAAAGCGAATCATGGACAATTAGTAATCAAGAAAAAAATCATCGAAGGTCACACAGATCTTGTTTTATAGAAGAATGTTAAGTGTTGACACCTTAAAAAAGGTAATGAGTATGCCCTGAATGAAGCCAGTTGGTCAACGAAGCTGTTTCCTCACATTAGGATTAAGCAATCCACTTACTTTGAGCATCTAATGAGAAGAAGACAGCTGGAATAATTTGTAACAGGAAAGTTTGGAGGAAAAAGAGACAAAGGAGGACATACGAGAGACGATATTGCACGTTCTGATATCCTGGTATGGAAGGAAGTCAAAAACAGAATTGATAATCAGCACTGGGAAGCCGTTAAAAGACATGATAATCTGCGTCCTAAGCATGGTATTTGAAGAAGAATATAGCTTTCAAAAAAGAGCTGAGGGCTAGCACCTCAGGGGCGCATTCCCTTAGTTAGTTATGGCTGAGGGCTAGCACCTCAGGGGCGCATTCCCATAGTTAGTTATGGCTGAGGGCTAGCACCTCAGGGGCGCATTCCCATAGTTAGTTATGGCTGAGGGCTAGCACCTCAGGGGCGCATTCCCATAGTTAGTTATGGCTCAATGCTAGCACATCAGGGGCGCATTCCCATAGTTAGTTATGGCTGGGGGCTAGCACCTCAGGGGTGCATTCCCATAGTTAGTTATGGCTGAGGGCTAGCACCTCAGGGGCGCATTCCCATAGTTAGTTATGGCTGAGGGCTAGCATCTCAGGGGCACATTCCCATAGTTAGTAATGGCTGAGGGCTAGCACCTCAGGGGCGCATTCCCATAGTTAGTTATGGCTGAGGGCTAGCACCTCAGGGGCGCATTCCCATAGTTAGTTATGGCTGAGGGCTAGCACTTCAGGGGCGCATTCCCGTTGTTAGTTATGATTTGCTATGACTAGAGCGTTCCTATATCTAAGTCTGCCCCCCCCCCCCCGGTGGTCCAGAAAGTTTCTGAAAAGACAAAGAAAGAATAGGACTACTAACCCTCAAGCATGTCGTAGAGGGCGGCTAAAACGAGGTTGTACGTGGGACTGCGAGCCTTATCATGTAAACGTCATTCAAACCACAGCTACTAGAGTATGTCAATGTTTGGTTAAGTTCCTGCAAAAAAAGGTGGTGGTGGTGGGGGGTTGACATTTGTGGCTCCATGCTCCGTAAGGAGTGCAAAAAAACTGATAATGACGACGATAGATAAATGTGAAGGTTATTTTAATTTGTGGTACTAGATGTGGGGAGGGGGGAATGAAGGGGGACGGGTTTAAAAACATCAACACAGGTCCGTGAGTGTGAAAATGTGCGAACGGCTGTTTTACACGGTTTAATTTAGATTACATAACGATTAAACGAAACAAAATAAAGAAATAAACTTAACTAAATAAAAAAAATCAACGGGCACTTTTATTGCAATGACAAAGACAGAGTGGATAAATAAGGGAGGAGCCTGACAATGATTGTCAACTATTTGTCAAGCACAATCACAAAGATAGAGTAGATAAATAAGGGAGGAACCTGACAATGATTGTCAACTAATTGTCAAGCACAATCACAAAGATAGAGTGGATAAATAAGGGAGGAACCTGACAATGATTGCCAACTATTTGTCAAGCACAATCACAAAGATAGAGTGGATAAATAAGGGAGGAACCTGACAATGATTGTCAACTATTTGTCAAGCACAATCACAAAGATCGAGTAGATAAATAAGGGAGGAACCTGACAATGATTGCCAACTATTTGTCAAGCACAATCACAAAGATAGAGTAGATAAATAAAGAGAACGAACGAACGAACGAACTTTATTTTCGAAGGGTAAAGAATTGGGCGCGCAGGCCCGTCTAACATTCTGCCCTTCCACTCTCATTAATCTTGCATACTATATCCTTTCATTCCCACATGATGCTTTAAACATTAATTTAAAGGCATGCAACATTATAAAGTTACCATAACAGCATTCATTTACAGTATGCAATCATAATTTAAAAAATGAGTAGGTTTTTTTTTTGAAACAAACAAGCTAGTAAATGGGGGGGAAAAAGTAATAATAAAATAAAATAAATAAAACAATAAATAAAAATAAATAAATTCTGTATACCGACACTCACTCATGCGGTCAATCCGTCTACAATTAATCTGTATTTTTGGTATGCGGGTACATTCTCACGACTCACATTTCTAAAGTACAGTATTATGTGGGTACATTCACACATACATTACATTATATAACAATATTTTAAAGTGAATATAATAATGATATTACATGGATATAAAACAAAATATTCACACACAAAAATTAGCGGAAGGGGAAAAGAAATGTTGACCTATGGATGAGATGTTGACAGGCAAATACTGTTTCTATGGGGGTAGATAATCAGTGTTGAGGAAGTGTTTGAAAAGTGCTTTGTTAAAAGAATATTGTGTAGGTAGGCTTTTTAGGTGGTGTGGAAGGCTGTTCCATAAGTAGGCACCAGAGTAGGCTAGACTCTTTTTGAACAGGTCGATCCTAGGTTTGGGCAGACGTAACTGATGTAATCGTTGTCCCTCCCTTCTACTGGTTTGAAACAATGATCTTAGGTACGACGGGGCATTGTTAGATAGAATTGTGTGAGTCAGCTTGGCTTTGTTGTAGAGAAGACGTTTTTTTTAGCGACAATATTTTGGGTTCTTTTCCTGTCCTTGTGTGTGGTGTCGTGCGATTATCGGTGATCAGACGCACTGCTCTCTTTTGCAGGGAGTGCAGTCTCTTCGAGGTTGAAGCAGGGCAACAATCCCATAGTGTAGAGCAGTAATCTAGATGTGTCTGTATATGTGAGGTGTAGAACAATAGTCTAGTGTCTGCGTCTAAGAAGTGTTTTATTTTGGCTAGCTGGTACGTCTTTTGTGCTATGTGTTTGGTTAAATTCCGTACATGGGAGTTCCACGTTAAGTGCTGGTCAATCGTGATCCCCAGAACTTTGTGTTCTGTTACATGTTCAATTTGTATTGATTCCGCGTGTAGCTGTAGCGATCTTTTGGTGCAGCTTAGGAGTTTCTGTCTGGTGGTAATCAACATAGATTTCGTTTTTGTTGTGTTTACCGGCATACGATTCATATTACTCCATTTTGTTAGATTGTCTACATCGCTTTGAAGAGTCATTTCAAGTGCCACGCAGTCATTGTCACTAGTGTAGATAGTACAATCATCTGCAAAGAGGTCACAAGTTGAATATTTTAGATGTAGTGGCAGGTCGTTGATGAACATTGCGAAGAGTAGGGGCCCAAGAATAGAGCCCTGTGGTACTCCTGTAACTACCTTCGAGAAATCTGATGCCGAGTTGTTGTTGTGAAGCACTAACTGTTGTCGATCTGCCAGGAATGATTTGATGAGGTTTAGTGGATTAGAGCGTATTCTGAGGGTTTTCCAACTTTTGAACCAAGATAGTGTGGTCAATCATGTCAAATGCTTTCTTGAAGTCGACAAAAACAGCACCACATAATTTTCCATCATTTATGTTCGACAGCCAGTTGTCTGCCATTTTGGTGAGCGCTGTGTGACAGGAATGTTTGGGTCTGAAACCTGACTGGCTATCAATGAGCAGTTTGTTTGTTGTTAAGTGTTGAAATGTGGTGTTGTAAATGTGTTTCCCTAGTGGTTTTGAAAGAGATGATAGAAGGGATATTGGTCTGTAGCTGTTGGGATCGCTATGTGAGCCAGATTTATAGAGGGGGTACACTTTGGCAGATTTAAATGCTGTGGGGAAGTAGTTGTGTGCAATACATTGGTTGTATACATAGGTTAAGGAGTCGCAAATGATGGGCACAGCGTAACGTAGAATCTTATTGCTGATACCATCAAGCTCAGATGAATTGTTGTTTTTTAATGCCAAGATATATTTGAGAACTTCATGTACTGTTAGAAAAGGAATATGTCTTAGATCTGTTGTGGTGTGTTCAGTGTTGCAGAAGGCTGTCAATTTACTAATATCGCAGTCCATTGGCTTTAGTGTCGACTTGAGAAGGCTAATTTCTGTTTTGAAGTGGTTGCTAAAATGAGTTGCCGTGAGGGAGCAGCTTTTTGGTAAAGAGTTTAGTGACTTTGATTTGTGTGTTAGTGTTCTAATAATAAATAAGGGAGGAACCTGACAATGATTGTCAACTATTTGTCAAGCACAATCACAAAGATAGAGTGGATAAATAAGGGAGGAACCTGATAATGATTGTCAACTATTTGTCAAGCACAATCACAAAGATAGAGTGGATAAATAAGGGAGGAACCTGACAATGATTGTCAACTATTTGTCAAGCACAATCACAAAGATAGAGTAGATAAATAAGGGAGGAACCTGACACTGATTGTCAACTATTTGTCAAGCACAATCACAAAGATAGAGTAGAATAAAATAAGGGAGGAACCTGACAATGATTGCCAACTATTTGTCAAGCACAATTACAAAGATAGAGTAGATAAATAAGGGAGGAACCTGACAATGATTGTCAACTATTTGTCAAGCACAATCACAAAGATAGAGTGGATAAATAAGGGAGGAACCTGACAATGATTGGCAACTATTGTCAAGCACAATCACAAAGATAGAGTAGATAAATAAGGGAGGAACCTGACAATGATTGCCAACTATTTGTCAAGCACAATCACAAAGATAGAGTGGATAAATAAGGGAGGAACCTGACAATGATTGTCAACTATTTGTCAAGCACAATCACAAAGATAGAGTGGATAAATAAGGGAGGAACCTGACAATGATTGCCAACTATTTGTCAAGCACAATCACAAAGATAGAGTAGATAAATAAGGGAGGAACCTGACAATGATTGCCAACTATTTGTCATGCACAATCACAAAGATAGAGTGGATAAATAAGGTAGGAACCTGACAATGATTGTCAACTATTTGTCAAGCACAATCACAAAGATAGAGTGGATAAATAAGGGAGGAACCTGACATTTATCAAATTGCAAGAAGAAGATCCTTCTTTACAAAAATTCTTCATTCTAGCAAAAAAAGGTGATCCTAATCAAAATACAAATAGAAAATCTTGGATTTCTATGAAGAAAGGCGTACTTGTACGTATGGTACAAGACTCGACTACGTCCACTCATTCACAAATTCTTGTGCCTAAGAGCATGAGATTGCAAATATTGCAACATGCTCATGACTCGCAATGTGCTGGACATATGGGTTTTTCCCGTACAAAGTCGAGAGTTCTTGCGGCTTTCTTTTGGCCATTTGTGAGCAAGGACATACGAATGTACTGTCGCTCTTGCAAAGTATGTCAGGAGGTCAAATCTAAAGGACCACGACATGCTGCGCCTATCCAGGCTGCTGACATTCCTATTCGCCCTTTTCAAAAAATGGCAATAGATATTATCGGTCCTTTTAGAATTAAGTCGGCTAGAGGACATCAATTTATCCTTACATGTGTCGATATGTGCACACGTTGGCCAGAGGCAATACCTCTCAAGAGCATCTCAACTGCTGACATCGCAGACGCTCTTTGGCTGATATTTTCTCGCTTGGGTTTTTCCCGGAGAAATATTGTCAGACCATGGCACTCAACTTATATCAGACACTATGTCACAGGTAATGTCTATGCTACACATTAAAAGGTCTCTCAGCAGTATCTATCACCCAATGTCTAATGGGTTGGTCGAACGTTTAAATAGGACTCTGAAAACTTTACTTGGTAAAATAACTGAGGATCATCCTCAGGATTGGGACAGGGTCTTACCCGCGGCTCTCTTTGCGTATAGAGAGGTCCCCAATGAACATACGGGGTTTTCCCCTTTTGAACTTGTCTTTGGCGCGCAACCGCGTGGCCCTATGTCTTTACTTCACGATCTAATCACTGCCGATAATATTAGCGATGAAACTCAATCTTCTTATGAGTACGTCATTGCTCTTAGGCAAAAGATCATCGAGGCATGCAAACTAGCAACTTCGTCTTCCGAATTTGCTAAAGAAAAGGCAAGGCAGTTTGCAAATAAGAATAGATGTCTACGACAACTTTGTCCAGGTGACAAAGCTCTCGTTCTACTTCCTTCAAGGGAGAACAGACTTCTAATTGCATGGAAAGGTCCATATGCAATAGTCTCCAAAATTTCTGATGTCGACTATGTTGTCGATATTGATGGAAAGCATAAAACTTTCCACATAAATATGCTCACGGAATTTTTATGAAAGACCTGACTATTTGCAGCCTATTTTCCAGGCTACGGACAATTCTCAAGTACCTCATGGTCAGTACTCATCTCTGTCAGTTATACAGGATGAGGAAACTACTTTTTTCTGATGTCAATCTTCCTCTTTCTATGGTCCCACTTTATTCTACGGAATCTTGGAAAAACGTGACCATTTCTCCAAATCTTTCCGCTGAGGAACAAGTTTCTTCGATGTTGCAAACATTTCAGGATGTTCTTACAGACATCCCGGGACACACACATGTCATTGAACATGACATTGTGCTAACTGATCATAATCCTATCAGAGTCAGACCTTATCCTATACCTATCCATTTCCAGTCTCAAGTCGAAAAAGAATTGGATGAAATGATACGTTTGGAAATCATTGAACCATCCACTTCAGCATACTCTTCGTCTATGGTTATTGTTCGAAAGAAGGATAATAACATTCGCATTTGCGTAGATTATCGCAAATTGAACCAAGTTACGAAGTTCGACGCTGAACCTATGCCTTCATTAGAAGAACTACTCAATAAACTTTCTAATTCTAGATTCTTTACCAAACTAGATTTGTCTAAAGGTTATTGGCAAGTTCCTCTAACCAAACGTGCCAAACCTTTTACAGCTTTTTCTACACCTAGGGGTTTATTCCAATGGAATTTCATGCCTTTTGGTCTTATGAACGCCCCTGCTACATTCGTACGCATGATGCGGCGAATTCTCGCATATCGTACAGATGTCATAGCATACCTAGATGATATCTGTCTATTCAGTGATTCCTGGGAAGATCACTATTTGGGTTTTATACGAATTACTGTCCACTCTTCGCGAGTATAACTTGACTGCAAAACCCTCTAAAGCCTTTATAGGATTTAGTGAGATTTCTTTCCTAGGTCATCGTGTTGGTCATGGTCTTTTAAAGACAGAGGACCACAATGTTTCAAAAATACTTAACATTTCGGTCCCTAAGACGAAGAAACAAGTAAGGAGTCTATTAGGTTTGATCCAATTCTACGGACGATTCATTCCGAATCTGTCCTCCATTATGGCACCGCTTTCTGCTTTATTGAAGAAAGGGTCGCCTAATCTGATCCGCTGGTCTAAAGAATGTCAATCCTCATTGGACCAGGTTAAAGCCCTATTTTCATCTCCACCTATTCTTAGGTTACCTACTATTGAGAAGACTTTTGTTCTTCGAAGTGACGCCTCGTCAACTGGGATTGGGGCAGCACTAATGCAGGAGTATTCTGATACTCTGCATCCGGTGATGTATATCTCTAGGAAATTAAATGCTGCAGAAAAGAATTACTCGGTTTTAGACCGTGAGTTATTGGCTATGGTATGGTCTATTCTGAAGTTACAAAGATTTCTTCTAGGCGCACATTTCATTGTGGAAACCGACCAGAAAGCGCTTACTGCTATTCAGAGCAAAAACTTGAAGAGCTCGAGGTCCACTCGTTATGCCATAGCTCTTCAACCATTTCATTTCTCGGTTCGAGCTATCCGTGGTTCGGATAATGTGATGGCAGACATTCTGTCCAGATGCCCACACGATTCCGCATGATTCTTCTGTCATATATATATATATTTCCTGATATACAGTCCAATGTTGTAATGACATGTTAGTAGATTTTTTTTTCTCACTTTTACCATGTAATTATCTAAGAAGGCTTAGTTAGTGATATACGGGCCAAAAGATCACTCGGCCACATTTAAACAATATATTTGCATAATTGTATTAGGAGATTTACCAGTTGTCTTTAAGATTTGTGTTATTGATATTTTCGCAGCACATCATTGAAGTCTGCGAGTTTATGTCCATTGTGGAACTTTGAGTATATCAAGTCCTGTCCTAGATTGGGAGCGGATGATGTCCACATCTTCTTCTATTGAATGTTTTATGTCAACGAAGATCAACACATGTATTACTTATTAATTACTGTTGCTTTATATAATGTAATAAAATAGTGCGGTATATTAATATGTTACACCGCTGTTTGCACAACACATTATATGATATAATAATAATATATTTAATTTCATATATTGGTATGAGAATAATTTGATTTTCATTATGATGTTGCCATCATTGTGGCGTGTGTTGGTGGCACCTTCCTGGAATATATAAGCGTATACTTAGATAAATTTTTTCTCTAAGGAGCTGAGATATGATCTCAGTGTCGCTCCATGCGTTGAGCTAATTTGTTAGGTATATATCCGCGCATCATACGTGCGTTAGGAGCCTAGATTTTTTTCCGGCTCCAGGATTTAAAAAAAAAAAAATGTTTCATTTTTTTTCCCCGGGAGGGTGCGGTAATGTTACGCACGGATCATTATTATTTTTCGTTTGTATGATCATTTTTCGTATGTATGATCATTTTTTGACTGAAGTGTGTATTATATATATTTACGGTCAAAGGGACAGAACCCGAAATATTGATACTGCTATTTTTTAGGAGTTTACCTTCTCTTGTATAGAGACACGTTCGGTCTATAATTTCTTGAACGAAGCGTGACCATATCTCCTTATTTGGTAGTATCAGTCAACTGTTGTAGATGCCTGAAACCTTTCTTAACGCTTCTTTTCATGACCATAAAAGGCGCGACCTTGTAAGACTTTTATCTCGAATGTTCTTAGAATCGTCTTATTGTGAACGGCGACTCAGAGATTGTCGTTCTGCGCATGTCTCGACCTGGTTTTCGTTGGTTGTTCCGGCCAGCTCGGGGAGTTTAGAAATAGTCTAAGTCGCGAGCAGACGCGACCTGCGTCTTGTGATTTTCTGAGGGAAATACATTGTCTTTGTGAGTTAGTTAGCTAACTAGACTATTTCCCAGTATTATTCAAGCCTGCCTGGAGGCATATGTTCATGGTTGATTTTCCGAAATAAGGTAATTCCTCTTGTATCGAACTTTATGCTATCATCTAGAGGTTCGTCATTTTGTCGCCTTTTTGCTCGCCTGTGTGATTCAAAATGGAGAGGTACTTTGACTAGGATTAAGTCACCGGTATCTTTATACCTGAACTAGTTATATATATATGGGTCGCTCTAGACCAACAAGACTATTGTCTGTGTTCCAGGATTCGTTATATCAGAGATCACGTCCAAGTCAGATGGTTAGACTTAGGAAGGTTATAAAGGTCGAGCTGACCTGTAATCCATGTATGCTATTCACGTGCAGACAGTAAACGGACTGATTGTATACATCTGATCTGCTAGCATCAGGAAGGGAATATTTATTATTGTCTATGAACAGTGATGATCTGCAGCTGACACTGTTGCAGAATTTATATATATATATTATTTATACAGCTTCACGAACTAGAACTCTATGATTTTGAATGCTGAACTCGTTGAACTATGTTGATGATATAAATATCCTGACTGTTTTGTGGCGTGCAAAAAATGGGAAAAAATTATACAACGAAGTTACCATTTCTATGACTCTACACATCATGTTGCCTGTGTTATACTCTGTGAACTGTTCTACTACCACATACACAGCAACATCCTAAAATCAGAGAAGACATCTACATCTTGCACTTTAATACCAGGTGTCGATAGGGGTGGCAAGTGGTCGTCAATCTTATACGGAGCTAACGTACCTGGCATTGTGGCGCACCATTATCATTTAGCCTAAATCCACCCTTATCATTTTGCCAACTATTTGTCAAGCACAATCACAAAAACAGAGTAGATAAATAAGGGAGGAACCTGACAATGATTGTCAACTATTGTCAAGCACAATCACAAAGATAGAGTAGATAAATAAGAGAGGAACCTGACAATGATTGCCAACTATTTGTCAAGCACAATCACAAAGATAGAGTAGATAAATAAGGGAGGAGCCTGACAATGATTGTCAACTATTTGTCAAGCACAATCACAAAGATAGAGTGGATAAATAAGGGAGGAACCTGACAATGATTGCCACCTATTTGTCAAGCACAATCACAAAGATAGAGTAGATAAATAAGGGAGGAACCTGACAATGATTGCCAACTATTTGTCATGCACAATCACAAAGATAGAGTGGATAAATAAGGTAGGAACCTGACAATGATTGTCAACTATTTGTCAAGCACAATCACAAAGATAGAGTGGATAAATAAGGGAGGAACCTGACAATGATTGCCAACTATTTGTCAAGCACAATCACAAAGACAGAGTAGATAAATAAGGGAGGAACCTGACAATGATTGTCAACTATTGTCAAGCACAATCACAAAGATAGAGTAGATAAATAAGAGAGGAACCTGACAATGATTGCCAACTATTTGTCAAGCACAATCACAAAGATAGAGTAGATAAATAAGGGAGGAGCCTGACAATGATTGTCAACTATTTGTCAAGCACAATCACAAAGATAGAGTGGATAAATAAGGGAGGAACCTGACAATGTTTGTCAACTATTTGTCAAGCACAATCACAAAGATAGGGTAGATAAATAAGGGAGGAACCTGACAATGATTGTCAACTATTTGTCAAGCACAATCACAAAGATAGAGTAGATAAATAAGGGAGAAACCTGACAATGATTGTCAACTATTTGTCAAGCACAATCACAAAGATAGAGTGGATAAATAAGGGAGGAACCTGACAATGATTGTCAACTATTTGTCAAGCACAATCACAAAGACAGAGTGGATAAATAAGGGAGGAACCTGACAATGATTGTCAACTATTTGTCAAGCACAATCACAAAGACAGAGTGGATAAATAAGGGAGGAACCTGACAATGATTGTCAACTATTTGTCAAGCACAATCACAAAGATAGAGTAGATAAATAAGGGAGGAACCTGACAATGATTGTCAACTATTTGTCAAGCACAATCAAAAAGATAGAGTGGATTAATAAGGGAGGAACCTGACAATGATTGTCAACTATTTGTCAAGCACAATCACAAAGATAGAGTGGATAAATAAGGGAGGAACCTGACAATGATTGTCAACTATTTGTCAAGCACAATCACAAAGATAGAGTGGATAAATAAGGGAGGAACCTGACAATGATTGTCAACTATTTGTCAAGCATAATCACAAAGATAGAGTAGATAAATAAGGGAGGAACCTGACAATGATTGTCAACTATTTGTCAAGCACAATCACAAAGATAGAGTGGGTAAATAAGGGAGGAACCTGACAATGATAGTCAACTATTTGTCAACCACAATCACAAAGACAGAGTGGATAAATAAGGGAGGAACCTGACAATGATTGTCAACTATTTGTCAAGCACAATCACAAAGACAGTGGATAACTAAGGGAGGAACCTCACAATGATTGTCAACTGTTTGTCAAGCACAATCACAAAGATAGAGTGGATAAATAAAGGAGGAACCTGACAATGATTGTCAACTATTTGTCAAGCACAATCACAAAGATAGAGTGGATAAATAAGGGAGGAACCTCATAATGATTGTCAACTATTTGTCAAGCACAATCACAGAGACCAGGGTAGTTTCTGGAGGTCTATAAGGAGATAAGGATAACAGGAATACTGCTCTATCTGGTATATTATAAGAACAGGCTAAAGTAAGGTACTCAGGGGGCTAGCAACGTCATCATGTAGAACAGATTGTTACATAAATCACCGCTACAAGAGAGCATTAATGCTTTTATGCATGGTTTCTATTTCAATCTTTCTTCTCTGCAAAAACAGATTTACACGCTAGTCCTTCAGTATGGCTCTGACACACGCTGAACAATGAAAGAAAAAACCCAAGACGTTACAAACTTTCAGAAATGAGGTGTCTGCCTAGAATAGAAGGATTGGAATCGATCCCCAATGTTGCAGTGATGGGAACTACCAGATAAATACAAGTTGTGGAAAAGGAAGGGAGAGAAGATGATGGCGTTTGACAGAAAACACTTCTTCTTCTTCAAGTACCATGCCTGGTGGAGTAAGCGATCATGTTTCTCCACAACCTCCTGTCCCCAGTACTAATTATCAATTCTATTGTTGACTTCTTTCCATGCGATGTTGTCAAACTGTTTAGTATCTTGTCTCGTTGTCTGTATCTCTTTTTCCTTCAAACTTTCCTGTTTTCACGAAATATTCCAACTTTCTTCTTCTGATAAAATGCCCCAAAAGTGGATTGCTGTTTTCTAATACGGCGTATAATTTTCCTTTGCGCATTGGATCCTTTCAGGACATCTTCATTACTATTGTTAGCTATCCATGATATTTTTATCATTCTTCTGTACATCCACATCCCGTGCCTCCGAAATAAACCCAGCCGATAGCATTACAAGGTAGTTGTTGCTCTAGGACACCCAGTGTACGGGAAATAACAGGAAACCAAACAATGTAGAATCTTACACATATCTTGGCAGCAATATACACAAAGTTGGAGGGACAGACAGTGATATCAAAAAAGGAATGCAAAAAGTAAGAGGAGCTTTCATTTCGTTGGGAAACATATGGAGATCAAAGAGAAATCAAGTCCAACACGAAAATAAGAATCTTCAACTCAAATGTCAAGTCAGTCCTATTGTATGGCTCCGAAACTTGGAGAACAATAAAAACAACAGCAACAAAGTTACAAACAATCATAAATGGGTGGAGTACTTGCGTAGAACAGAAGGGTTGAAATGTTATAACAAAGTCACCAATGTTGAGGCAGACAAGTGCCAGTGGAACAAGCCATGAGAAGAAGACGCTGGCGATGGATAGGACACACTAAGGAAACCTTTTGATAGCATTACAGGGCAGTCTATTTTTGGAATCCACAGAGAAAGAGAGGCAGAGGTAGACCAAAAACACACGGAGAAGAGAACTGGAAACAGAGGTGGAAATGATGAGGAAAACGTGGAATGACCTTGAGGTGATGGCACGTGACAGGAGGACTTGGCACGTGACAGGAGGATTTGGCATGTGTTTGTTGAAGGCCTAGCGCCTTGGAGGTTAAAGGATATTAATTGAAACAACACACAGAGAAAGCAACTGGACATAAATGAAAATTTTAAAGAAGGCAATGAAAGACTATGATAGGATGGTACAGGACAAGAAGGCATGTCGTGGATGTGTTGAAGGCCTACGCTCCAATAGGGAGTGAAGAATAATGCATGAAATTAACTAGATGTGATCAAACACTGTCATCAGTGTGTTTAAATCTCTATTCTGAGGCTGAATCAATGTGTGTATGAGTGGTTGTATTTGAGTGTTACAGTGCGTCTGCCTAAGTGCAGTGACATGTATTTGTGTATTTGTATTATCATGTAATTGTGTGTGTGTCTGTTACTGAGTGAAGGAGAATTTATTTCTCAAAGAGAACATAGCATTCATATATCAGACAGCTTATGTAGCCCTTTAGTCTCAAAGAGAGAGATAGAGAGAAAGAGATAGAGAGAAAGAAAGAGAGAGTGAGATCTCTCTCGACACACAGAGAGAGAGAGAGAGAGAGAGAGAGAGAGAGAACGAACGAACGAACTTTATTTTCCAAGTGTTAAGAATTGAGCGCGCAGGCCCGTCTAACATTCTGCTCTTTCTCTCTCTGTCTCATCTTGGTTACTGAACCCTTTCATACCCCACACGTACTTTAACCATTAATTTTAAAGGCATGCAAATTCACAAGGGTAATATAACAGCATACATTTATAGTCCTGTCACACGCCCATGCGGTCAAACTGTCAACAATGTATCTGCATTTTTACATGTATCGTCAATGATCAATGTGAAAAATATATAAACACATTCTAGCTCATATCCGTACAGTATGGAAAGAAAATTAAAAAAGAAAATAAAATTATTTTTTTACACACTTCTATAGCAATCTTCCAGCAGTTAGAAAAAATATAGAAAATAGTGTATCTGCCCATTCTCATATACATCTTCATATTTTAGACAAACTAAAAGACAGAGAGAGAGAGAGAGAGAGAGAGAGAGAGAGATAGAGAGTGTGTGTGTGTGTGTGTAGAAGTTACGTTTCAAGAGTGTGTGTAGCCATTAATATCTCAGAGAGTGTATCGAAGTTTCGAGAGTGTTGTGACGACACGTCTGTACGTGTCCTTTTGTGTGATCTCTCACACCTTCAGCCCTCCGGCAGTATCCTTTCTTTTTCTTCATTTTTCTCACTCATCGCTTTTATTTGGCATAAATCATGCCTTTTCAGTCGTTATTTTCACTATTTGCTCTACGCTGGACATAGCATGGTGAATTCTCTAACACGCAACTAACCTATGGCAGTATTTGCTACGGGAGTAATGCGTATCTTATTGTTTCAAACTTCACTCCCAGACAGTTGTTACGCTTCACCAGGTTTGGTGACCCGGCCAGCGATAATATTATATCGCCTAATCTGTCTGACCGCCAGTGGAAATATTTGACCCCACTGGAAAGCTGTTGATCATGTTGACACAAGCCGGTGTTGTGATACAATGAAAGAAGACCATACGGTCTGACCAGACATCTGTCTAGCGGAAACACGCAGATAAAGGTGATAAATAGAGGTGCGCCGGAAGTCTTATGTAACGATTTGACATCACTGTGGTAACAGGCCACGCGTGTATATTAAAATTAATATTTTAAATGCGCGTGGGATGAGTAATGATAAACTTCCGCACCCAAATAGTGCTAGATAAATTGAATTGGTTCGCCAGAATCTAAAATGATTTGATTTGAACTTTCGGCGGAAACACAGCTGGGATTGTGAGATATAATCTAACAAACTCGGAGTCACAGCACACAGACAGACTGCATCGCAGCGGCAACTAAACACCTCCTACAAGCCAGAGGTAAGAGGATAGGACTTATTATTCCACAACTATAAGTACCAGATCGAGTATTGGGCAACTTTGCAAATACAAGTAAACCCGCAATTTTAATACAAGACTGGAAACTTGGGAATTTTATCACATGGAATCATAAGAGGAATTACAGATTTCCAGACCAAGTGTTTCACCCGTCATAAGAGGAATTATAGATTTCCAGAACAAGTATTTCACCCGTAATAAGAGGAATTATAGATTTCCAGACCAAGTGTTTCACCCGTCATAAGAGGAATTTCTCAGACTTAAGTGATTCGAACAGCATCTAAATACAGGGCTGTAGGCCATTCTAATCTGCGCCAGGAGAAGTGTGTATTCCCAAAATTTTGGGGTAAGTGTAAACAATTTATTTACTAATGTAAACTTTACAGGTTTTTTGCTAAGTGGTTATATATCATCATCATGTGACGTATTCTTTCCAGAACGTTGTCTCCATTACAGCTGCTCTGAACGCATCACGAATCTGGGCAAGTCGACCTGCATCAGCCAAAGACAAGTTCAGACTCTCTGTGATGTCCTGGGTCCACCGTCGTCTAGGTCGACCCCTTCCCCTTTTTCCAGGGACCATGCCTTCCATCACTGTTTTTTCCAGACTATTATGTCTTTTTATATGACCGAAAAATTTCAGCTTCCTTATTGCGATGGTATTTAGGAGCCAATGTTCCTGTACGTTTAGTGAGTGCAGTACTTCTCTGTTGGTCTTTTTTTCTGTCCAGGGTATTCTCAACATCCTTCTGTAGCATTTCATTTCGAATGATGTAATCTTTTTTGCAACTGTTTTATTGAGTGTCCAAGTCTCGCAGCCGTATGTTGCTACTGGGAATATACATGCTCTGATCAGTTGTAACTTTGTTTCTTTGCTTGTGCCTTGCCATAGGTTTTTCATCTGTATTAGCTTATGTGAAGCAATTGCAAGTCTTCTTTTAATTTCTACTGCACAGTCGCCAGAGCTGTTAATGATTGATCCTAAGTATTCGAATTCATTGACACTTTCCAGTTCTTCGTTATCAATTTCAATTTCTGGTTTGGTCTTTACTTTGTCTGTTGTCAATACTTTGGTCTTCTTGCTGTTTAGGTATAGATTCTGGGCCTCGCTGTGTTTTTTTGGTGGACAGAAGTAATTGTTCAAGTCCTTTTGGGTTGGTCGATAGGAGGACTGTGTCATCAGCATATCTGATTTCCGGGATCTGGTACCCGCCGATGTTAAATGAGTCAAACTCTGTGTGTTCTTGGTCATCTCTTACGTTTCTCATGATATTCTCGGCATAAATGTTAAACAGGTAAGGGGAAAGGGTACAGCCTTGTCTTACTCCTTTCTGTACTTCAAACCATTCTGATGTTTCCCCCTCTATTCTTACGGCTGCCTGTTGTTCTTGGTACAGCAGTGCGATGAGTTGTATAAGGTGGTTTGGAAATCCCATATTTTTCATAATAGCCCATAACTGCTGATGTTGTACACAATCGAAAGCTTTGGTGTAATCAATGAAACAAGTATGTAGGTCAACGTTGAATTCTCTACACTTTTCTATGATGATCCTCATGTTGAATATATGATCTCTAGTGCCTCTACCTGGTCGAAAACCCGCCTGTACTTCATTTATTTCTGTTTCTAGCTTTTGTTGCATCCTTTTCATTATGATTTGTAAAAGTATTTTGCTGGCATGGCTTATAAGAGCTATAGTTCTGTAGTTTGTGCACAGTTTCAGGTTGCCCTTTTTTGGCAAGGGTATGTAAATTGATCGTTTCCATTCCTTGGGCCAAATTCCGCTTTGCCAGATCTTGCAGCATAATGCATGGTATATACGAGCGCTGCCTTCTCCTCCTGCCTGTATCATTTCAGCTGTTATTTCATCACAACCAGGAGATTTTCCACTTTTTAAGTGTTTGATTGCATTCCGGACTTCCTCTATGGTAGGTTCTGGTTCACGTTCCGCTTCATTCATGACGTTGTTATCTGCCGCTTTGTTTATTTCCGTATACATTTCTTGACAGTACTCCTTCCATCTGTTCAGAATATCTTTACGTTCTGTTAGAGTGTCGCCTTTCTTGTCGTTTATTGCTCGGGGTGATGATTTAAAGTTGCTGTTTTTCAATGTTCTTACTTCAGAAAACATATTCTTACTCAATCCCTGTTCGCGCATTTCCTCTATTTTCCTGCAGGTGTCGTTTATGTATTGTTGTTTGTCTTGTCTGACTCGTTTTTTTAATCTGCTTTGTGTATTCCTTGTACAACTCCTGATTTTCTGTATCTTTTTTGGACTTCATTTTTCTTCTCTCTACCACCAACTTCAGTGTTTCGTCTGAGATGTATTCTCGTCTCTTTATACTTCTTTTAGGAATTAACCTCTGTGCATTTGTAATATATACATCTCTGATGTTATTAGCAAGTTCATCCAAGTTCATGGTCGGAGTCACAGTCTGCTCCTGGGAACGTCTTGATGGATGAGATACAAGATCGCCACCTTTGTTGTATTAAGATATAATCTATTTGGTTCTTGCTTTTTCCGTCCGGTGACGTCCATGTATATAGTCTTCTAGGGTGTTGCATAAAAAGAGTATTCGTGATGACTAGGTTGTTTTCTAGGCAGAATGTTGTCAAGCGTTCTCCTCTCTCATTTATATATGAGGCTGGCAACCTCAACATATGAAAATAGTATATGCATGAACCACTATTGCAAGAGCTGGTGATTGTTTCTGACTAGTCGTGCGGGAAACCCGACAGCAGAGATAACCTAGACCCCGACGGGAGTAGCGACGAGTAATGAGTGATGATTACATCACATGTGCCTAAAGTGTATAGAATCATTTTGTGAGATTTATATACCTTTTTAATTGTAATTCAGGCCAATCATTATTCATGCACTACAGACGCAATTTCCTAGTTAATACGCAGAAGGAAATTGGTGAATTTTCATCATATTGAGTTACATTGTGTGCTCGGGAATTTAATTCTTCTGAGAGGTTAACATTCGTGGGTGGAGCGCAGAAAAATGGGCCTGTTAGTTTGCGGAGAACAAAAATACTAAGGCATTTGTTTCTTTCTAATTTGTCACAGTTCGTGGTTACAAGACATCAGACTTAAGTACTGAAGTTCCTACGCCGCTAGTGTGAGAGAAGAGTATCACCCCCAACCGCCTACAGTGGACGAATTATGTGGAGAAGTGTACTCATAAAAAAAAAGAAGTGACGGAAACCACAGCTGCAGGACGCATCTGGAGCTAAGTTTTATATAACAGGCTACAGCAAAAATACGGACATTATTATTAACGCCCTACCAAAACCTCAATGAGGAAACTTTTATTTCAATTTTCACCCAATTTTCCATATTTATTTTCCCATGTTAAAGACTAATTGACTATTAAATTTGTTGTATGTTATTTTAAACTAAACAATAATAGTTGATTCAGTTTATATGTACGAAAGCAAACGTATGAGCCAATTCTTCTTGATAAATAAATAAATATATATAATATTTATATATAAATATATATATATATATATATATATATATATATATATATCTCTATATATATATATATATATATATATATATATATATATATATATATATATATATATAAATATAGAGCCATTAATTATAAGAGGGCATTCGTTGGATTACTCCAACTGGGGGCTTGACGGGCCAGAATCATTGCATAACCCCTTCACAAAAGACGACGGACCAAAAAATAAGTTAACAAATTTGCTCAGCTCTTAAGCAGCGTTTTGTTCTTGACTTCTGGGAATTTCTTGTGAAGGCTCCCCTAAGGTAGAAACGACATTCATCTTCTATCTATATCTTTGCCAAGAGTAATCTTGCGCGAAGATAGATACCTTGGACGACCTACTTTTAGATACGCTTGCGTTGTGACCATTAGTGGACCACTACTGCAAAGCAAGGGGAGGCAATCCCGTGACAAGTGTATGTAGCACTCAATTTCTCAGAAAGTAAATTCAGCCTCAGAGAGTGTACATGAGTGTTTATACGGAGTGGAATTATCAGTGTATAATTTCTAGACATGGAAATGGTGTATACATGTACATCATCATCAGCAGATAGATCCCTTACGGAGCATGGAACCACAATTACAGCTGGTCCCCTTGCAGTAATCCTGCACCAAACATTCACATTGCTAACGTAGCTGTCGTTTCTATGACGAATTGTTTTACATAGGTCACCAGCCCCATGCTCAACCACATATTAACCGCCTTGTACGACATGCACGAGGGTGTAGTAGTCCTATTCTGGAACTACAAGAAGATTACAAATAAGTGTACAAATAAGTGTACAAGTAAGTGTACAAATAATTTACACATAAGTGTACATTACAAATATGGTATTGTAAGCTTGACTGAGAATAATGATAGTTACACAAACTCTCAGCCCTAGTTTCTTTTATTTCCTCATCTGTTTTTCTTCTTCTTCTTCAAGTACCTTGCCTAGTGGCGTAGGAGATCATGTCTCTCCACAACTTCCTGTCTCCAGTACAATTTATCAATCCTGCTGTTGACTTCTTTCCATGCCACGATGTCAAACTGTCCAGTATTTGCTCTCTTTGTCTTTCGCTATCTCTTTTTCCTTCCATCTTACCTGTTGTTACGATATATTCCAGCTTACCTGTTGTTACGATATATTCCAACTTTCCTCTTCTCATAACATGCCACAAAAAAGTGGATTGTTCCTTTCTAACTTGTGAAATAAGTTTCCTGTGCGCATTGGCCTCTTTCAGGACATCCTCGTTACTCTTTTTGGTTTTCCATGGTATTTTTTAACATTCTTCTGTAAAACTACATCTCTGTGGCCTCTAGTGCCTTCCCTACTTGTTTACTAATTGTCCATGATTTACTCCCAAATGTCAGGATTGGTTCTATATAGCACTGAAAACATCTGTTTTTACGAGAACTATTTTATATATGTAGCCCGAAGTTTCTTTGACTAGACACCCTAATTGCGTTACCTGTTACTGACGAACGGGTGAGTCAAGAAGACGAGTGCTGCATGCCCTCACGAAATTCCACAGGTAGCGATAAGTAGAAGCGTGTGTCACACACACACACACAAACCCCCAAAAGTGCACGCTGGTTCTAGCACATCTCTCGTAAGCGGGAAATAGTTAATTTATTAGGTTTTCTAAACTGCCAGTGTTCATTCGGGAGACAGTTGGTTTGTTGTGTGTTTTAGTAGGCTGAATGGGTAGTAGACTGACTGAGGGAGATAGTAGACTGAGGGAGATATTAGGTCCGTTTTGTGTAGACTGAGTGAAGGAGATGTCTTCTCTGTGTAGTAGTCGGCTGTGTAGTAGAGTGAGGGAGATATCTTCTCTGTGTAGTAGTCGGCTGACTGGGCGAGATAGGTCTGTTTTGTATATTAGTACTCTCAGTGAACGACGGAACTTTATTTTCAAAGGGTTAAGAATTGGGCAGCAGGCCCGTCTAACATTCTGCCCTTCCACTCTCTCTCTCTCTCTCTCTCTCTCTCTCTCTCTCTCTCTCTCTCACACACACATCTTATCTTGCATACTATGTACATTCATTCGCACATGTTAATTTAAGCATTAATTTAAAGGCATGTAACATAATAAAGGTAATTTAACAGCAAACATTGTTTACAGTATTCAATTATAATTAAAATATGTATGTTAAAAAAAGAGGAATGACACAAAAAGTAAACAAACAAAATTCAAACCCTACATACAATATATGAGACAATGATTTGAAACATAATCAGATTAGGGTGGCATATCAGAACTGATGAAATAACCGAACAGTCTGCTATTGAATGAGTATACATTTTAGGGTACGGTATGTGGAAGATTATGCCAGACGTGAGCAGCTTTGGGTCCCATAGCAGATACTGCCGTAAGGAGTAAATTGTTAAAGCTTTCACTATACTAGGCCGAGCTTTACGAAGAAAGACAGAGGGAAATCAAACACATGGACAACGAAGAAACTTAATTTTAAAAGGGTTGAGAATTGGCCACACAGGCCAGTCTGACATCCTGCCCTTTGTCTTTTATCCTCGGTTCTGACACTCATATGGTCAGACCGGCAACATATAATCAGACTATGTCTGCATGTATCATCAATCATCAATATGAAACTATATATAAACATACTCACTTATAGCCGTACATTCTAGAGGGAAAAATATAAATTACTTTCTTACACACTTT
Source organism: Oreohelix idahoensis (assembly GCA_024509875.1). Lineage (NCBI taxonomy): Eukaryota > Metazoa > Mollusca > Gastropoda > Stylommatophora > Oreohelicidae > Oreohelix > Oreohelix idahoensis. The sequence continues at coordinate 47,608 of JAMPIV010020257.1, forward strand.
TGTGGGGGAAAAAAAACAAGAAAAAAACCAATCTTCGAGCAGTTTAAACAAAAATGTATATCTGTTCATTCTCATACACATATTCAAATTTTAAACAAACGAAAATATTACATATTTCTAAAGTACAGTGGTTTACAGTTACATTCTCACATACATAACATCATATAATAATACTATATTGATATAATAAAAATTATTATGAGGCTCCATGTGAAGCAGGGAGTGGTTGATGATGACACCCTAGTGTACATATGTAGCCGTGTCTCTTATAATATTAGTAATTTTTTTCTTCTTTCATTTATTCACCAAGTCTTCAGGATACTGGTCTTGTCCGCCAGAGATGTTTATTTCTTGATGAATGATCGTATAGATTTTATATTTAAAGTTCGTTCTTCCCTCAATTTGCAGATGGTTATGCTTTGGGAGACAGCTTTAATAAATTACAGTTGTACTTGTTTAAGGTCACTAATCCAACTGGGACTTCTTTAAAAGAGTTAAAACAAGTCTTGTCATCAATTATAGTTGTACTTATGTAAGGACACTTATCCAACTGGGACTTCTTTAAGTGAGTTAAAACAAGTCTTGTCATCAATTATAGTTGTACTTATGTAAGGACACTTATCCAACTGGGACTTCTTTAAGTGAGTTAAAACAAGTCTTGTCATCAATTATAGTTGTACTTATGTAAGGACACTTATCCAACTGGGACTTCTTTAAGTGAGTTTAAACAAGTGTTGTCATCAATTATAGTTGTACTTGTTTAAGGTCACTTATCCAACTAGAACATCTTTAAGTGAGTTGAAACAAGTCTTGTCATCAATTATAGTTGTACTTGTTTAAGGTCACTTATCCAACTAGAACATCTTTAAGTGAGTTGAAACAAGTCTTGTCATCAATTATAGTTGTACTTGTTTAAGGTCACTTATCCAACTAGAACTTCTTTAAGTGAGTTGAAACGAGTCTTGTCATCAATTACTGTTGTACTTGTTTAAGTTCACTTATCCAACTAGAACTTCTTTAAGTGAGTTGAAACAAGTCTTGTCATCAATTATAGTTGTACTTGTTTAAGGTCACTTATCCAACTAGAACATCTTTAAGTGAGTTGAAACAAGTCTTGTCATCAATTACAGCTGTACTTGTTTAAGGTCACTTATTGAACTGGAACTTCTTTAAGTGAGTTGAAACAAGTCTTGTCATCAATTATAGTTGTACTTGTTTAAGGTCACTTATCCAACTGGGATTTCTTTAAGTGAGTTGAAACAAGTCTTGTCATCAATTATAGTTGTACTTGTTTAAGGTCACTTATCCAAATGGGACTTCTTTAAGTGAGTTGAAACAAGTCATGTCATCAATTATAGTTGTACTTGTTTAAGGTCACGTATCCAACTGGAACTTCTTTAAGTGAGTTGAAACAAGTCTTGTTATCAATTATAGTTGTACAATTTTAAGGTCACTTATCCAAAAAGGACATCTTTAAGTGAGTTGAAACAAGTCTTGTCATCAATTACAGCTGTACTTGTTTAAGGTCACTTATTGAACTGGAACTTCTTTAAGTGAGTTGAAACGAGTCTTGTCATCAATTATAGTTGTACTTGTTTAAGGTCACTTATCCAACTGGGATTTCTTTAAGTGAGTTGAAACAAGTCTTGTCAGGGCCGGATTAAGCTAGTGCGGGGCCTGTAGCATATGTTAAGAAAGGGGCCCTATATATAAAAAAAACAATAAAACAACACAAATATATTTGAACACATACATTTTTAATTTGTATAGTAATTATCATTATCAAAAGTAACAACACAGTCAACATTATTGTTTAAATATTAATGTTTCTACATTTAGCATGAGCAAATTTGTTGATGATATAGGATGTATCAATTTCACGCAGAAGTTTATGTTCAATGCTCATTAGTGTGAGATTGTTCAATCTCTTTTGACCCATGGTGCTCCTTAGTTCATTTTTAATAAGTTTCAGTTTTGAAAATGATCGTTCTCCACTGCAGTTGGTTACCATTAGTGACAAATAGATGCGCAAGGCGATTTCTACATTTGGAAAACAAGACTCGAAAGAATTGTCAATTATCAAAAGGTAAAACTGTAACTCTACAGGGTCTAGAGTAGTGCCAATATGAGAAGCAAGATCAGTTTTCAACAGTTCTGTAAACTGCACAAAGACTTTCTTCCAGATCTTCCGGATATGATTTAATAAGATTCGATGATCTCGTTACCACCTCGTCAGGTGTAAACGACTGTAACTGACGAAGGAATCCAAATACATCATTCAACTTTTGATAAACTTTCTGGCGTTTTGACAAGGCAGAGAGCAAGCTATCAATAAGGACAAAAAATGTTCGGCTTTTAAACTGCTGAGAAGGCGTTTGAGATTCAACAAGTGGATCAAGTGTGCTGAAACCACTGAAATCATCATACTCTCGATTTCGTTTGTGTTTTCGAGATTGTTCTTCATAATGTTCACACTCAGTCAGATCCTTGGCCTTTTGCTCTATGTCTGCAAAAGTAGACCGCATAGCTTGAATATACCACCGCAGGGATTCATAGAGTGCACAAGCTGTATTCAAATCTTGGTCAGAAGATTGCAAAGAAGCCCTGGTCATTTGAAAACGCTGTAATACTTGATCCCACAGTATGATCATTATTCCTGTTTCTAACTTCATCATGGTTGAAAGTAGACCACGAGCCTGTTGACGACACTCTGCCTTCTGATCATTGTTATCTGAAATATCATCCAAGACTTGTTTTATTGCAGAAAAGCTGTGTAAAAGTGCTTTTGTTGCATCTGCCCGAGTGGACCACCTGGTATCTGACAGTCGTTTCACAAAGGGCAAATGGGACTTATTATGAGTACCGCCAGCACATAATGCAGTAGAAAGGAGACCACACCGGTAGGTGGAAGCAGAAAAGAAGGTGTACAGACTTTCAACAAATCCAAAGAAAATGACTGCTTCTTGACAACCTTCAGCAGCACATTTTCCAACCAAATTTAGTGGATGTGCAAAACACGGAATGTAATGCGCAAACTTATTCATCTCTTTAATTCGTGCTTGTAATCCTATAAACTTGCCACTCATGTTGCTGGCGTTGTCATAACTTTGACCACGGCAGTCTTTAATATCAATGTCATTTGCCTTTAAAAAATTAATTAGACTTTTAGTAAGCTGTTCAGCACTATGACCTTCCATATCCAAAAATGTCACAAATCTTTCAACTGGTCCAGATGGCAAAACATAGCGCAGAGTCAAAGTCAGCTGGTCCATATTAGATACATCTGGAGTAGAATCCAATGAAAGGGAATAATACTTGTATTTCTTCACATCACAGAGAATGTTATCCAGTATGCTGGATCCAATCAGATTGATGAATTCCTCACACGTTGTTTTAGATAGATATGATGTATGTCCAAATCCTTTGTTTGCATGAGTACTTATATGCTCTGCCAGAAAAGGGTCAAACTTGGCCAGTAATTCTAACAACCCTAAGTAATTCCCGTTATAAGGGGACCCAACAATTTCATCACTGCCACGAAATGAAAGGCCTCGTTCTGCTAAAAACTTCACAACTTCAATTATTCGCTCTGGAAGTTTGTGCCAATACTTTTCTTGAATGTCCATTTGTTTCACAAGTTGGGAATCGACACGTTCACCTTTGTTTTTACGCATCAACAGTGAAATTAAATCCAAGCCCATCCAAGCCCACCCTTCCTCGGGTAAACTTCGGATTAATCCCGTGGCAACAATTAATGATCGCCTGGTAGGGAATAACACTGCAATAGATGAATCTTCAAGGTTAAGACTGTTGGAATTTGGCATCAAACGTAACGCTAGCAGAGATGGACATATTGAAGGATGCAACAGTCATAACCAGAGAGCTGTTCAGCACTATGACCTTCCATATCCAAAAATGTCACAAATCTTTCAACTGGTCCAGATGGCAAAACATAGCGCAGGATATTGGGCACCTATGGGTTTACCCGCAGTGCAATGATGTCGATTCTGTTCAACAATAACAATGTCCAGACATCGGTAATAATTACGAGCTTCGTGGGGCGCTAACGAGTATTGATTTATTTATTGAATTCTTTGTTTTCAAAGAATTTGGTCAACTTTTACTCCACAAAAAAACAACACAAACATAATTTAAAATGCAGGCTGTACACTTTCTCGGTGAGTGGAAAAAAAGTCACAGGACAAAAAAGAAAATTCACAGTTTGGGCTAAGAAAAAAGTCACGCAAAGGTCCTACATTCACTGTCTCAACTCATCCTCCGACTTGCGTCCTTGAACTCTACCTATTCAACAAGCTAAAGATAGAAAATATCACGTTCACCTTTGCCCAACATTCGGAACAGAGAAACGCATCTGTACGCATCTGATAAAGTGAAATTAAAGCTTGTCTGCTTCAAAGTTGCCCAACATGTGCGGAACAGAGAAAGCGCATATGGCCGACACCAGTACCATTCATGGAAAAGCTCTATGGAGATTCAAATAGCCTCAAACTGGTTACAGCTTTCTTTGAAAACATTCAAGTAGACGTCTGAGAGTGTACGAAGAATAAGAAGAACTCTTACGCGACAGGTTGAGCGGTTAGAGCACTTATCTCTCGAGGCGGAGTTACCGGTTTTCGGAATTGAATCCTGGAACGTCGCGCTCCAGTCTACCTAGCTGTAAATGGTAACCGAATCTGCTATTGAGTCAGGGAAGACAAAGCCAGCAAGAATGGAAACTGGTCACATCACCTCTTAAAAAAATGGACCTAGTATGGTTAAGTCTCTAACTCTTCACTTCCCTACATCAGTATATGTTATAGAACTACATACCTATGCGACATGTTAAAACTTTCTTGATGGAGAAACTGTAGCAACAAAAGGTACTTGAGACAGGCTGCCAGGTTCATGAGAGCAGATGCGTACGTACTAAGGTTATGATAGAACTTACTGTTACAAATATACTTGCAATAGTGCTTCCTTATGGGGGCGGGGGTGCCAAAGGTAGGATCTGCCCCCACTGCCAAATCCTTAAAGTAGGCCTCATGATGAGAGATAGATGTCTTCTTCTTCTTCTTCCTCGTTCGCCCTGAAAAGGACGGTGGTTGCGTTGTGTCTGTTTACGCCTAAGCTGTGATATCTGCACCTTTCGGTCGACACATCCGACTTCAGCACGGCATTTTTTAGGGACCGAGTTTGCCTTCCCATTGCGATCCTACTTAGAGCCATGATGAGAGATAGATGTGACTACTTAGAGCCATGATGAGAGATAGATGTGACTACTTAGAGCCATGTGATTTCCGTTTAAACGTGGGAGGAGGAAGAGAAACACTTCACTGCTATTGCTTCTTCCCAGCATACCAGAGCTATATAATGATGGCAGAAAGTGCTGAGCCTGGTGTAGTAATGAAGGGAAGATTAACCTTTTTTGTTTTAAACTGAGAAACAATGATGAATTATAGGAAATGAAGTTTGATGAAGAGGGACAGTTGAATGGGGTCAAAGTTAAGTGGATGAAAATAATCAGCCGGCTTAAAAAAGACATTATGTGGGCATTAATAAATATACTCGTATACATTACCTGGAAAACAAGGGGAGCAACTACAAACACGAACCAGACAGATGCACGTGAATGGCAAAGAACATTTAGAATTTTAAGGAAGTTAGACATAAGCCAGTGGCGTCTCCATTATGCTTTTTGAAGGTCACTTATAAACTAAACATCTTTAGTCCCAGTTAGCAAGTCTTGTCATCAATTAGGGTTGTGTACTTGTTTAAGGTCACTTATCCACCCAAACTAGGACATCTTTAAGTGAGAGTTGAAAAAGTCCTCCAGTCATGTACTGCCATAGGGGTGTGATGTGTTAGAGACTTCACTTTACTAGTCCAGCATCAAGAGGTGAGGGGGGGGGAGGGTGACCAGTTTCCCCCTTCGTCACTGCCTTTTTCTTTCTTATCTCGAGAACACAAGTCAGGTACTCATTTACACCTGGGCAGACTGGAGCGTGTCGATACCGTGAATCAAACCCGGCACCTTTGCGGCAAGAGACCAGCGCTCTAACTATTCTTTAGATATATTGTATGTCAGGGCCGTAGATACGACTTAATTAAGGGGGAAAGAGGGGGGGAGGGGGAGTTAATTTAAAAAAAAATTTTAATGCACTATTTTTAATTTTTGGTACAGTATAATTTCCCAACAATGTTTTTCACCAAACCCTAACAGGGAAAGGGGGAGGGGGGGTGTGGTTGAACCCCCCCCCCAAACACCCACCCCCCTCCCGCCTTATCTACGGCCTTGCTTTTTGAGAATACCTATAAATAGTTTTGTAGTCACATCTGTTCATACGCGCGTGAGGGGGGCAGACTAATAGCATAAAGCGCAAGAAGAGTTTGTAGCGCAGTGGTTAGTGCACTTGCTTCCTAGCTCGGTGGTCCATGGTTCGATCTCCAGTTGAAGAGGGTTTTTTAGACCACAAACGGCTCCGGGGTCGACACAGCCTCAAGAATCGGATACCAGAGTAACTTCTGGCAAGGTTAAGGCGGCCCTTCAAGAAGAGTTTAAGATGACAATATCATACGCAGCAAAAGCAGTACTGGTTATTCAACTTGATGATTACATCAACAAGACAAAATGTTCAACTGTTTTACGTTGCAAAATAATAATCCTATATATAAAATTCCAGCTTTTTCTGTCAGTGCGTAACGCTAAGGGATGCAGCTTTAGTTGAAAGTTAGACATTAATTGTATTGTTTCCCTTATCAGGGCCGGATTAAGCTAGTACGGGGCCTGTAGCATATGTTAAGAAAAGGGCCCTATATTTAAAAAAAAAACAACAATAAAACAACACAAATATATTTGAACACATACATTTTTAATTTGCATAGTAATTATCATTATCAAAAGTAACAACACAGTCAACATTATTGTTTAAATATTAATGTTTCTACATTTAGCATGAGCAAATTTGTTGATGATATAGGATGTATCAATTTCACGCAGAAGTTTATGTTCAATGCTCATTAGTGTGAGATTGTTCAATCTCTTTTGACCCATGGTGCTCCTTAGTTCATTTTTAATAAGTTTCAGTTTTGAAAATGATCGTTCTCCACTGCAGTTGGTTACCATTAGTGACAAATAGATGCGCAAGGCGATTTCTACATTTGGAAAACAAGACTCGAAAGAATTGTCAATTATCAAAAGGTAAAACTGTAACTCTACAGGGTCTAGAGTAGTGCCAATATGAGAAGCAAGATCAGTTTTCAACAGTTCTGTAAACTGCACAAAGACTTTCTTCCAGATCTTCCGGATATGATTTAATAAGATTCGATGATCTCGTTACCACCTCGTCAGGTGTAAACGACTGTAACTGACGAAGGAATCCAAATACATCATTCAACTTTTGATAAACTTTCTGGCGTTTTGACAAGGCAGAGAGCAAGCTATCAATAAGGACAAGAAATGTTCGGCTTTTAAACTGCTGAGAAGGCGTTTGAGATTCAACAAGTGGATCAAGTGTGCTGGAACCACTGAAATCATCATACTCTCGATTTCGTTTGTGTTTCTTCGAGTTTGTTCTTGATAATGTTCACACTCAGTCAGATCCTTGGCCTTTTGCTCTATGTCTGCAAAAGTAGACCGCATAGCTTGAATATACCACCGCAGGGATTCATAGAGTGCACAAGCTGTATTCAAATCTTGGTCAGAAGATTGCAAAGAAGCCCTGGTCATTTGAAAACGCTGTAATACTTGATCCCACAGTATGATCATTATTCCTGTTTCTAACTTCATCATGGTTGAAAGTAGACCACGAGCCTGTTGACGACACTCTGCCTTCTGATCATTGTTATCTGAAATATCATCCAAGACTTGTTTTATTGCAGAAAAGCTGTGTAAAAGTGCTTTTGTTGCATCTGCCCGAGCGGACCACCTGGTATCTGACAGTCTTTTCACAAAGGGCAAATGGGACTTATTATGAGTACCGCCAGCACATAATGCAGTAGAAAGGAGACCCCACCGGTAGGTAGAAGCAGAAAAGAAGGTGTACAGACTTTCAACAAATCCAAAGAAAATGACTGCTTCTTGACAACCTTCAGCAGCACATTTTCCAACCAAATTTAGTGAATGTGCAAAACACGGAATGTAATGCGCAAACTTATTCATCTCTTTAATTCGTGCTTGTAATCCTATAAACTTGCCACTCATGTTGCTGGCGTTGTCATAACTTTGACCACGGCAGTCTTTAACACATTAACTACCGCAAGCCGCTGTCAGCGGCTCACAAAATAATCACATTTGGACCGCAAGCTGCTCAGAGCGCCAATCTAATTTTAGTAATAAAACGAATGAGATATTGTACTTTATCATGTCTGTTCTGGTTCGAAATTTTAATGTTGCCACCGTGAAAACAAATTCCCAAAACATGGTTGATGTAGAACACTGGAAAATTGATATTATGTTCAAAACCCCCAGTGCGTTTTGGGAATGAATTTCACCAAAAGATGCAAAGAATGCCAAAAGCTGATTTACCGTGCATAAATCCCTGTTAGGACGTGAACAAAAAATGCGTACCCCAATTTCGTCTAGAACGGCTCTTGCAATAGAAACCTGTTTAAATAACAATTGACTGTATAGCATCTATCTCTGTTTCTATACCATGTAAGAAAAAAGTGGAGGTTCATGCCATAAAGGATAACATGGGCTATACGTGTGCAAAATTTGAAGGCTATAGCTTTAAAATTGTAGAAAATATCACCAGAACTGTGAATCGCAAGCCCTGTTTTCGTTAAAGTTTAGTTTTTAAAATGTTAAAACACTTATCTGATTCTCTTTGAACATTGATAACTCATAAACTATTACAGATAAACACATAATTCAAAAAGAATATCAAAGTAAAAAGGCTTATAAATATTTAAAACACAATTATTATATGAAAATCAAAAATAACCTTTTTTGTCTTTTTCTGGGTGTATATGCCCCCTTAATATCAATGTCATTTGCCTTTAAAAAATTAAGTAGACTTTTAGTAAGCTGTTCAGCACTATGACCTTCCATATCCAAAAATGTCACAAATCTTTCAACTGGTCCAGATGGCAAAACATAGCGCAGAGTCAAAGTCAGCTGGTCCATATTAGATATATCTGGAGTAGAATCCAATGAAACGGAATAATACTTGTATTTCTTCATTTCACAGAGAATGTGATCCAGTATGCTGGATCCAATCAGATTGATGAATTCCTCACACGTTGTTTTAGATAGATATGATGTATGTCCAAATCCTTTGTTTGCATGAGTACTTATATGCTCTGCCAGAAAAGGGTCAAACTTGGCCAGTAATTCTAACAACCCTAAGTAATTCCCGTTATAAGGGGACCCAACAATTTCATCACTGCCACGAAATGAAAGGCCTCGTTCTGCTAAAAACTTCACAACTTCAATTATTCGTTCTAGAAGTTTGTGCCAATACTTTTCTTGAATGTCAGTTTGTTTCACAAGTTGGGAATCGACACGTTCACCTTTGTTTTTTACGCATCAACAGTGAAATTAAAGCTTGTCTATGTGAGGAGCTTTCTTCATGTCGACGCAATAGATTGCTTGCATTTTTCCAGTCATTAAACCCTTCCACAGTAAACTTTGATGAAGATTCTGAACTCATAAGCTTGCATGGGAAACAGAATAGGCGCCCTTTACTTTCTGAATAGCATAACCATTTTCTTGCATGTTGCTTGTTTGTAAGTTTATGAATATGTGTAAAATAAGACTTCTGACAGTATCGAGTTTTCTTTTCATACAATCGCGCGGATGAAGAGAAGGCACTATCAACATGTTGACATTTTTCACTTCCCTTGGATATCCAATATTCACGCTCACAGTCATCTACATTGTTCGGCCAGTCACCAATATCATTAGAGTACTTCTTCGTTTCACTTATTCTTTCACATTCAGACTCAGTGTATACTGGGTTTTGCTGTATGTTTTCTGCTGCACAGCCTGCACTAGTAGTACTAGTTGTTCCTGTACTTCCAGTTTCAGCAGTAAGAGTACCACCATCATGAACATCAAAATATTCTGTCAGCTTACGTGTTTTTGATATCACAAGTTGATCTCTTCTTTCTTTTTCTTCCTTCGCTTTACGTTTTTCACTTCCAGAAGCGTAATTACGTCCAATATCTCTGTGTCTACTGCTCATTTCTTGAGTTTTCTAACCTTACAAATCAAGAAATTTTAATCAAGATCGAAAGAGAGTGCGAGCACGCCGTATGTCTCAATTAAAACAGGAAGTTTCCGTTTCCTAAATTCTAGTTTTTATTGTTAATGCAAATTCATTTCACAAAGAACAAAACAAAATTAGAGGGGCAGTCACCTAAAGCCAAAAAAGTGGCTTCCGTCCAAACGTGACCAAATTTTCAACGCCACTTAAATGGCTTCCGTCCGCAAACAGTTAAGATAAAAATAATGAAGAGTCATACTAAGTCACCCTCTTATGCTCTTTCTCTCACAATTTCGTGACACCAAATGAAAAGGTGCTAAAGATGGCATAAATCACAAGATCACTGGTTTAACGCTCGTATTAGAAGATGACCAAAAAATTAAGTACGTACATATTTATTGGCGCGGGGCCCCTAAAAGCGCGGGGCCCGTAGCATATGCTACTTTGGCTACTACGTTAATCCGGCTCTGAGTGAGTTGAAACAAGTCTTGTCATCAATTATAGTTGTACTTGCTTAAGGTCACTTATCCAACTGGAACTTCTTTAAGTGAGTTGAAACAAGTCTTGTCATCAATTATAGTTGTACTTGTTTGAGGTCACTTATCCAAATGGGACTTCTTTAAGTGAGTTGAAACACGTCTTGTCATAAATTATAATTGTACTTGTTTAAGGTCATCCAACTAGAACATCTTTAAGTGAGTTGAAACAAATCTTGTCATCAATTATAGTTGTACTTGTTTAAGGTCACTTATCCAACTAGGACATCTTTAAGTGAGTTGAAACAAGTCTTGTCATCAATTATAGTTGTACTTGTTTAAGGTCACGTATCCAACTAGGACATCTTTAAGTGAGTTGAAACAAGTCATGTCATCAATTATAGTTGTACTTGTTTAAGGTCACTTATCCAACTAGGACATCTTTAAGTGAGTTGAAACAAGTCTTGTCATCAATTATAGTTGTACTTGTTTAAGGTCACTTATCCAACTGGGATTTCTTTAAGTGAGTTAAAACAAGTCTTCTCATCAATTATAGTTGTACTTGTTTAAGGTCACTTATCGAACTGGAACTTCTTTAAGTGAGTTGAAACAAGTCTTGTCATCAATTATAGTTGTACTTGTTTAAGGTCATCCAACTAGAACATCTTTAATTTAGTTGAAACAAGTCTTGTCATCAATTATAGTTGTACTTGTTTAAGGTCATCCAACTAGAACATCTTTAAGTGAGTTGAAACAAGTCTTGTCATCAATTATAGTTGTACTTGTTTAAGGTCATCCAACTAGAACATCTTTAAGTGAGTTGAAACAAGTCTTGTCATCAATTATAGTTGTACTTGTGTAGTAAAGTAACTCCGTGTAACACCTCGCTCAAATTTCCCCAATTCAAAAATCTATTTACCGTAAATTTCCAACCTATAACACTACTACTATGTTTGAAATTTGTCAAGGCCAAAGACAAATTTACCGCTTGAAAAATAACTACCGTACTCCTAAAATCTATTAATAGCTACAGTATTTGAAATCGTCTCAAGGCCATCGTAAAATCAAACCGCCAACATTTAAATAAAGGTTTGAAATTTCTAACACCAAGTTAAAAAGGTTACTATCCCAAAACCCCCGCACACGCTCGACCCTTCCCAATATTTATGACAAACGCTGTAAAGTTTGGTCACGAACCAACTTGTTACCGCGTTGTAATAGGGGGGAGAGAAAGGGGTTACAATGGAAATCAAACCTAACTTGTGCGTTTGAAAAGAAACTTAGATAATTTATTTCGTTATAAATAACAGGGATTTCTTGAAGGGAAACACTAATATTAGTTAATATATATCATAAAATTTTCACTTATAATAAATTATCTGGCCTTAGAAAATGATTTTATTAATATTTTAGTTCAGTGAACAGAGCACTATATATTAGAAAAAAATTACCAAGATGAAAACGGTGATAAAGGGTTAAAGGAAACCTATATAGGAAGATAGACGACAGTTGTCCCTTTAATAATCACTTTTCATATTAAAAATTGACCCATTAATAACCAAGATATTGTATAAATAAAAATTGAGACAGACGAACAAACCCACTTGTAAACTGCTCAATTTGGTTGCGTGAGAAAGTTGGAAATTTCTAGTCACGCGTTTTGATTGGTTAAGGCGTAGAGTAGCTTGGGGCAATAAAATTAACATTTCGCTGGTAACAACCGGCATTTGAAATTAAAACTATCTAAAGCTGACATCAGCGGGAGAGCCTGTGTGACCAAAGCTTTCACCGTCTGGACACTAAAAGCAGTGGTAAAACCCATTAACTGCCAAAGTCAAGCTTATTATATGTGATATTCTTACTTGAGGGTTACATACCAGCATATCTAGTGGTGGCAGGAAACCTGGTGAGGGAAGAGAGTTTGGAAGGAACGCTCAGCCTTGTTGCCGCAGCTACCCCATGTCTTCAGCTCAAAAGCCAGTTAATGTATATAGATCCCAAGGGCCAATAGTTGTCACCAGTTTCAAAGATAATTCCGTTATACCGGCACTGATAGTGTTACTTCAATAATTCCACCACAATAATAATAATAATAAAGAATAAACTCACTTGATATGATGAAGAAAACAATCTGTTCAACATAATAACAGTGATACGTACAAGCAGATAGACATATCAGAGGGTGAAATTCTTACAGTGATCTTTATTCCTAGAAACCAGATTTTGGACAGAGTTCCAGTTATTTATTTTAAATAATGTATATAAACAAATTTAGTGAGTTTGACAATCCCTGTCCCAGAAAAATTAAGGTACAGGGACATTAAATTGTAAGATACTTACCTAAATTTTAACCAAAGTCTTACTCACTTTAATATTATTGAATACAGTTCTGTTTACATGTCATGTCGTCCTTATATTAGACACATTACCCTAGACACACTCAGCCACACAACAACACAGAGCCTATTTCACACAGATTGAGATCTGAGAGGTGGCGGATAGGGACTCTGAGATATCATCATCATCAACAATTAGACTCATGGAACTTACACAGCTTGACCTCAATCTGTTTACCCATATTTATAACACCAGTAACCTCATTCACCACATAGTGGGGTCCTGTCCGGGATTAAGTAAACACCAGACCCTGGGGCTCTATAAATAAATAAATAATACAATTAATAAATTGGTGGAATTTGATGATCTGTCAGTGCCTTTATTAATTAGTTAGCTAGTTGTTAATTTAAAAAATATTATTGATAAATTTGTATAGAAAAAAAGGATGGCAGACTTAGCTAAATTCAGAGTTTCCACTGTACAGACGGCGAAAGAACTTGGCATGGAGGGAAACCTTCTGATTCAGTATGTGACTTCAGAATGTGATAAGTTTATTGAAAGGGAAGATAGGAGGTTAGCTGAAGAGAACAGATTAAAATTAGAGGTAGAAAAAGAGGCTAGGAAATTAGAGGCTGATAGGGTGGCTGAAGTTAAAAGGTTACAGTCAGAGGAAAAAAGAGAGGAAATGAGATTGCAAAGGGAGGCAGAAGAAAAAAAATTGCAAAGGGAGGCTGAAAAAGAAGAAAAGAGATTGCTTATGGAGGCTGAAAAAGAAGAAAAAAGATTGCAAAGGGAGCACGAATTAAGACTAAAAGAACTGGAACTTCAAGGCCATGCTCCAGAAAATGGTAACAGCCCATCTACCTCGGATGCCAGTATAAGTCAGGGTGCCTCTAACTTAGCTATGAATTTTCACTTAGATCCTTTTGTGGAGAAGGACGATGAGATTGAGTCCTATCTCAGTAGGTACGAAAGACTAGCTACTAATTATGGGTTAGAAAGGGAGAAGTGGAGTTTAAAATTATCACAAGGACTTAGGGGTACATCTTATGAAGTCTTCTCCAAATTGAGCAGAGAAGAGCAAGAAGATTATGATATTCTAAAACAAGCTCTCTTAGTCAGATATGAGAAGAACAGTGAATTCTATAGGAAAAAATTTAGAAATGCTAAGCTATTGTCTGGGGAGACATACCACCAATTATCTGCCCGACTAGAGACTTATTTGGAGAAATTGACTGCTCTGGGGAAAACCCAAGATTTGAAGGAAATAATTATGATAGAGCAACTGAAAGAGTCCATGGCTCCAGACTTGAGAAAATTTACATGGAACAAGGTGCAGAGAGATTGGGGGAGATTCTCAATGTTGCTGAGAGATATAAGGCAGCCCAAAAGGAAGTAGCTGGGATTAAAAAGAAACCAGAAAATAGTAATAGAACCCCACAAGACCAAGATGAGTATTATGATACTAGGGATCAACCCCCTAGATTTAAACAAACTTATGATAGGCCAAGGTATGATCATAGAGACAGAAACCCTCAAGTAAATGAAAAGAAACCCTACTGACCAGAAGGAAAATGATGTAAACTGTGTAGGATGCAAAATCATAATACAATTGAATGTGGTAGGAAAGTTCCTCCATATCACGCTGCATGTATGATAACAGTGGGAAACAAGGGAGAGAAGGAACTGTCTACAGGGCAGCATGAACTTCCTCATCCCCCCATCTGTGAAGAAGTAAAGGGTAATGGCAATAAGATGATGTGCCTTTACGATTCAGGATTGGAATATGACAGTTGTGAGTGCAACCCTGGTGCATTCTGACCAGTATACCACAGACAAAGTGGAGATACAAGGGGCATTGAAGGATACAGTCACCATAACACTTCCCGTAGCCAGGATAAATGTCAAGACTAGGTACGTGGAAGGAGTGATTAGTGCTGCAGTGTGTAAGGATCCTAATTACCCACTGGTGTTAGGAAAAAGGTTTGTTTTTCTAGGGAAACCTATAAAACCTGTGATAATGGCCACGCTCCAGGTCAGGTCGACCCCTAGTAAGGAGGAGGAACCACCACTAAATATTCATCCGAAACAGATGAGAAAGGCCCAGGCAAAGGACAAAACATTAAAACCTTGCTTTGGCAAATTGCCAAATAGCCATAACAACCCCAGAAAAGGACAATTTTATTTGAAGGATGGACTGCTTTACAGGAAGGCTGGAGCAGGACCTAAAGGATATGGACAGTTAGTACAGCCATTGGAGTATAGGAAACAAGTTATGGCACATGCACATGTTGTACCAGATGGTGGACATATGAAGATTGTTACCACCCGTCAAAGGACATCTGTGAGATTTTTCTGGCTAGGTGTAGCTGACGAATTTATCAGTATATTAATTCCTGTGACCAGTGTAGCAAGGTACATTCCACATGTTGGAAAAATAATACTCAGGATCGAGAAAAGCCTTGGGGCAATCATAAACATGGGCCTGAAATTAAAAATAAAAATAAACAGGATAAGGTAGACATAGTGAATAGGCATGCTCCTTCTCACACCCAGTCTTCCCATAGACCAGTAACACTGGCAACATTACGTATGGTACGAAGAGAACATACAAACCAGTCCACCCCGACCTAATTTGGATCAGAATTCGTGGAACTGTTTAAAAATAGCAATGAGGTTAATCGGCTAACATTGAAACCGAAACTAAATGTTAACCTTAGAAAAGTTAGGAGCGGGCGTTTGGGCAGTTTGCCAAATGTTAAGCTCACTTCAGCATATGGCTATTAACTTAGCATTATAAGGGCACCGGTGACAGTGGTAGTTGACCGACCCTATACAGTCCAATTGAAAGTATTGTACGGACATTGGATTGAGATCACACATATTATAGCAATGCTAAAAACGGGCGAATTGATTATGGATGCCGGAACTCATTTCCCCATATTATATATTATATCACCAATTGCCGTTAGGCGGAGAAAACAGCTGGTGAATATGGCCTTTATCTGAATGGCAGATTAAAGAGTCAGACGATATTATTAGAGGGTTTTTCCAAATTCCAATCAAGCCTGAACTCAGACCATTGGATGGCTGTGAACATCGGAGAGGCACATTGAATTCATATGTTGCTTTTGGATTGATATTACTCCGAGTGTTTTATCCAGGCTGATGAGGAAATTACTGGGTCCCCTACATAACTCTGCTATCACCAATTATATAGATTCTCTCCTCATAACTATGGCAACATTGAGGAACATCTAAAAACCTCTGGACATGTCATCGGACAGACTCAGAGAAGAGTAATGGTGAATATGGATTGATAATCAGCATGCGACAGGCAGTTGCACCTGCAGCTGTTTATTACATGACTGCAATAGATACCTGGATTGCAGAGGTCTGAGGCATATTTCTTGAGTAGTGCTTACTTTGAATGACCCACCTGCAGAGGTCCAGGATCACACTCAAACATATTTGAGTCAATTTGATCGAGACTGTAACACAGATCATAAAGCTGCACTAGTGGTGCAGGCTTTTTAACAGGGGAGATATGTAGTAAAGTAACTCCGTGTAACACCTCGCTCAAATTTCCTCAATTCAAAAATCTAGTTAACGTAAATTTCCAACCTATAACACTACTACTATGTTTGAAATTTGTCAAGGCCAAAGACAAATTTACCGCTTGAAAAAAAACTACCGTACTCCTAAAATCTATTAATAGCTACAGTATGTGAAATCGTCTCAAGGCCATCGTAAAATCAAACCGCCAACATTTAAATAAAGGTTTGAAATTTCTAACACCAAGTTAAAAAGGTTACTACCCCAAAACACACGCACACTCTCGACCCTTCCCAATATTTATGACGAACGCCGTAAAGTTTAGCCACGAACCAACTTGTTACCGCGTTGTAATAGGGGGGGAGAGAAAGGGGTTACAATGGAAATCAAACCTAACTTGTGCGTTTGAAAAGAAACTTAGATAATTTATTTCGTTATAAATAACAGGGATGTCTTGAAAGGAAACGCTAATATTAGTTAATATATATCATAAAATTTTCACTTATAATAAATTATCTGGCCTTAGAAAATGATTTTATTAATATTTTAGTTCAGTGAACAGAGCACTATATATTAGAAAAAAATTACCAAGATGAAAACGGTGATAAAGGGGTAAAGGAAACCAATATAGGAAGATAGAGGACAGTTGTCCCTTTAATAATCACTTTTCATATTAAAAATTGACCCATTAATAACCAAGATATTGTACAAATAAAAATTGAGACAGACGAACAAACCCACTTGTAAACTGCTCAATTTGTTTGCGTGAGAAAGTTGGAAATTTCTAGTTACGCGTTTTGATTGGTTAAGGCGTAGAGTAGCTTGGGGCAATAAAATTAACATTTCGCTGGTAACAACCGGCATTTGAAATTAAAACTATCTAAAGCTGACATCAGCGGGAGAGCCTGTGTGACCAAAGCTTTCACCGTCTGGACACTAAAAGCAGTGGTAGAACCCATTAACTGCCAAAGTCAAGCTTATTATATGTGATATTCTTACTTGAGGGTTATATACCAGCATATCTAGTGGTGGCAGGAAACCTGGTGAGGGAAGAGAGTTTGGAAGGAACGCTCAGCCTTGTTGCCGCAGCTACCCCATGTCTTCAGCTCAAAAGCCAGTTAATGTATATAGATCCCAAGGGCCAATAGTTGTCACCAGTTTCAAAGATAATTCCGTAATACCGGCACTGATAGTGTTACTTCAATAATTCCACCACAATAATAATAATAATAAAGAATAAACTCACTTGATATGATGAAGAAAACAATCTGTTCAACATAATAACAGTGATACGTACAAGCAGATAGACATATCAGAGGGTGAAATTCTTACAGTGATCTTTATTCCTAGAAACCAGATTTTGGACAGAGTTCCAGTTATTTATTTTAAATAATGTATATAAACAAATTTAGTGAGTTTGACAATCCCTGTCCCAGAAAAATTGAGGTACAGGGACATTAAATTGTAAGATACTTACCTAAATTTTAACCAAAGTCTTACCCACTTTAATATTATTGAGTACAGTTCTGTTTCCATGTCATGTCGTCCTTATATTAGACACATTACCCTAGACACACTCAGCCATACAACAACACAGAGCCTATTTCACACAGATTGAGATCTGAGAGGTGGCGGATAGGGACTCTGAGATATCATCATCATCAACAATTAGACTCAGGGAACTTACACAGCTTGACCTCAATCTGTTTACCCCTATTTATAACACCAGTAACCTCATTCACCACAACTTGTTTAAGGTCACTTATCCAACTAGGACATCTTTAAGTGAGAGTTGAAACAAGTCTTGTCATCAATTATAGTTGTAATTGTTTAAGGTCACTTATCCAACGAGGACATCTTTAAGTGAGTTGAAACAAGTCTTGTCATCAATTATAGTTGTACTTGTTTAAGGTCATCCAACCTAGAACATCTTTAAGTGAGTTGAAACAAGTCTTGTCATCAGTTATAGTTGTACTTGTTTATGGTCATCCAACTAGAACATCTTTAAGTGAGTTGAAACAAGTCTTGTCATCAATTATAGTTGTACTTGTTTAAGGTCAGTTATCCAACTGTGACATCTTTAAGGGAGTTAAAACAAGTCTTGTCATCAATTATAGTAGTACTTGTTTAAGGTCACTTATCCAACTAGGACATCTTTAAGTGAGAGTTGAAACAAATCTTGTCATCAATTAAAACAATTTTAATGAGAACTGGTGAACAACAGTGAACAAATATGAAGACATTCCTCTCCATCAATTTCCTATGTCATTAACAGTCACGTGATCAAATAATTTCTGTAGACATTTTGTCTGGATGTAAAATCACAGTTGCTCCTTTTACCTCAAGTCACTGTGGCACATAACATTCATCATGTTTAGGAAATGCTCTTCAAAGATTTCTCATTTTATTTTTCCTCTGGCGCTAGACTAAGTGAGGCCTCTACCTTGCTTGTTAGGTTTGAAAGTTCATTATCTTTTGCTGAGTTCCTCAAGCTGATTGCTCGACATTATAGCCTATCTGGCTTAACATTAAGTCCGCTGAAAATCTAAAAAAAAATTTTGCGACACTCTACTTATATGAAATTAAATTCATAATATTGGAAATAAATCTGCTTCTCAACTGAGATGATGAAAATATCATTTACTTGATAACTGCAAGGAATCTGTATTCGTTGGCCAAGCACTTTTTGTAGCAGACTGGGGTACACGTCAGGTTGTCATCGCTCCCAGTTAAAACTACGTCCGTGCAAGTTGGCGATCAGGAACAGACTCCTTTGTTCTCTACAGTTTTTGTCTAGCTAAAACTTCGCGTGGTTGAATATTGCCGTCTATGGCTTTGATTGGTGTAAAGAAAATATGTCCCAACTTATTTGATTGGATACAGCTATTAGGCACCGTTAACTGTTCAACATAAATTTTAACTAACCCTATGTAAAGTAGATGACGTCAATCGTTGCTATGCGATTCCCGCCAAAAGACTGAGTTCGCGTCTAAAAGTCTATTGTTAGAAAAATGTAACTTTTCTTGTTTAGTGATAAACTGTAGTAAGTACATTTGTCATTTTAAAAAGTTCTTAGCTCGCTTCTTTGATCTTGAGTTATTCTTATGCTAGATCTCTATCACGTTTCTCTACTGTTTCAGCACGGATTATGCTGATGTGGTTGGCCGTCCGGTCACACATATTTATTATATTAACATCTTAATTAGCTTTTGTGTATATTCAGACATGTTTAATAAATGCAATTGTCGTTTTCAGCTGCCCAAACGCACTTTCATCTGACTCAATGGGTTTAACATTTATGCTCACGAAGGGTTACGTTTCTTAAGAAGATGAAATGGTGGAAATGAAGACCCTATACTTAGAAGAAGCATTTATTTTATCTCTGTTTGTGGTACACGTTTGTGGTACACATGTGGGGTACAAGTTTGTGGTCCAAGTTATCAGCAGTGACGGAACCCAAAATCAACTTTGTGGTACAAGTTGCCAGCAGTCGACGCTAGACACCTCATCAGAATGGTCTTCAAGACTCTTGACAACCTAAGCAGTTACCTCGGCCTTGCTGCTGCTACAATTTTTGATTGTTGACAAGCAGTACAGTCCAAAGCACCAGTGGCAACCCACAGCGGCTGAAACAGACGACAATTTACTCCACATTGGAAGCTAAGTAGCAAACAAGCGAAATGATTGAAAATTTTACAAGTTTTCCGCCTCCATATAAATCATCCGATGATGATAAATGTCAGCATTTCATTATTCTAAACAACGTTATTTATTTTAAATTTAGTTAAACCTTAGGTGATTATTAAACCTGTTTATCTGCAGCTTTCAAGCTGTAAGATTAACCACTATTGAGTGAATTGTATGTCTGCACCTGTATCTGATTTTTAAATACATAAACATAAAGAGCTTGTTAAGCTCTATTTTCGCGTGGGAGGTAAATGTTTGAGATCCTCACACGTGGGTTTAGTATAGACGCACTTTTGAGTGTATCTAAGTTAATTGTATGCATTATTATTTGCGTGCCACCGTGCACGATATTTGAACGTTTGTTGCGTCGATCTGTTCCATCCAGCAATGATGCAGGAGGCAGATTTATATATCCATTGTCTTGTATAGACGTGATTTTGGCCCGGAGTCTTATCCCAAATCTAGGGAGGGCCCGGCAGTGTTATATTAATAATCATCTGTGAGATGAAATTGCCTTCCTTGTGCCCGATGTGCCAAGAGAAGATATTATGAAGATTCAGCCATAATTCGGCTTATTACTGTATCAAGCCTCAAGTACAGTTTCCTCCAGTGCCATTTATTGTAGAGCTTCAATCGACCAGTGGTGTCGATTGCTAGTGCGTCAATATGACGCTTGGAGATGTCATTTGATCGTCGTTGAAATATATCTACGCTTACGCTTTTAACATGGTTCATTTCATAAACCCATGCAACCTACAACTTTGTCGCCGAACAACTTCCGTTAACCTTCGTGTGGTAACGGCCATTGAGGTTGATCAGTAACCATATTGATTATTACATACATGCTGTCTAAATCACATTGATGCCACTGTACCTGCCTATGATGTCGATGTTCTTGTCTTCAATAAATCGTATTATCAGTGATGTCAAACAATGGGTCCAGCCTGCTTGACTTACCAGTTGGTCAATCTTATGACCTAGTCGTTGCTGTTATGTTAGTATTGTCTTCATCATCCTTAACGAATTAACGGCCCAATAACATTCGCTTAATCATAAATACGTTGGCCACTGACAGTAAGCCCGACAGGCCTGACAACACTGTTGTCAGCAGTGCCAGTAACATAAAATAAAACACAACAGCAACAGAGCTATTAGATTAAGATTATATTGAATCATTTCAGTTGGGGCTCAGACAATACGAGCAAATTTCTTTTCCTTACAGAAGAGGCGGGAAGATAAAAAGTTCGTGACAGCTTAGATGATCTCAGTTATTATGCTTGACTTTAAAAGTTCCTGTGTGGCTACCTAGAGTAGAAAGCATCATTCTTCTATTTACATGTCTGCCAAGAGATACTTGAGCGAAGGTTGATACTTGTGAATATCTTTATCATTATACTCTAAGTCTGGCCATTGTTTGACCATTACTACGGAGCAAGGGGAGACAAGCCGGCGACAGTAGTAAACATAAAACTTAGTGGAGGTGATGTAAGGTTTACAAAATCTGCCTTGAAAGGGTGCCTGGGAAGGTGCTAGATTTATCTGATCCAACTTGGAAAGCTAAATAAACCTTTAATAATACATGAAGCAACAGATACTAAAAAACAGAAAGAAAACTAAAGCGCACAACAAACTAACAATAACAATATTGGCTAAAGATTCACGTAATAGGCGTTTTTCAATAAAACCATATTGTATCTGATATTGCTACAAATGTATAATTCAATGTTCGCAAAACTATAACAAGATACGATACACTGGCATCAAGGAAATCAAAACTCCAACACGGGGTGATATAATAGCATCAAGGAAATCAAAACTCTTACACGGGTGATATAATAGCATCGCGGAAATCAAAACTCTAACACAGTGTAAAATACTGTTCACTGTAGAAATCTCATTCACTGTAGAAAATACTGTTGTTTTACTGCCACTACTGTAGAGTAGTGCGTTTGTACTGCGATGATGAATACCAGGCATTGCTCCAGTCTACCCAGGCTGTGCTGTAAATGGGTAACTCACACTCCTAATCCTGAGTTAGGGAAGGCAAAGACAGCGAGGCAGATTGTCTGCTATGGGGACTTTTGTCAAGTAATCGTTCCCCAGGTGGTACTGGTGGTCATCACCTTTAAAAGTAGAGTTAGAGTATTCTTCCTGCTCGTTACACATGAGACAGGCAAGTACAACAAAGGTCAACTCGACCGACGCAGGGTTGTGTATGTATGGAGTGAGAGTGGAAAATACGCGAGTGGTGTACTGTTCGATGGGGTTGACACTTGATAATATTTTCACTCACACCTCTCTTATGCAAGTCAAAGATGTTAGGAACCGCTGTTGACGTTTTCTATGCTTTTAATAATGACGCACACACTTGGACAGCACGGAATACAGTCATGAGTATGTTGACATAGCAAATCATTAGGTAGTAGAATAGTAGTACATATTTCATGCAGCATTCAATATTAAATAGTCATTCAATGTTCTGGCGGACTATTGCCATATCCCCTAACTGACTGAAACGCATCAGTGGGTATGTGTGTGTAAACATCCACAGAGTTCACCGGACGAACCTTTTCTTTGGCTACGTTCTCCAGCTGTATATGTCACATATTTAAGTAACAAAGTTAAACCACGGTAGGGGTTTTAATCTTAATGAGATCTCCGTGCCACTGTCTGAATAGTAAGATTTATGATCCGTTCTCTGGACAGTGATCCATAATGATGACAGGAATACAAAATGGCTTCCTTCCCTGAGTTTCGCTCACTCGCCCAGCGGGGGAGGATAATCATAAGCCAGAGTTAATTCATAACTTGTACATATAGACTTTCCTAGAGTTTCCATACAGTCCCTTAGTCAGAAGGTTGCTTCATAAAGACATAAGCGCTGATGGAACCTGTCATCTTCATCAATCTATATTTCAACGACCAACGATGCTCGAAAATACGATGTTTCATCTAGGTCTAACCATAAGGAGATGATCAAAGGAAAAAGGGTCTGGCTTTACCTGGAGTCCGAATCTAAACATAATGAAATACATGAGAAGAGTCTCTGACATAACACTCTCGCAGAGACATTCCTTCCTTATGGAAAAATCATCCACAAATCACTGTTAACCTATAACAGGACCAGCCCTAGAAAACACACACCCGGCCATTACGACCAGCTTCTTCGGAACTCACTACAACTCTCTAGGTCAACGGATACCTCCGCCAGAGTTCGGTATAGTCCGACCTTAGCATACGAAGATATACAATATAGGACTGAATCTTCTTGTACTAGACAAGTAATACATATAAATTCAGGCCATAAACATATTGAACAAGATCAATCTATTTTCTGGCCCTGGCAAACGAGAACTGACATGACTTCTGATAAACTGGCATCAAGGAAATCAAAACTCCAACAGGGATGATAAACTGGCACCAAGGAAATCAAAACTCCAACACGGAGTGATATACTGGCTTCACGGAAATCAAAAGTCCGTGAGTCAAACGGACCACACAAATGAGAATTGAAATTCAATCAGAATAACAACTAAGAGGTTCAAAGTTTATGATAGTATAATAATGAAAATAATATTTCGTATCATAATTATAAATAATATTATTATTATAAATGCAATACAAACAACACGAAAATTGTGTAGAAATCAGACGTATCGAGACTTTACATTCAAACTGTTCAAGAAAAGACCTCACTTGATTTTCAAGAGTAAAACTGTTCTGTCACTGACTGAACATGATCACGAAGTGGCCACCTGTGTGTCTGACTGACAAACATCTATATCTGATATTCTAGGATTGTCTGAACAACATATCTGTATCTGACATTCTAGAAAGGACTAAACCAGTTGTAGACAACCCAAGATCTGTGGTGATCCACTTTAGAAACACCGATTTCTCTGCCTTGATAAAATCATTGTCATATTATTTTTTGGGTCGCTCTCTTGTCCACTACAGCCGTATTCTGTGACATTTGTTGTTCTGACGAATTTCATGCTTTTCAGTGGTCGGCACCATTTTCTTTCTCTGCTATGTAGCAGATATTTTGTATTTTCAAATATTCTTACACTACTCGCAGTGTTAAGTCGTCATGTCTGTTTGATTACCCGTTCCTCCCTGCTGGGAAAGTCGACAATCATGTTGGTTAATCTCATGTGGGGCCGACATCAGACTACAGATTAGCACTAAAATCGCACCAGCGACTTGGGTTAAGCATTGATAAAGCGTGCCGGGCGATAAATTACCCGTCTGTTGACAGATTACAGACACGCACTAATCAGTCGGACACATCTGACCGAAAATGTTGTAATAGCCCGAGCAGATGCAAGAAGTTATTTGTAAACATTGCCGAGAGAGGATCGGATGTATTTATTCAATATACGGGAGACGTGACCTTTTGCATCACGCGCAGCATTTTTCCTACGTGGAAATAATTGTGAATTACCCCACAAAATACGCATGTTTGAAACGATTGGCGCTCTGCTTAGCATCGTAACAAACAAATGCGGGGGAAGTAGGGCCATGTAATCTGACATGTTTTGCAAGTCTAGTTCACTGTGAGAATCGCTTGCCAAGACGACAACAAGACTGCCAGAGTTAAAACTAGAATCAGAATTCCATTTATCAGACCGGACTTTGTTGGAGCATTTTGAAGGGCTTAAACAGCTCAGTCAATCTCTATCATTTTAATAAGGAAACCTAGATCTGAGGAAACTGAATACACGGAGTCATAAGGGAATTTATCGTTAAAGTATCGACCCTCAAGAACACGTGAACAAAAGGCATCTGCTATTACATTAACCTACTTCTCTGAGCAAACAGTCTGTGAGCCATTATTGGCGTAAGTTGTAAATTTTACATTCTATATTTTTCATTACTAACATGTGAACTAATATGTATATATTGCCATGTGAATATTAATATGTGAAAATTGCTAGTGGATGTCCAAGTCATTTGAGGCTAGCAACCTCAGCATATAGAATGATGATTTTATGAACCACCACTGCAAGGGCTGGTGACTGCTTTATCGCTAGTTTCCTAAAGAGAACTACAAGCATAAGTAGTCCCAAGTTCCATATGGAGCAGGCAGGGAAAGATGAAAGAAGTAAACAGAACTATACCATAATAAGACGAATTCCACTGAGTAAATCAGGGTGGCGGCTTGAACGAGCTGAAATTAATAATTGCTTAATTCTTTATAAAAGGCGGCGGATCAGATATAAGTTAACAATTGCCCTGCCCAAAGCAGCATTGTTCTTGGCTTTTGAAATATCTAATGAACACTTCCTTGAGATAGAAGCGTCATTATCCTTCTATATACCACTCTGCCAAGAGTAATCTTGTACGAAGGTAGATACCTTTGAAAACCCATGTTAGATACTCTTGAGTTTTGGCCACTGTTGGGCCAATACTGCAAAGCAGGAAGGGGGGGGGGGGGGCAATTCAGTGACAATCACGACTGTTTTCAAGTTTTAGAATATAGGGAATTTGAAATATGTGCATTCTTTATCTAACCTTTATGTCTGCCGTAGGATCGATTTCCTACAATTCCATTAAGAGAAAGGTAGAAAGTTCCAACTAGATGGTAAGTTACGGAATGTGAACTTGACTTGAACGACAAAAAGTTGCGTCCATATCACATAGAGTTTACGATTAAAGGGATTTTTTAAAGCTAGCTCGTGAGTTTCTACTGGGAATGAGGAAAAAACGTATCTGTAATCCTGGGGATACCGTGCTTTGAAGACGCTAAAGGGGGGAGCTAGTCGGAAGTTTCTCTAGATTTAAAATTATTTCTTTCATCCCGGCCACTTGTCCCTAGAGTTCTACCAAAGATACCACCTATGACCTAGATCGGGATTTACCTTGTGCCAACCCGTGGTCTAAACTAGGGTATCCAGTTTGACGTTTTTGACACCAAATTTAAGAAATATGGGTCTTTTTTAAAGATCGAATGAGTCTGAAAATTTGTTTGGCTTTTTCTAAAAATTTTAATCTGGCAACCCTACTCGAAACTACTGACAGTTGTTAGTACATGATTTATATCCGTCTGAAAGGTATGATGATAGTGGAAGGGGTTAAATACAATTTTGTTCCAGATTTGTTTTCATTGAGCGTATTAAACTGTTTATAGAAAATTATTTTACTTTCTACTTTTTCACTTTTTTGGGGGCATGGAGCAACCATTGCTGTAGCTCCAAAAGCAGGACATTTGCGCCTAAGAAAGCAGGACATTTGCGCCTAAGAAAGCAGGACATTTGCGCCTAAGAAAACACTTTATGAGCAGTTGCTATGGTGGTTTCTCTAGTAGTCTGCCTCACATTGTGAGGTTGTCAGCCTCAAATACAATCTTATGTTAATTACCCCTAACGACATTGCCTGGTGAGAGTGGTTGACGCATACCTCGAGTATGGAGACCAAATAAATAATGACTCCAGCATCCGGAAAGAGCGGAAAGATAGAGTGGGGATGTTGGTGTGTAATACAGTGACATAGAGAAATCGAAGATTTCAATTTTAACAGTAACACCCAAAAATTAACCAGAGGAGTTTGGGATGTGTGTGCAGTAAATTTAATGCCAGGCTTGCGGTTATTAACATAAATCAATAAACTGAAAAAATTTCACATCAAGCATGTCTGTGACACCAGCCCTGTCATCGATTCTTTCGTCGGAACAGTTACATTGACGGGTGACCGAAAATAGAAACATGGACAGCTTTTTAAAGACAAATACAGTATACGTTGCCACAAAGAAGTCTTCATCAGGGACATGGAGAATTAAAGTATTACTATGTATGAAACGTGTATAGTTTATGATGTTCAAATCGACTCACGAACATATAGACCACAACTGTGACCAAAATGTGTACCAAAGGTTTCTCTCGTGTGTCACGAGGAGACATAAAGAAGGTGACACAAAATACAGTCTGATTGAAAAGTCCTTTCTTATTTTTAATTTGATATTTCTTGACTCCCGTCAAATTAATTTATATGAAACTATTAACTGCCATGCTATTACATAAAATTCTATGTCACATTAACGTTTACAATTCAACGATAAATCCATGTTTGTTCTGCGCACGATTTTATAGCGGGCAGCAAATTTGTATATCTCTTTTTACGTCAGATTATTGGTTGTTTTATTGTTTTATTTGTTGTATGTCGTTTCTACGAATAATAAATACAACTTATTTGTTAAATGACACTTATTGCTCATTGTTTTGACAGATGTTGTATGTATATCCTTACTTACTTTGTCGTTCCTCTTCTATCCTGAGATGTAGAGGTTTACCAGAGAGAGAGCCATTCAATCATATCGGCTTTCTCCTAGCCTGGCTCCAATCTAGTCCTCGGTCCTTCAGAGATTGTCTAATGTTGTCCTCCCAGCGAACTCTTGGTCGTCCTGGTGGTCTGTATCCCTGGATCTTGGTTTCCTTTATTTCTCGTTGTAGCTGATCCTCTCCCATTCTGCAGAAATGGCCAACCCATCTTAATTGGGACTGTTCCACTTGGGTCTGCAGGGGCTGGATTCTGAGGCCATGACGTATCGTCTGATTGCCGGTTATGTCTCTTCTTCTTACTCCAATCACCTTCCTCGGATACCTCATGTCTGAGGTTTGGATCTGGCTTGTATGGGTTGTAGTCATTGTCGTGGTTGAGTTTGAGTGTAGAGTATTTGTCGAGTTGGACAATAGTAGTGAAATCGACAAGGGATAGTGGACTGACAGAGTTATAGATTACACTTTAGATAAGGTGTAAATAGGAGATGGACTTGAGACAACCTGGAAGAAGATTTATTCAAAGGATCTCTCTCTCCAGGCCTCAACTCACTTTGACTGTCTAAGCATCTCCGGCTCTCACTCTTTTCTCTTATCATACATAGAGATTATAGTAAAGAGCTAAAAATACAAATATGGATGGAAAGGTCGGGAACAGCGTATTAATAAATGTGTAAACTTTATTAAAGAAGTAAAAGCATGGAATTAATGCATATCATCATACACAGCATAAATTACATCAATAATCAAATAATCATCAATAGTCATCAATAATCATATACACCAACAATAATGCAAATACACACCCACAAACACACACACCACCAACACTCATAAAACCTGTAGAACACGAAGAAAATAACTAAGCTGTCCGACAGAGGGTCCGCTTTCGGGGACCAAAGGCGCTAGCTCCAGGAAGTGTCTTACCGATAAATATCCTTCAAGATGACTGAAGTGAAATACCGAACTTTCCTTGTCGGGCTAAACGTTGGTGACCCCTAATTGCGCGAGGGAACACTGGAAGACGTTGTTTATCTCCTGCTGACCAAATAAACGAACTGAGCGACAGCCTGTCCGCTTTTTTCGTGGGACCACTGGTGCTAAACGTTGGTGACCGCTACTCGCGAGAGGGGGGCTGGAACTCTGTCCATAGATGGCTGCTCATACGTGCGAGGTTTTAAGTATCCAGAAAATACACCAGAAGAAGTCACTTGAGGACAAAGAGTCCCAGGCGCGCTTATCCGGCGCTAGGCTCTGCTTGGCTGTAAATCCTGTTTAAACTGGTTTGGCTGTGGTTTGCTGAGTGCCCCGTTTAGGCACAAAAAGGCGGGTGATATGGAATTCTGCTATCGGCATGCTGAGCGGGTTTGATATTCTGGAAGCCGCAATGCTCTGGCTGGTAATCCAATAGGCGAGTAGAGAACTACTACTGCGTTTGGCGATTCCCAGATTTTGCGTTGGCTCCGTTGCACTGCGTGAGCTTAACTTGGCGTTGACAAAAAGGGGTTTTGATTCAGGAACGGGGTTGACGATTCGTGACGCTTGCGGTATTCAGAGACCCTCTGGATCGAAGAGAATATTTCGTTCTTCGCCTGACTGGAATCTGCTCTAGCGATTCGGTCTCCCTGAAACTGAGACCCAAAAAGAGACACCCTTTTACTTCAAGCAAATAATAAATCACACTAACTTTATACAGAAAGTTTCGCTCCACTATGGGATTAAATTTATTGTAGTTATTGCTATGATAGTTTAGGGCTGTCTTTAACCATGTCTCCTGTTCCTTAAAAATATCAATATCAACACGCGTTCCCGCATAGGCTTAATATCTTTTTTGCACCCCGTGGTACCTGTCAGTAAAAAATTTCTGCCCATCAAAAATCTACTCCTCTTCTCCCAATCTCAACATACAGGAAACCTAACCTGTAGTTACAGTTAAATGGAATATGCTTTATTCATCTTACAACATTAAAATGAATTTACATAAACAGATTACAGCATTTGACATTTACACAATTAAATCGTATGTCCCCTTTGGGAAAATATATTAGCATTCCACAAAATGAGTACAAAGAAAATGCAATGTTTTCTTGACTATAATAATACAGTTTGTGGCTCGGATCATAAGATATAATTATATCTAATGCCTGGTGACTGCTTTCAGTGAAAGTTATAGACTAGTGCTTAGTAACACAAGTAAGCATAAAATGATCCTCCCTTGCCACTAGAAATATCTATCAAAAAAGGAATAAGTGACTATCTCCTATAATCCAGAGTTATTACCTGCATCTCACTATTCAGTTTTTAAGTGAACAATCCCCACCTGACATTATCTTACAAAAATGACAGTTAATTTTGCTGACTCTTAACCCAATGGTAAGCATTCGTGGACTGATTCTACGCCTAATATCTGTTATTGTAAGTTTAACATTTAACCCATGATAAACCGTAACAGTTTAAGCACCACTTAATAGGCCGTAGACAGCGCTACCTTATCACTGAACTAAATTACTAGGAGAAGTCCTCAGAAATAAATTCCACTTCCCTAACAGATAATATATAAAAGCTAACATGATAATCTAATATTATAATTATAAGATATGTCAACTCACCCCGAAAATGACTAGAACATAGGCAAACACATTCTAGTACTGTGTTAAAGTTTGCCTTATCTCATGATGGTCATCTACGGGCCAGGAAAATTTACGAATGTCTTTGTCTATTAAAACCAGTCTACTCTTATAGATCACAAGGGACGCTCCCCCCCGGACACCTGGCCTGCATATTTCTACAGAAGTTCGGCGAAAGACGTAATCTAGAGTAAGACAAAAGAAATCGTGCGAAAGTTCCCCAGGGAGAGAAATGCATAACATTATGCTCTATCTTGTCTAAGGGGCGAAAACCCAAAGACTGACCGCGGGTTTGTCTCCCCCTGTTTCCAGGATGCATAATATTATGATCCGAAGCAGCGTTCTGGAAGCCAAACACAGGGACCCTTTCGCTCGTGATCAAAGGCTTTAAACGTAAGAGATATTCCCCTGGTCAGACCAGGTGCGGCTTAGATAATATTATCGTTCGCTGACCGCTACAGGCCGGAACGTAACCAAACCTCGGGTGGGGTTTGAGAAGGTGAAAAAGTTTGGCCACGAAGGTAGAAAATGAAAGAAAAAGAAAATACAAAATGACGAGGAAAACCAGGACATTTAATAAAGTGATCAAATTATGGACAAGATGGTAAAATAGATTATCGGTCACGTGACAGTCATTTATGTATATCCAACTGACACAACTGAGGATACACAAATTTATAAACAAGGATGACCTTCCAATGACCCTGCGGAGTGCCACCATTTCAGTCCCATATTCCACGGGAATTGGAAAAGTACTGTAAGGGTTACTTTCAAATCGTCAAATCGAGTGACACAATAGACAGACAGACAGACAGACAGACAGACAGGCAGGCAGATAGGATAGGATAGGATAGGATAGGATAGGATAGGATAGATAGATAGATAGATAGATAGATAGATAGATAGATAGATAGATAGATAGATAGATAGATAGATAGATAGATAGATAGATAGATAGATAGATAGATAGATGGGGGTAGGTAGGTCGGTGGGTGGATGGATGGATGGATGGATGGATGGATGGATGGATGGATGGATGGATGGATGGATGGATGGATGGATAGATAGATAGATAGATAGATAGATAGATAGATAGATAGATAGATAGATAGATAGATAGATAGATAGATAGATAGATAGATAGATAGATAGATAGATAGATAGATAGATAGATAGATAGATAGTGCATGTTACATTTATTTCTTAACTTTGTGGAATCTTAAAGTGAAAATGAAAGCTCGTTCCATTGTTTACTCGATCGATTGATCCTTAAGACAAGACACACTAAGAAACTGGTAAGGAAGTGCGAACATATCACATAGCGATAGCCAGGGCAGCAATAAAAAATGGTTTCTTGGAACTTACTCCCCACAAGCGAGATCAATAATCTTCCTTATTCTTCTGTCCATTCCAGACTGGAGCCACGAATCGTGGATTGAAAAGTATTTGATGATGTAAAGAAGGTAGAAACTAGATTTGTCTTAACTCGTAGCATCTCTGAGACAGTTACATTTTGTATAGATGCACATGATGCTGATAACAAAATATGGCGGCTAAACAGGTGCTCTGGCGATCTTATGTTCTTACATAACCGGACATAATCATCAGAAGTTTGATTTATGTACAATCAGACATTCTCAAATTTGCGTACCAGTGTATATTTTCAAAAAAAAATATGATTTATAACGCAAAGTGATTTTCATGCACATCACCCTTAAGCCACATACACTCACATCCGCATGCCAGAAAAACATATAACACATATACTGATTGCAAACACGTACACACTCAAACAGATTCTTACCGAACTCGTCCCATTTCGGCACTGGCTCTGTTCAAAAACCAGAAGATCAAAAATTAATCCATGCCAGACTCGATCATGTAGAAAATCTGTCCACAACATTGTTCCTGCTCTTGATCAAAAGTCGTGCTCTCTACTACAGAATTTACGAGACACGGCTAGGCACCCCACGATAAGGCGGGAAACAATTTCACGTGAGCACAGAACGCGTGAGCCTGGTTGGTGAAGGAACCGTACACTCTGTTTCCAAACTCCTAACTTGCTAGCAGTATCTGATAAAGCGGCGTGTACTTACAAAAAAAAAAGAGAAAAAAAAGTGAATGTTAAAACACATACGTTATATGTTAATTCCATTAAGAATACGACTATTTAAGTTTCTGGTTAGAGTTTTAAAACATCCAACATTTATGAAGGGGCTGTAATAATGGATTCTCATGTTGGTGCAGACACAAGAGGAATTGTATTCTTCCAAGTGAGAAACACACGGTTCTGGACATCGGGAAATGTATATTCTATAAAGTATTTTCATGATGATTAAAACTGTCAGTTTTGAAAATAAACGTGCATTTCTGCGTTAAAAGCAGACAGTATAGATCAGGGGCAGAGCGAACGACTGCTCATTCGGGCAGTGCCCAAGCACCAACAGCATAAGGGGCAGAACCAGTAATCTATGCGATGGCTATTGGAGGCCATGATCTTTATTCCCGGGTTTCCCAGATCAACGGTCAGTCCGCCCCTGGCATGGATATCAGACACGTGTGGTTAATGTTTATGATTTCTAGTGTATGATGGGTAGTTTTTTTTGTGTCAGAAATGGAAACACAATGCATACGGTACGCAGAAACCGGAAAGGTGAGACAGCTAGGTGCTGTTTACAGCTCTCAAGTTAATCCAAATAATCAGCACTGCCTCAACCTTTACTTTAACCCCCGGGTTGTCTTCTGGGAGACAAAGACAAAATATGACGGTTTGAAATAAAGACTGTGGGACATGTGTTCAATGTCATCCATCACAAGTAGAGTTGGAACTCTCGTTAACGTTGTCTGGAACTGTGTTATAGCTCATCTTAAAAACGATGATTCTGAGAAACGTAATGCCTTAACACTTGCCAAGAGTTTTTTTCGCCTAAATCTTAAGGCTTTTAAATTTCTGCATGGAGTAAATGTTCATAGTTTTTCTCTCTTTTTTTTTGCGCACATAAAAACCTTCCTTCTGCGTGTAAGCTAAATAAATCACATTGCCATCGAACGGCTCGTCTCGCAACTGAAAACACAACAACAATCCTCGTAGCAGTTCCACCTGCACCTTGGTTACCATCAATCGTCGCCCGAGGAGCAATGGCCTTCAACAGACTTAATTAAATCTTCTTGACCCGTGCCATCAGCTCAAGGTCTGTCAATGTTTTCCTCATTATTTTCATGTCTGTCTACAATTATACGTTCTTCTCCAGTTCTCTTCTCCGTATGATCTTGTTTTCCTTTAAATCGCTTACCTTTCGGATTCCAGAACAATGACTACCTTGTAATGCCGTCAACATATTTTCTCACAGTGCGCCCTATCAATCTCCGTCGTCTTCTTCTCATCTCTTGCTCCATTAAATGTTGTCTGGTTCTTGTCAGCTCCACGGTGATCTTCTTATACCATTTCAGTCCTTCTAGGCTTCGCTAGCACCCATTTATGAAAGCCTTTAGCTTATCCAGGTATACAGCGTTTTAAATTGTCGATTGGGGTAAGAAATCACTGTCATTTTAACGGCACGCCTTTAAATGCTCAGTGGTTTCCGTTACCTTTTATAGGTTTGGCATTTTCATGTGCCCACTGGAGAGACGAACTTGGAAATAAAATTAAGTTGTGATGGGATGAAGGTGTCCACTGGAGAGACTAACTAGGACACCACAATAAGCTGTGGTTGAATGAAGGTGTTCATTAGAGAGACTGACGTGGAAATAAAAATAATCTGTGTTGTGATAAAGGTGTCCACTGGAGATACTAACTCAGACACCAACATAATCTGTGTTCGGATAAATGTGTCCACAGGAGAGACTTGCGTGGAAATAAAAATAATCTGTGTTAGGATAAAGGTGTTCACTGGAGAGACTGAACTGGACACCAAAATAAGTTGTGATTGGATGAGGGTGTTCACTGGAGAGGCTGAACTGGACAGCAACATAAGCTGTGATGGGATAAAGGTGTCCGCTGGCGAGACTAACTTGGATACCAACATAAGCTATGTTGGGATAAAAGTGTCCGCTGGAGAGACTAACGTGGAAATAAAAATAAGCTGTGTTGGGATAAAGGTGTTCGCTGGAGAGACTAACGTGGACACCAACAAAAGCTGTGTTGGGATAAAGGTGTCCACTGGAGAGACTAACTTGGACACCAACATAAACTGTGTTGGGATAAAGGTGTCCACTGCAGAGACTAACGTGGACACCAACATAAGCTGTGTTGGGATAAAACTGTCCGCTGGAGAGACTAAGTTGGATTCAAAAATACGAAGTACGTCTTGGTGATATGTAGTGGTTTATTTAAAGAATGGGAGATTCCCGGACATTATTTCATGGACCCTGACCATGCACACATTTTTTTCGTAACTGTGACGTGATCGCCTCCCCTGCTCCGCAGTACTGGTCAAACAATGGCCAGACCTAGAGTATAATGATGTGGGTATTCAAAGGTATCTGCCTTCGCTCAAGATGACTCTTGACAGAGATTTATATAGAAGAATGATGTTTGTAATTAAGGGGAACTCATAGGATGTTAAAGAAAAGTCAGCACAACAACTGAGATCATCTAAGCTGTCATGAACTTTTAGTATTCTCCCGCCCCCTTGTGAGATAATTTTTGACTGGTGTTTCTGAGTCCTCAGCTGAATTGATTCAGTAAAATCTTAATCTAATAGCGTATTTATGTTTCTATATTTAATACAATATGAGTCATACGGGTGCAGAATGCAATTCACTCAATAGTGATTAACCCGACCATAGCTCTAAAGATACAGATAAACAGATTTAATAATTATTTAGAATTTAACCAGATTTAAAATAAATAACGTTGGTTAAAAGAAAGGTGTGACAAAACGGTGCGGCCCCTATCGATCTTTGTTTCTCTAGGTGTGAATCCTTAGCAGCTACATATGGCTTGGAGAGAGAGAGATACAACATGAAGCTATCCCTGAGTCTGAGGGGATCGGCTTACGATGTATTTCTCAAAATGCCCACGGAAGTGCAAAACAACTTCGACATGTTGGACTTTTCCACCACGTAACAGCACTTACAGTTGACGTTTGCTACACGTAACAGCACCTAAAGATGACGTTTGCGACACGTAACAGCACCTAGAGTTGACGTTTGCTTCACGTAACAGTACTTAGAGTTGACGTTTGCTTCACGTAACAGTTCCTAGAGTTGACGTTTGCTTCACGTAACAGTTCCTAGAGTTGACGTTTGCTACACGTAACAGTTCCTAGAGTTGACGTTTGCTTCACGTAACAGCACCTAGAGTTGACATTTGCTACACGTAACAGTTCCTAGAGTTGACGTTTGCTTCACGTAACAGCACCTACAGTTGACGTATGCTTCACGTAACAGTTCCTAGAGTTGACGTTTGCTTCACGTAACAGCACCTACAGTTGACGTTTGCTTCACGTAACAATTCCTAGAGTGACATTTGCTCCACGAAGGTGGTCGGAGTAGCTAAGTAGTTTGATGTCCGCCTCAAATTCTAGAGGTACTGGGTTCGATTCCCAGTAGAGTGAATATAATTTATGGAAATTGTTTTTTTCAGAACCATTGGTCCTAATGATGTCATACTCTCCCCCCCCCCCCCTGGTCTCCCGGGTAGTGAGATCAGATGTCTAGCCTTCTCGGATAAGGGTGACAAAAATATGAGGTCCCGTGTGCAAGGTGCGCACGTTGGAAATGCCACGGCAGTTGGAAAATTGTAAAGAGTAGGCGATAGGGCTGCTACCCTGGCAACATTTAAAAATTAGAAACCTACCCACCAAATATATTTATAGAATGTGTTATTGCTATATACACACACTGGGATTCTTGCCGGTGCTACTGAGTTCGTGCACTGTGCTGACATCCTCCTTGTATGATCTAATGGAGGAGATCGGCGCACTGATGGAGTTGTCCATGTGCAATGAATATAGTCATTCAAACCAAACCAAACAGCACAGAAAGTTGACGTTTACTACACGTAGCAGCACTGAGAGTGTACGACTGCTTTACGTAACATCACCTAGAGTGGACGTTAGCTCCGCGTAACATCACCTATAGTGGACGTTAGCTCCGCGTAACAACATTTACTCCATCAAAAATATAAGCACATGTAACCGGGCTGGTTACAACATCAATGCAAGAATGTGTATGACCGGGTCAGTTGGCCAGTTAATTGTGTTGTGCGCAGGTTAATATATTGACGAGAGCTAATCCTTTATACGTTTCTGTTCAAGTCGTTTACAGGCCTTCCGCCTGAGATGGAAATTCTTGACTGAAGTTATTTTTTCTTCCCAGGTCCGTTCTTACCCTTTTAGGTTTAGTGATAAGCAATATCGTATAATGGTTTTCAAATGATCCAACTGTAACACAGCAATGTAGAAAATTCAATCAGAGTTTATTAATGTCATTAGACAAGCACTGCAAAATATCACAATGATTGGTTGTTTATCCACAAGGAAAAATGTATATATATCCAAAAGGAAAAATATATATCCAACAGAATAAAATACAAACTTGTCTACTTAAATAAACTTGTCAACTTAAAAACTTGTCAACTTAAAAACTTGTCTTGATAATCTCAAAGACGAAGTTCACCTAACACTATCTGTAAAATCCTCTATCCTAAGAAAAAACCCAAGAATTCACAACATTCATTTCACACTTTCCACGCATACACATATTTATTATTGTTCTATGAGACAGTTCTCATCGTCGTGACTGCGATCTGAACCCAAAATCTATAATGCGTTTTGTGCAAAAACGCCTTATTTGCTTAACGTCTGTTATTCTTATTCTAACACGTATAAATGGTAGTGTATGCCAAACGGTCACACACAGTAGCAGCAACAATCCATTTTCACAATTTTCCTACGGAGCAAGCTCTGCAGCATGTCCCCCCTTGCCTGAAGCCTACACCAATAATTCACATGCTTTTGTTGTGGTGGTTTCTGTTGCAATTTGTTTGACATGATGTAGTTGCCAGCCTAATACACAACCTCATGTTAGCCACCTTGCATGACATTCCTGAGGTTGCAGTAAGTTTATTCTTTCTTTGCCTCTTCAGAGACCCGGGAAGTTCACGGGGAAATAATGCATTGTTCTTATCGGAATATAACAATACAGAACTCATTGTTTCCCTTTGCAGGACCGAAGTGCTCTGTCGTTGCAGCTGAGAGTCTCTGCGACTCAGCTCACACAGTGTTTGACAAAAAAAAATGCTGTTCAAAATGATCGGTACAGGAGAACACACACAGAGGCCACAATCCTTCATGAACTAGAATGGATCTACTGTCCTGGTCCTGCAGGTGTGCTCGGCAATGAGAGGGCTGACAGACTAGCATCAGAAATACCCATCATGAGTGACACGATATGAATAAGGGAAATATAATAAGGACGATTAACGATCGCCTGTTATAGAACCACGCTGCAATCGGTTAATCAACACCAATCAGACTGAGGGAATTTGGCGGAATCAGACTGAAGGAATTTGGCAACAAAGGTAAAACGTGCCGGGATGGGCATATGGGAGGGTGGGTCTGGCGTGTATACAACCAGTGCGCTGCATGAACAATCAGCATTCATACCCTTAGATATTATCTGAGGAAGGCTGAGTTATGTCCATTCTAAACCACAATAACACTTTTTTTTAATGATGTGTAACAAACTCCAAATGGAAACTCACCGAGGGAAAAGTGAAGATACTCGTACAACATTTACGAATTATTTTTGCGTTCCATTCTGTTATCTTAATGATTAAACTTGATGATAGCGTTGGACAAGTAACATCTAGGGTGATAGCAATTCAAGAGTCCAATTGAAAACAACAACAGTAACTTGTGAAGTAAATGCAGCTCACTCTTGTTGACAATTCTTATAATTTAATCACATTTCCCACAACATGCAGCTCCACATAAAGATAACGATTCATGATTGCAATCTGCAAATCTGTCAACTGTCATCATCAGCTGCCATCTCCACAACAAAGGTTGGCTGTAATGGATCTCCAACGTCGTCTGTCTCTTGTCTTGGTGGTGCACTCTGATAGACCCTTTCCTGTCAATCTCTTGATGTTATCTTCCCACTTATAACGCTGTCTTACCCTTACACGTTTGCCTTCAACTCTCCCTTCTATTATGGTCTTCTGCAAGGTGTTATGCCTTTTTATGTGGCCAAAGTATTTTAGCTGCCGAACTTTGATCTCCCTCATTAGTACTCTTTTCATACCTAGATTTTCTAGAACTTCCTTATTTGTTTTCTTCTCTTTCCATGAGATACGCCCCATTATTCTATATATCCACATTTCAAGAGCCTCAATTCTTTCTTCCAAATGCTTATTTATCGTCCATTTTTCTACACCATACAGAATTGCAGAATATATATAGCACTTTATGATTCTCAGTTTTAATTTGTGAGATAACTGTTTAGATGTCAGTATATGTTTCATGTTGTTGAATGTAGCTTTGGCCATTCCTATTCTCTTCTTGATTTCTGTTTCACATCTGCCATCTTCTGTTATTAAATGACCAAGATATACGCAGCTCTTGACTTGTTCCAGGATTTTCCCATTTACGCTTATCTTTAATGTGGGCTTATCGTCTGTTTTTCTAATTATCATAGTTTTTCTTTTCTCAATATTAATGTCGAGTCTATATTCTTGACTTATACTGTTCACTTGCTTCACTAGTTCTTGTAACTCCTGTTCGCTTTCAGCTAACAACACGGTATTATCTGCATATCTAAGGTTGTTTATTGACCTTCCAGTGATGTTTAGTCCTGGTATTTCCTGTATCTGTTTGCAAATTTGTTCGGTGTATAGATTAAATAGGCAGGGGGACAGCACACAATCTTGTCTGACACCTCTTTTTATGTCTATATGTATGGTGAATAATTCCTTCCAGATCTTACTGTGGCAGTTTGCTCCCAATGAAGGTGACTGAGTATTCTTATATCTTTTCCATCAATACCTATGTCTTCGAGGCATTCAATTATTTTCTCATGATGGACTCTGTCAAAAGCCTTCTTATAGTCAAAGAAGCACATGTACATACTTTTTTGGACCTCTGTATATTTTTCTGCTAATATTCTTAGGCAAAATATTGCCTCTCTTGTTCCGCTGTTCCGTCTAAAACCAAACTGTTCTTCTTGGATTTCGCTGTCTACCTTAATTTTTATTCTTTCCTGTATGATTTTGAGCAGTATCTTAATTGCATGACTCATCAGGCTGATTGTTCTGAAGTCTGAACATTCTGTAGCATTAGGTTTTTTGGGCAATGTTATATAGACTGATGACTTTATGTCGTGTGGTATATATCCTGTATTGTATATATCGTTGCATAGATCTGTGGTTGTATCTATAACAAAGCTCTCCAGGGCTTCTATCATTAAAATTTTTATGTTGTCCGTGCCTGCTGGTTGTCCTTTTTGTATCATATGTATTGCATTCTCTACTTCTGATCTGAGAATGTTTGGGCCTTCATTAGAATCTGGTGATGGTTTTTTACCTCTATTGTCCTCGAATAGTTCTTTTACGTATTCTGCCCATCTGTTTGATATGTCTTTCTCATCAAGTAAGATTACACCATTTTTGTTCTTGATACAGCTTCCTCCTTGTGCAAACTCTTCTGGGCTGTAATTCCAAGTCCGTTACACTGTAACAATTTTGGTGCATTCAACACCTCTCCGTAAAGTCCGTCAAGTTGAGGTCCGCGACATAATTATTTGATTTCACAATATTCTCAGAATACTCATCTACATTTTACGAATCTCATGGCATCAATAAGTGCAGATACTTTCTTTATACACAAGCATGACGACGGACATAGCGGCCTCAAAGGACACAATAAAACGCAGCCTGACCGGCTGGAGAGACTGCCTTATGTCAACTGCCGTTGTTCTGCACGCTCGTCTACGTAATTATTTTATTTGACATCATTTTAATCTAGCGACATTCTATTTGAGCACCGCGATGTTTCAAAATCCTGAACGCATTGCGGTGCGCAAAAAGAGGCGTAACAATTATATATTCCTATACATTTAGAAAACCGTCCGATTGACAGAGTGGATAGAGTGCTGGTCTCTAGCGTCAAAGGTTCCGGGTTCGATTTACGATCCTGACACGCTTCAGTCTACCCAGCTGTTAATAAGTACCTGACTTTGCACTTGAGTTAGGGAAGGAAAAGGCAGAGTAAGGGAACTGGTCACCTCACCTGTCGATGCTGGACCTGGTATAGTCAAGTCTCTAACACTTCACTCCCCTACGGCAGTGTCTGCTATGGGACTACCTTTTATACATTTAGATATAGCTTCCGATTGGCATAGTGGTTAGAGTGCAAAGTTATTACGCTCTATGTTCTAAACCAGGTAGCCACAAGCCTCTAAATGGGTTTCTGGCTCTCCTCTTGTGTTATGTAAGAGAAAGGCAGCTACGAAGGTAACTGGTCACCCCCACCTTAAAAACACGACGTAGTCAGCGTGAAGTCTATAACACACTTCACTCCCCAATCATCTACGGGACTACCTTTGCCTTTTTTTATTCATTTAGATGAATATTGAAGACCTGTCGATCTTGATCTTCCGATAGATTCCTTTGATTTGATCTGTAGGTGTCGTAGGGATGAAAAAAAGGAGTATTCACCTATGTAAATTTCAGACTAGCCCTTACCTTCCGGCACTTAAAGAGTGCGGTGTCTCCATGTTTGAAGGTACTTTTACAACATTTCCAGTGAAAACTGACAAGCTAGCTTGCTAAAATTCCCTTTAGTCGTGAACTGTATAAGAGTGAAGACGATTTTTTTTTCTTTTTTTTTTTCAAGTGTAGTTAAAATTTGGTAAAATATGATGTAGTTTGAATGTTCAACGCCATATCGATATATTTTGAAGGCAGCCAATGGTACGGCAGAGATTAAAGTTACTATAAGACTGCACTTACTACAAATTCTAGATTCTATAAAACTTGAAAATATACATGATTTTATTTGCACATAACACATATGTCTGCTACATACACTCAGAGATTAGAACTTATATCGCACTGGCGTTGTACTGGATTTGATGTACCATTGTCGTGTTGTCTGTAAACTCTCAAGATTATCTTTGGATCGTAAAGTCAAGTCAGGCTATTGTTGAACTTATTGACGTTCCATGTACTTTGGTGAATTCCGAAGTTTTTATTGAAAAGACATTATGAGTTAGACATGGAGCCAGTTGTATTGAACCTACAACATATGAATTGAAAGACCTTGACGGGATGGCACGTGACAGCAGGACTTGGCATGGATTTGTTGAAGGCCTATGCTTCTTGGGGAGCAGATTGGTAGTGAATTAATGAAAATATATTTAGATATGACCCATAAAAGCCAGATCCAAACCTCAGAAATGAGGTATCTGAGGAAGGTGGTTGAAGTAACAAGAAGAGACATGGTACGCAACCAGACGATACGTCAAGGCCTTAAATCCTACCCCATGCAGACCCAAGTAGAACAGTCCCAATTAAGATGGTTTGGCCATGTCTGCAGAATGGGAGAAGATCGGCTACCACGACAAGCATGGGAAACAAAGAGCCAAGGATCCAGACCCCGAGGACGACCCAGACTACGCTGGGAGGACAACATTAGACAATCTTTGAAGGACCGAGGACTAGAATGGAACCAGGCCAGGAGGAAGACAGCCGATAGGCTAGTCTGGCGCTCTCTCTTCCAAACCTCTACACCTCACGGTAGAAGGGGAACGACTAAGTAAGTAAGTATTTAGATATGAATAATTGGTTTTTTTAAGTTAGGATGACACAACCAACTGAATACATAACACAAAATAAGACCAGAGAGACAAATAAATACGCCATCTCAGAAATAGAAGATAGGAAACATGTTACGACAATTTATGTTTAAAAAACAAAACTCACTTTATCTCGAGTTTCTCGTGTGAAGAATATTATATAATTTAATACATACAAAAAAATTTACAGTAGTGAAAATCCGTGAAAATCTGCGGGGCACTAACAAGAAGAGACTATGTTCAAATGTAAACAGCTACAGTATTTGAACACCTCCAAAAACAAACACGTTGAGCTTCAGAGTCAAACAATATTTACAGTTACATTAGCGAGTAAGTGTAGACCAGCTGTTCTCAACCTGTGGGATGCTTCTCACTGGGAGAGTTGCAGGAGGAATGGAGAGGAGGCGCGAGGTGCCTCCCAGAACATTTATTGCATTTGCTTTCTCACTTTAGAAATCGGTTGGATAATAGGCATGACATGCACCTAGCAGTGTTCAAGACTGTCCCTTAAATTTCTGTTCCTACTGATCGGGAGTTCGATCGGTAAAAGGTTCGATCGGCTAAGAGGTGAAAGTGCTTCCCTCTGGTGCACAGTTACCGGGTTCATGGATTGAAATCTGGTAGCGCCAAGCTCCAGTCTACCCAGCTGCAAATGGGTACCCGGCTCTGCCCTCGATTTAGGAAAGGCAGAGGCAACGAGGATGGCAACTGGTCACCACATATTATAAAAACATGAGACTTGTTATGGTGAAGTCTCTTACACTTCACCCCTCTACGGTAGTATCTGCCATGGAACTGTGACCGCTTGGCCTTCCACGCTAGCATTATCCCTACTACTTCCACGCTAAGCATTTATACGTGCTATAATATGCTACATATAAGAATGACAGACCTCAAAAGCAAATAAGACGTTTTTATACAAAACGCAGTATCATTCAAAGTTCAGTTGGCAGTTACTGCTCTGACAGGGCAAACGTAGGTCAGTCCCAGATAATAATGAATGGGTTTTATGCGCGGAAAGTGGAAAATGAATGTTTATGTGATCTGGTTTTTTTTTTAAATCCAATTGTTGAGTTGGAAAAGATCACACATGTGAAAAAAGTCGAAATAACAGAAAGTCGTGTGCAAAAAGTCGAAAACAGAGAGTCGTGTGCCGAAATTGTTCCGTGTGAAAAAAAAACTGGTCGTGTGGAAAAAGGCGGGAAAAAAGAAGAAATAGTATAAATAGAAGAGGTGTGGGCGATAAGAGGGTGATTTTGTGATTTTACGATTTATGATTCCATGATTTTAGACTAGAGGATTTTACAGATGATGTTAGGTGAACTTCGTCTTTGAGGTTATCAAGACCAGTTTATTTTTCTGTTGGATGTATTTTTCCTTGTGCATATATGTATATTTTCCTTGTGGATAAACAACCAATCATTGTGAAAATACCAGTACTTGTCTAATGACGTTCAATAAAACATCTGATTGAATTTTCTACATTTGCTGTTTGTGGAAATTTACAGTAATTTCTTTTGGATATACGTTGTTGTGCTGAAACTGTTTTGCTTATCACCAAACTCAAAGGGAAGAACATTCCTGGGTTGAAAAAATAACAAAAGGTCAAGTATTACCATCTCTAGCGGAAGGCCAGTTAGCACTTGAACCACAACAACATATGAAGGATTAACTCTGACTAAATAAAATCAATATAACTACTAGTGCCG
Organism: Oreohelix idahoensis; assembly: GCA_024509875.1. Taxonomy (NCBI): domain Eukaryota; kingdom Metazoa; phylum Mollusca; class Gastropoda; order Stylommatophora; family Oreohelicidae; genus Oreohelix; species Oreohelix idahoensis. Next base: position 91,277 of record JAMPIV010020257.1, read on the forward strand.
TATAACCTACAACATACACGGTCACATATCTTCAAATTGATGCCGTAACCAGCTCGGTTACAGAACTACCTTTAGCTTTCACTGACCACAAATAGCCACAACCGTACGGTAATTTATAACCATAGTTTTTTTTTTTTTTTTTTTTTTTTTCCCCCGAAATGTCTAGAAATAAAATGGCTGTAGTTACGTTATAAGTATGTCTTGATTGGTTCATTCATTTATCTGGGGAAGGACGGGAGTTGTGTCCATTAAGTTCATCTCATGGGACGTGGAAGAACAAAAAGATTTAGAATAGCTGCTTTAGACCGAATAAATCGCGAGATATTACAAAGGGGAAAAAACTAAATTATGCTCTTCTCATTTTGATGTTTAAACATGGGTTATCACCCCTGCTATTTGGGAGAACCGCATTATTGAGTCATTGTTATATTTACTAGTTTGTTTGCTCTAACAATTCTGTTTTTATGCCTGATATGCTCTCTCTGTTTCTCTTCCTCTATGTTTTTTTTTTCTCTATACTTTCCCATTTCATGTGCACTCCTCGTCCCTTCTTTATATCTCGCAGGGAAAAAGTGATTTAATAAATGTTGATTTATGCTCTTTGCCTCCCGTTTCGGGCCCCGGTAAGAGAGTTACAATACAATAGGCAAGAAAAGATTTCATTGCACCGTGTGATATATGAAAGTCTGAAGAAATAAAACACCATTAAGAATGCTCAGCTCAAGGTAGTCCTGTTTTGTGCCCTGAAATAGACAACAACAAACTCGGCAACCAAGAACTTATAGACTTTGATAAATGAGTGTTTGAGCATAATTGAAGTATTGACATGGTATGACAAGATCAGACATGTGCACTTGATGGAAACAAATCAGACATATATCAGTGAGAACAAAGGTGAGGAAAAGACGTTGTGAAGGACACATAATGAGGAAGCCAGATGATAGCATTACAGAGCAGCCCTTATTCTGGAATACCTAAGGTAAAAGAAATAGAACGAGACCAAAAAAAAAAAACCAAAAAAAAAAAAAAACACACACACACACACACACACTGAGACGGGAAATAGGCGTAACATAAAAATGATAAAGACAAGAAAATAAGAAAATAGGAAATGTCACAGGAAGGCGTCAGGACCGTATGCCATCTTGGAATAACAAATTATCTGTTGCAATATATATGTTACGTGTCTTTTTCATGTTAATGTTAATATGCAATAACAGGATGGTTCCTGTGGCCAAGATGCCGTCTAGGGTAGCAAATCTCTTAGACACCGCAACCAGCCAACACCACTCAGAATTATTTGATTCACAACTGCCGAAGTGGACAATATACAATTTATTTAAGACTGCACGCAGCTCCACATACAATAGTTCAGGCCAACATATAATGGCAAATAATATGCAGTAGACGAAATACCGTAGGCAGTCAGTTCATGTCAGGAAGGCTGTCCTTTAGTTCTCATTGGGATTTTAATATTTCTTCACACTAGACACTGAGCAATTATACTTCTTGTCAATACATATAACTAGATGACTAGATACATCTCACCAAAGATTTTGATGTATTAGTGATAACAGAACTCCATTTTAAACACTTTAACAAGAAGGAGCTCAAACACATACGTCCACTCGCCATGAGACACAATCGTATAAGGACCCGCACTTCTGCTCCTCTAGTTTCACGTGAGCCAGCCAAGCATATCGGCTTAACGTCACTCACCCGTCTTTATCAGTGACCCGTATAAAATAAACAAACAAAGAGCCCTGCTGAGCTAACCATATAATAGGCACAATCGTTATGAATTTTAATAATAACAATATATATATACAGGGTGATTTTTTAACATGTTAAAACTTACATGCCTTATTTTTTATTTTCAGTATCTGTCATATCATATTACATTACTTTACAGTTTTGATTTCTTTTCGTTGCGGTAACATTGTTTTATGGTGAAATGGTGATCAGATCGAGTTTGGAGCAATGAAGAATATTGCATTTTACAATCGTTAATGTTATCATGTTAACGTCTTTGTGTCACGGGATTTTTGGGTTTGATCCCTTCTCCACTACAGCTGTACTCATTTTCAATTGTAGTTCGTACTGATTACCTGAAATTTCCAGGTCGACACATTTCTTTCTGCTCGAATCAAGCGGATATTTGATATTGTAAAATCATTTGACACTCCTTTTTGGTGATAATTCATCACATTTGCTTGGCACTTCACAGATTTGCTGAGATTAGCGCAGGTAAAACCCATATGGGTCTGCTCAGTTTTGACGTATAGTTGTTTGCTCAAGCCGTGCCCGGCGATAAAATTATTCGCCCGTAGACAGATTTTGTGTACACAAGCGACGGATTAAGAGATAACTCGTCTGGGCGACACATTTTGAACAGACATGAATGGCATCATCATTTCCTGTCCACCTGTTTACTTTAGAGGAAAGTGAGATGTTACATCTGACACACATTGTCGGAAGAGTGTACGGACGGGTCACTTCCATACATGGGAGACGTGATCTTTTGCTTTTACGCGCAGGATTTTTCCTACGTTGAAATATTTGAATTACATCACCTAAACACGTATGATTTGAAACGATTGGCAGACATTCGGAATGAAGGAACAACACCCCTTCCGATTGGAGCACTTCTTAAACATCGTTACAAACAAATGCGGGAGAAAACGGTGAATAAAATCTGACGCTTTTTGCAAATTTAGTTCACTGTGAGAATCACTTGCCAAGACAACATCCAGACTGCCATTTATCCAACCGGTATTTGTTTGAGCAATTGTGAGGACTTCAGCGCCCAGAATAAACTCTACCATGTAACAAGGACAACCAGAATCTGAGGAATCTAAAACACAGTCGTAGTGGGAACATTGTTAAAGTAACGACCCCCCAGAACACGTGTAAGAGACCCATTCAAGTGCCTTTATTCCTCTGAGCAAACAGTCTGTGAGCCAAGATTGGCGTAAGTTGTACATTTTATTTATATTTGTATATTTATCATTACTAACATGTGAACTAATATGTACATATTGCCATGTGAATATTAAAATGTGAAAATTGCTAGTGGATGTCCAAGTCATTTAAGGCTGGCAACCTCAGCATATAGAATGATGATTTCATGAACCACCACTGCAAGGGTTGGCGACTGCTTTATTGCTAGTTTCTTAAAAAGAACTAAAAGCATAGGTAGTCCCAAGTTCCATGTGGAGCAGGGAGGAAAAGATGAAAGAAATGATATACATTCTAATTATAATAGTTACATTTTCAAACCAGTAAAATGTCTATGTAAACATATTCACTTTAAAAATAATGAACGTTTTCAAGCTTTTGAACCAGTTTAGATGTAAATGAAAACATATTCAATCTATATTGTGAACATTTTTAACCCGTGTACATGCAAATGTAAATATATTATTTCTGTACTATTAACCTGTTCATTTGAATGTAAAGTAAATATAAAGCTATCCAATTTAAATGTAAAGAAAGTTTTCTCTCGAGGGATTAAGTTTAATTTTCATCCAGGGTAAAGTCTGAGATAGATAGGATGGTGGAATAGAAAGACGAGGACTTATAAGTATGTGTTGGAAAATTCAATACTCAGAGGGTATTTGTTTCTATTCTTTTACAATATTAGTTATTAGTGCCAGTTGAGGGTACTATCGCTGGAACAAGAAGGGTACAACTGTCCTGACGTTGAAGCTAGATACCATCATCAGACGGGGCTTAAAGACGAAGGACCAACTTCGTAGACACTCCCTGACACTTCTGGGAACGTGCTGCGCCCTACAACCTTGACCAGCAACGAGCGTGATCAGCGATCCAGCCGTCTTCTTCTTCTTTGATCCTTAGCCGTCGACCGTCAAAGCAGTCAGTTGCCATCACGCCTAGTAGCGTCTTGTGGGGCAGAACAAATTGATTCCACATTGCTCGATCGGTGGCCATCCTTCGTACAGTGCCCCAACTCTGGTTCATTCTTTGCATCTCAGCCTCCACAGTCCTCCGCCAGGTTGTTTTTGGTCGGCCTCTCTTTCGTTTTCCTTCAGGGGTCCAAAGCATAGCTGTTCTTGTGATGGCATTGGGGTCTCTTCTGAGGACATGGCTAACCCAGCTCCAGCGTCTGCCAGCTATGATGGTGTGCATGTCCTCTTGCTTGCTCCGAGTAAGCAGACTTTGGTTGGTGATGGTATTCGGCCAAAAGATTCGGTGAATTTTTCTTAGGCATGTTGTGTGAAAAGAGGAAAATTTCGACATTTCCTTCTCTGTAACTCTCCAGCATTCCGCACCATAGAGAAGCACAGAAAGCACACAGCTCTGATATAATCTTAATTTTGTGCTTGTGCTGTACTGAGAGGACTTCCAGATGTTGTTTAGGCTAAAAAAGGCTGTTCTTGATTTATTCATTCTGATGTTGATGTCTTTGCCTGCCCCGCCATCTGGTGTTACTATGCATCTTAGATATGTGAAGGTGTCTGTCTGTACCAGTTGCTGATTTCCTACTGATATGGGCGCAGGGTTGCTCACATTGAGCGTCATGACCTCTGACTTCTTTAAATTGATGTTCAAGCCCACCTGCTGGCTATACTTATTAAGTCTATCCGTTTTTTCCTGGATGTGTTGATGTGAATGTGCTAGTAGTGCAATGTCATCTGCATATTCCAAATTTTTCAATGTAGAAAATGTAGTCCATCTTATTCCTCTTGGACTGCCCTCTGTTGTCTGGCGCATCACCCAGTCTATGACTGTTAAAAATAGAGTGGTTGATAAGGGGCATCCCTGTCGTACTCCTGTCTTCACCTCAAAGGTTAGCTTGCTGTGCTCAACACTACACGTAAAGTTGGCTTAGACGCTTTTTGTGATTGACACTATGCAGCTTCGAATTCCATAAGCCCTCAGTATTTTTCTTAAACTGTCCCTATGTATGCTGTCAAAAGCCTTTCCAAAATCAACGAAATTAATGTACAGCTGTCTTTGCCATTCTGAGCACTGCTCTATAATGTTCCTGAGAGTGAATATATGATCTGCACATCTTCTGTTCTTTCTAAATCCTGCTTGTTCTTTCCTCAGTTTGTGGTCTACTGCTTTTGAAATTCTCTGTATAATTATCCTGCCTAGTATTTTGCTGGGAACTGAGAGAAGAGTTATTCTTCTCCAATTATTGCAGTCTGCAAGATCTCCCTTCTTGGGCAATTTGACAATTATTCCTTTCTTCCACTCTGATGGTGTTGTCCCTGCTTTCCAGACTTGTGCAAATAGTAGTTCTAATAGTTCTGCTGCTAGCTCAGGGTCTGTCTTAAATAGCTCTGCATTTAAGTTATCATGGCCAGGAGCTTTTCCGTTCTTTAACCCTTTGATTGCTGTGATAATTTCTTCTTTTCGTGGAATGTCTATATTTACATCTAGATCGTTTTCAGCCTCAGGAACATTCAATTGTGTCTCTGGTGGTTCCTTGTTCAGAGTTTCCCTGAAGTGCTCTGCCCATCTTGTTTCCTGTCCCTATGCTGTCGTGATGAGATTTCCTTGCTTATCTCTTACTAATGTAATATTATTTGCACCTCGTTTTCCACTGATGAATTTAGTTATTTTGTATACTGTGCTTTGTTCATTTCTCAGTGCTGTCTCTTCTGCCTGTCTTGCAAGATCGTCTAGGAAATTCCTTTTGTTGGCTCGGGTTTGGCGTTTAACTTCCTTGTTCAGCTGACTGTACTGTTCGCTATATAGTTGCATTAACCTGGGGGACTTCGCTTCTGTTTTCTTTCTTTTCATTTCCTTTCTCAGTGTTATGGTGTTTAATGTTTCTGGTGTTATCCAGTCTTGCTTCTTCCTTTCCTGGAATCCCAAGCATGATTTGCTGCTTTCCTTTTATGTTGTTGAAATGGTGTTGAATTTCTGGTCTATATCATCAGTCAATGTCTTTTCCTTACTTTTGGCAAATTGATATCGTTTCTTTATGTCAGCCGCAAAAGCTGTTCTGGTAAGGGGGGTCCTTCAATTTGCTGATGTCAAACCTTTTCTGTGTAGTTACAGTTGGTCCAGCCCTTCTTAGTTTCACTTTCAGTTTTGCTACTACTAAATGGTGATCACTTCCCACATCTGCACCTCTTCTTACTTTCACATCTTGTAATGCAAGTCTCCATCTACCGTTAATCATGATGTGGTCTATCTGGTTTCTGTCCCGACCATTTGGTGATTCCCATGTTAATTTGTGAATTTCTTTGTGTGGGAAAAGTGTTCCTCCAATGACCAGGTTGTTAGTGCTACAGAAACGTATTAATTTATCCCCATTTTCGTTTGCTGTTCCGCTGCCGCATTTCCCCATTACTCTTTCATTATATGTATTGTGTGTACCAACTTTCGCATTGAGGTCTCCCATTAGTATAATAAGATCATATCTAGGTATGTCTTCCATTTCTTTCTGCAGTTGTTGATATCATCTTTGACCTTATCATCGCTGTCATTCGTTGGTGCGTAGCATTGTATTATTGTAGTATTGGTGAATCTACCTCTCAATCTTAATCTTCTCAGTCTGTTGTTGGTGGGTTTCCATTCCAGTAATGTCCTTTCTATTCCTTTCTGTAGAATAATGGCTACACCTTCATTGTGCTGTCCATCCTCCCTTCCAGAGTAAAGTACTGTTTCTCCTGTTGCTGTTTTAACTTTTCCTGCCCCTGTCCATCTGCTCTCGCTTATCCCTAGAATGTGTAACCTATAGTTTCTCATTTCGACCGTGACCTGTTTTAGTTTACCCGTCTCGTTCATTGTCCTGACATTCCAAAATCCTATTCTTGTATCATGTTTTGCGGTCAGGACGTCCGTTTTCATGTCAGTGGTTTCCTTTCGGCTTTCACCACTGACAGTCATACGAGTATCAGACTCCGGATGTCCATCCCGAAGCAAAGTTTGTTCATTCGTTGTTGTTTCCGTAACTTCATTTTTTTTTACATAGACAGGGGTGTCAGCCCTATGCTAAAACCCCCAACCTGGAGGACCAGGGTGTCTGCTTTAGTCTGACCCCTGCCCGCGCAAACCTGTCTAGCTTGGTAGAACCTTCCAGGATTAAAACTCCCGCTGGCATAGCTCTGGGGGTAATCAGGGTACGCAAGCCGCCATACCTCGACAGGGTATTGACACCGGTGATGGCAGCCTACCAAGAACCAAACCATGAGAAGGAGCAGAACCGTCACTGACAGCTAAGTAACACATAAAAGCTGCCAAGTGACCTCCTTTACAAACTTTCATTATATCGCAACAGTGATGATAATTTCCCTGATAAATAAGTATTCATTTTTTAAAACCTTGTTAAAACGTAAATGATTATTAAATCTGTTATTTGTAAATATACAAATTTAACCGTCGATTTAATCATTTTGAATGTACTGCGTGTTTGTCTCAGCCAATTTACTAAAAACACTCTAAACAGAGCTATACCGTAATAAGAAGAATTCCACTGAGTAAATCAGGGTGGGGGGCTTAGTTCTTCATAAAAGGCAGTGGATCAGATAAAAGTTAACAATTGCCCTGCCCAACGCAGCATTGATCTTGATTTCTGAAATATCTTATGAACACTGCCTTGAGATAGAAGCATCATTATCTTTCTATCTACAACTCTGCCAAGAGTAATCTTGTGCGAAGGTAGACACCGCTGATGACCCATATTAGATACTTTTGAGTTAGGCCACTGTTGGACCACTACTGCAAAGCAGGAGAGGCAATTCCTTAACACTTTGAAATATAAAAGTATTCTAATATAATATATTTATTATGATAGCCGATCTTCTTCCATTCTGCAGGCATGGCCAAATCATCGTAATTGGGACTGTTCTACTTGGGTCTCCAGGGTCTGTGTTTTTATGCAATAACATATCGTCTGGTTATGGGCCCTGTCTCGTCTTGTTACTTCATCCACCTTCCTAAAATACCTCATTTCTAAGGTTTGGAGCTGGCTTGTGTGGATTGTAGTCATTGCCCATGATCCACATCCAGAAGTCAAGACTGGAACATAGGTGGGGCGATATATAACCATCATCGTGTTCTTGCCAATTTCTCTTTTAAAATAAACAGAATATTGCAAAAAACGTGAGAAAACAGAAAATGTCTGGCACTGGAGGACTTTAAAAGTTATCAGCGTTCACTACAACGTCAACTGACGTCCTACGAGGCTATTGAGCCCAGTACATGCATTCCTCAATACCATTCAGTCCCAGCTGAAGCACAGGCCAAACCTGTTGTTGGCTTTAAGTTTCTACACCGTGGTCGTAGTCGGCCCTATGCCCAACCTTCCTTAATCACTTTCTATGACAGGCCTAGTAGTGTACAACGTTACTATACTCGGCTCCCCTTTTGGATCCCGTAAAACGCGAGCAATATTTCAGGAACAGTATCCGTATAAAAGGTCAAGGTAGTCTCATAGCAGATACTGCTGTAGGGGAGTTAAGTGTTAGAGACTTCACTATACTAGGTCCAGCATCAAGAGGTGTGGTGACTAGTTCCCTTCCTCGCTGCCTTTTCCTTCCCTAACTCAAGTACCCATTTATAGCTGGGTAGACTGGAGCGTGTCGGTACCGTGATTCGAACCCAGCACCTTTGCCGCGAGAGACCAGTGCTCTAACCACTCTGTCAATCGGACGCAAGTAGATTAGAACGTGACGCTACTAGGATTCCAACCCTTCATATCGTCTGTATCTAATTCCTTTCTCCGTGTGTTTTGTAGTCTCACTGTATTCCTTGTACCCTGGTAATTACAGAACACGGACTGTCTGTCTGTTAATGCTATTAGCTGGTTTTCTCAATGTGTGTCCTAACCAATTCTAACATCTTCTTCACGTGGACTGTCTGTTGATGCTATCAGTTGGTTTTCTCAATGTGTGTCCTAACCAATTCTAACATCTTCTTCACGTGGACTGTCTGTTAATGCTATCAGCTGGTTATCTCAATGTGTGTCTTAACCAATTCTAACATCTTTTTCACGTGGACTGTCTGTTAATGCTATCAGCTGGTTTTCTCAATGTGTGTCCTAACCAATTCTAACATCTTCTTCACGTGGACTGTCTATTAATGCTATCAGCTTTTTTCTCAATGTGTGTCCTAACCAATTCTAACTTCTTCTTCACGTGGACTGTCTGTTGATGCTATCAGCTGGTTTTCTCAATGTGTGTCCTAACCAATTCTAACATCTTCTTCACGTGGACTGTCTGTTAATGCTATCACCTGGTTTTCTCAATGTGTGTCTTAACCAATTCTAACATCTTTTTTCACGTGGACTGTCTGTTAATGCTATCAGCTGGTTTTCTCAATGTGTGTCCTAACCAATTCTAACATCTTCTTCACGTGGACTGTCTGTTAATGCTATCAGCTTTTTTCTCAATGTGTGTCTGTAGTAAAATCTGCGAGAATAATCGCTCATTTCAGTAAGGTTTTAGTCATAAAATGATAATAAATAAACCCGCCCTATTGTGTCTGACGGTGATACTCTCACACGCCAGCATAGCGCTGAATTTTGTGCCATGGAAAGGCTTAGAACCGATCCCGCCGTTTAAACCTACTCGCTTTCCTTGTGACGTACATTTTTAACATTTGCCCGATCTGATAGAGACTGCGGCAAGACTTATAATTAACGATTTTGCGGAAGTGTGCCGCCAAACTACTGTCTGAATTAACGTAATATTTAACTTTAACGCTGGTAATAAGTAGTAATCCTTACATTTTTTGGTAGTGTAACACGAGACAATACAAATATGTAACGCCTATTCAAATACCCGCCGCGCAAAACCCCGCTTCGCTTGACACGTTGTGCCTTGCATATATACACGCTGTGGCAAAGCCAACAGAGGCAAACACGCAGACAATTTTATTTCCTCCTCGCGGTAGTATTACGGACGTCACTAAAACAAGTAGTTATTTGAAAATACATGCTAGCGAGAGATGAGAAAGGGGGGAAAGATGGCCGTCTTGTGTAAAATTTTTATTTGACGATTGACAGTGACAAAATTGAAAATCTAAACCATAATGAAACTGACCATAAATAGCATATAGTAGTGTAGCTTAGAGTCCACTGAGCAAGAATGTGTTTTAAATAATATGGTAGTCCAAGTATTAGCCAAGTTATTGAGAAAATACTAAATGTCTACGGACGCGCGACCAGACAGACTGTTGTTCCTGCTTGTTTTTTTCATAACGTTAGTGGGGACGCCAGCTTAGAAAAAGAGGCATTGAGGTAAATTCAAATTCGATTGGGTAACAAGATTATAGAGGGAAAGGGGAGCGGTAGGAAAATGTAATCCAAAACTAAACATCTTTTTGTATTGGCATAACTAAAGCAGGCTGGCCAATCGACTACCAGACGCAGATTTTGTTTGGAATTATTTTTGTTTTTCAAAAACTACATTTGAATTCTGGTAGTCGCAAGCTTTTGATTGGCCAGTGCTAATAAATATTAGCAAAAGGCTTTCATTATTCATTGCCAGTTGAACAAAACTTTTCATTCAAATACGCTGAGATCAGCTGTGTTAATTTTAAAATTAAATAAAGAAGTATTCACAGTCTGGACAGTGCAGAAGAAACTGAGGCCACGTCTTTGCAAGTCAGCGTCATTTGTTTATATTTCTTGAAATTTGTGGTAAGAATGCTTTATGAATTATTATGGTTAATCCCACTGCCAAAGTTAGATACTGCTATTGGGAAAAGTGAAGGACGTGTCGGGAGCAGACATTGTTGAGTTCTCACATTGAACTGTATCTAACTGATGTATGTTGTCATGATTGTGTTTTCATATTATTGCATTAGAATATTAGTAAGCCTCCGTGTTCCATGAACACTGTTCAACATGCCTGAAGCATTTATATTTAAAAAAGAAAAGAAGAGAAAATCACACCAAAGGAAATGTGGTTACTCCACATTATTTTATTGAGGAAAACTATGTAAACGTACAGTGGCGTATCTGCCATAGGGACCTGAGGTGTGGTCACAGCAAGGTGGGAGTCATGTAAAATCAGGGGCGAGTGCACCTGTAATGCACGCGAGGCTGACCCCATATCACCGTAGGAAAATAATAAATATAATAAGTGATCAGATATAAAAAGCCAGGGTGTCCTTTTGTTGCAGAGGTTTTATTTCCTGTTGCCAGCCGGTAACAGGAAACCTGCTGAGTGAGAATAAAGCCATCAAGTCTCCGACCATTCGTTTATGCTGTCAAAAGATAACGGGAGGAGCTTGAGCATTTTGAGAGATCGAGATTTTCTGCAACATCATACTGTATTATCATTCCACAAGGAATCCCAGGTGATGTGTTAAGCATCTGGGTATATCTGACACTTTCGTTTGAATAAACTCTGGTATTTCAAAATCATACTCAGGAAGTTTATGGGGTGTGATGAAACTACAGCCCCTCATACACAGTAACTCTCCCTCTTAGATGAATAAAGTGTAAGCTGTGAACATTCCAATAGGAAAGATATATAGTGACTCTATAGTTATTGGGCAAAATGTCCACACATTTTTAGTTGATCTTTTCTGTATGTAAACTATCTTGTCCTCATTTTCAAAGACCTGTCCAAAAGATATGGCTGGACAGGCAGATTAAATTGTACAGAAAAAACATTCATTTTAAAGAAAAACTTAACCACTGGTTTTATTCACTTCCTCACAGAAAATTAAAGTGTTTTTGTGTTGTGTACCATCATTTCATTTCTCCCCTAGACACTAGGTACATCATACACCAGACACTAGAGCCAAAATAGTGACCGTGTGAGATCTAGGGAGGTAGCGTTAGGTTCCCTGCATATATTTCATCATCACCTTTTAGAGTCAGGGGCCTACATGTGCTTGACCTCACACGGAAATACATACACGGATCTCATTCTTTTAGGATACCATCATAACCTCCCCAGCAAAATCAAACTTTGCTACAGTGTCCTAACCAATTCTAACTTCTTCTTCACGTGGACTGTCTGTTAATGCTATCAGCTGGTTTTCTCAATGTGTGTCCTAACCAATTCTAACATCTTCTTCACGTGGACTGTCTGTTGATGCTATCAGCTGGTTTTCTCAATGTGTGTCCTAACCAATTCTAACTTCTTCTTCACGTGGACTGTCTGTTAATGCTATCAGCTGGTTTTCTCAATGTGTGTCCTAACCAATTCTAACATCTTCTTCACGTGGACTGTCTGTTGATGCTATCAGCTGGTTTTCTCAATGTGTGTCCTAACCAATTCTAACATCTTCTTCACGTGGACTGTCTGTTAATGCTATCAGCTGGTTTTCTCAATGTGTGTCCTAACCAATTCTAACATCTTCTTCACGTGGACTGTCTGTTAATGCTATCAGCAGATTTTCCCAATGTGTGTCTTAACCAATTCTAACATCGTTTTCACGTGGACTGTCTGTCTGTTATTGCTATCAGCTGGTTTTCTCAATGTGTGTCCTAACCAATTCTAACTTCTTCACGTGGACTGTCTGTTAATGCTATCAGCTGGTTTTCTCAATGTGTTTCCTAACCAATTCTAACATCTTCTTCACGTGGACTGTCTGTTGATGCTAACAGCTGGTGTTCTCAATGTGTGTCCTAACCAATTCTAACATCTTCTTCACGTGGACTGTCTGTTAATGCTATCAGTTGGTTTTCTCAATGTGTGTCCTAACCATATCTAACATCTTCTTCACGTCGACTGTCTGTTAATGCTATCAGTTGGTTTTTTCAATGTGTGTCCTAACAAATTCTAACATCTTTTTCACCTGGACTGTCTGTTATTGCTATCAGTTGGTTTTCTCAATGTGTGTCCTAACCAATTCTAACATCTTCTTCACGTGGACTGTCTGTTAATGCTATCAGCTGGTTTTCTCAATGTGTGTCCTAACCAAATCTAACATCTTCTTCACGTGGACTGTCTGTTAATGCTATCAGTTGGTTTTCTCAATGTGTGTCCTAACCAATTCTAACATCTTCTGCACGTGGACTGTCTGTTAATGCTATCAGTTGGTTTTCTCAATGTGTGTCCTAACCAATTCTAACATCTTCTGCATGTGGACTGTCTGTTAATGCTATCAGCTGGTTTTCTCAATGTGTGTCCTAACCAATTCTAACATCTTCTGCACGTGGACTGTCTGTTAATGCTATCAGCTGGTTTTCTCAATGTGTGTCCTAACCAAATCTAACATCTTCTGCATGTGGACTGTCTGTTAATGCTATCAGCTGGTTTTCTCAATGTGTGTCCTAACCAATTCTAACATCTTCTTCACGTTGACTGTGTGTTGATGCTATCAGCTGGTTTTCTCAATGTGTGTCCTAACCAATTCTAACATCTTCTTCACGTCTCTACTGGTATTTAACAATATTTCTCATAATATACATTATCATAACTGTCATTTTCCTTTGTGTTCCTTGCGGAGCATGCAGCCACTACATCTGGTCCCTGTTCCAAGCACTCACATGTTCTTGCAGCTGAAGTTTCAGTGACAATGTGTTTTATATGATGACGTTGCCAGCCACATGCACAACTTCATGTTAGTCGCTGTCTACGAGTTACCTTAGTGTGTAGTAGTCTAGTTACCTTAGTGTGTAGTAGTCTAGTTACCTTAGTGTGTAGTAGTCTAGTTACCTTAGTGTGTAGTAGTCTAGTTACCTTAGTGTGTAGTAGTCTAGTTACCTTAGTGTGTAGTAGTCTAGTTACCTTAGTGTGTAGTAGTCTAGTTACCTTAGTGTGTAGTAGTCTAGTTACCTTAGTGTGTAATAGTCTAGCTCTATCTGTATTTTTTGTATTGATGATTGATGACACATTCAAAAATATAGATTAATTGTAGACGGATTGACCGCATGAGTGAGTGTCCGTAAACAGAATTTATTTATTTTTATTTATTGTTTTATTTATTTTATTTTATTATTACTTTTTTCCCCCAATTATTAGCTTGTTTGTTTCCAAAAAAAATACTCATTTTTTTAATTATGATTGCATACTGTAAATGAATGCTGTTATGGTAACTTTATAATGTTGCATGCCTTTAAATTAATGCTTAAAGCATCATGTGGGAATGAAAGGATATAGTATGCAAGATTAATGAGAGTGGAAGGGCAGAATGTTAGACGGGCCTGCGCGCCCAGTTCTTTACCCTTCGAAAATAAAGTTCGTTCGTTCGTTCGTTGTATATTTTCAAATACTCCCGGGAGCTAAACGTGGTATTTTTTTTTTTTTTGGTTTAAATTGCTATTCTTAAATTTCTCGTTGACCAGCTAATTTGACAGATCGTGAGTTGGCCTTCCTAGCATGCGTACTGTGAGAACCACTGGTAAAATAAATTAGTTACGGCCGCACAAATCGATACTTTCTTTCTAATATCGGATTGAGAGAATGCTAATGCAGCAATAAAGCCTTTTGAAAATGCAATATTCTGTAACCTCTGACGTCATGACACCGTAGATAATGGTTATGTGTCAGTAATAATCTCTCGTTTAGCCGGGAATATTGTCAGTGACTTTGTCAGGGTAACATTAACTCTTTTCCTTTTACGGTCTTTTTTTTTTTATCTGTATGAATTGAATTTATCCTCAGGTTTTTTATTTTTATGTTGCTCCGTTTTAATGACTGATTAAAATATGTTCACTTCATGTGGCTGTGTGCTTTAGATGTGCAGGGCCGGCCTTAGAAGACCGCCATGTGCGTTAAGGGCAAGGGGGCGCAGGAGGGAGGTGGGAGAAGGTATTTCGTTGTCTAGAAACTCGACTCTTCTTCAGCGGTGACATAATTCGTCCGGGTCAAATCACGTAATATAAGTCATCCAGGTCAAATCACGTAATATAAATCGTCCAGGTCAAATCACGTAATATAAATCGTATAAGAAAACACTAACACCAAAGTGTGTTATGTTTTTAACATGAGTATTAAGTTGTTATCGTATTTGTGTGTGTGTGTGCGTGTATATGTGTGTGTGTGTATTAACGATCTAAAACTGTTCTGCAATTTTACTCACGAATCGTACTTAAATTTCTAGTAGAGTTTAACTTTCGCGGCTAGAACTGACGTGGAGGAAGCGAGTGTCAAACCGCTTGCCGCTGGCACTGAAAATGTTCTAAGGCCACTCTGTGCATGTGTGTTTATACATGTGTGGAAGTGAATGATTTTTCACTTCCGAGTTGTGTACAATAATGTGTATGTTGATGTGTGTGCCATATGTTTAGGTCAGGGTAGAATAGGTGGAAAGAAAACATTTAGAAACAATTGTTTGGTTATTTTTTAAACATACAAGCATGTCAACTCTGTTTCTACGTCATATTGTGTATCGCGATCAAGCGCCATGCCGACTAGTGTTAGCAATCACTTTTTGCATGAGGCGGCTTTCTAGAATAATCTACGGGGCACTTTGGTGCCTTGGTGTTGGACTATACATTCTGAACTTTTTAAAAAATACCCCACCTCTCTGGTCGACAGCCAAATCTCAGGTGTATACAGTCATATCTCTGTTGTCTGTTTTCACATCTAAGGTGACAATGTCTAGAATCACATCTTTATTGTCTGTAGTCACATTTCTAGTGCCTACAGTTTCATTTTTTTTTTTTGGTGCATTACAATTAAATCTCTCGTGCTAACAGTAACTTTCTTGTTTGTTTGTTAATTTCTTTTAAATGCAGTAAATGTTTGCCTTGTTTATTCTAGGCACGAATCTTTCAGCCATAGACAGTTTGCGACGAAACTCTGTAGTGTAGGGTATGATTAATAATAATGTCCCAAGTCCCGCTGAAGCTTCCTCAAAACATTCTCAAACGCATAAATGGCCAACTGTGCTAACGACATCAAAATATCCAAATTCATCGATCCAACTCTACAAGTTTAATATGATTCCACGTGAACATTAGCATCTTTACGCATTGCACGATTTCTATATCCGACCACAAAATGTGCCAACATTTGTAAGCACTACATTTACTTCAATTATGAAACTCACACGTGGCGTGCAAAAGACATTCGCCACACAGGTGTTGTGGCAGAGGGTATTATGAAAATAGATTTCATATATCTACATTTTCTTTCACCTGTCTTCACCGGCTTCCTTATGAGCCATGCACGGTTGGTTAACGTAAAACCCTCCTACACTTAGATGTCTGTCTCTTTCTTAATTTAGCACGCCTATTTTATTTCCTTTTCTCTATTTCCTTAGGAATGTTTACCAACATACCTATTTAGCTAACGTTGAGCCGGTTACCTGTAATTATAAAGCCAGCAATTGAAAATCGTTGTAATAGGATCAAACAGGTAGACGTAACGCGTAGAAAAGGGCGACTATTTCAAACGAGTCGTAATTTTGGCTCAGGGGAAGATAAGCTAATGCAGTTGAAACGTATTTTTTGTTAGACAGTGATCAGGGGAAATAATTGGAGTAGAAGGAGTAGATAATTTGGAACCAAGGGCAGATAATCACAGTTAATCCCCCTGAATCCGTTCGTTTGGAAGGTAATTAAACACGGTGAGAATCGCCAGATCAAAGGACGGATTTCGCTCGATTGCCAGAGTCTGCAAGCTGTAAAAGCGGAAATTTGCACTCTGATTCGCAGATCGACCGAGGAAAAGCCCGAAATCTGAGCGAAGGCGTTAAAAGTAACAAGTCTGAGCGAAGTTCGGCAAATTTATATATATATATATATATATATATATAAATTTATATATATATATATATATATAATTATATAAATATATATATATATATATATATTTATATATATAATATATATATATATTATATATATATATATATATATATATATATATTATAATATATTATATATATATATAAATATATATCTGCCCTTTAAAAACTCAATTTATCCAGTACCGACAGAATTTCAGAGAGAACATCTAGCTCCGAATTCTAAGATTTCTTATAACAGTGGAATTACTTAGTTTTTCGATTGGAGATCGTTTATTTCTGTGTTTGTGGTAAATACTATACTAGAAGTTTGAGTGATTAATTGTTAAGTCCATATTTTATTTCACTAAGATTTTTTCGTGTAGAGTGATTTAACTGTTGAGTCCGTCAATTACATTCCACTAGGATTTTATTGTGTGTTAATTGACTAGCGAACTAATATAATCTATAGCTAAATTGTTCCGGCTGTAGCGTTCGTCTAACTAACTGATTTAACCAGTAAAAGATATTTAATCGACTGGTAAATGCACTATTCATTATGACTACTGACGAAATATATATTTATTTCTAATTCATGATGATTAAAAATATAAATGACTAGCGCTTATTTTACGGAGACTTTGATTAAACGATTCAATATGAGATACACGTGTAGTTCTATTCAAAGTTAAATAACTGAGTGTATGAATATATTATATTTTACGCGGGTTAAGGATAGGATTGAGAATACTATATTATGGTTAAGTATTTGTATTTTTTTCTCCTTTACACAGTATTGGGTCAAACCCAAAATCT
This sequence comes from Oreohelix idahoensis, assembly GCA_024509875.1. Taxonomy (NCBI): domain Eukaryota; kingdom Metazoa; phylum Mollusca; class Gastropoda; order Stylommatophora; family Oreohelicidae; genus Oreohelix; species Oreohelix idahoensis. The sequence continues at coordinate 108,707 of JAMPIV010020257.1, forward strand.
ACCAGCGGCTTCCATATAAATCTGAGTATAACCATACAAAAGAACATTTTTACTTAGTATCTGGGTCTTCAAAGGTGAACCTGTCTGGCTTCGTGTTTACACCCATAAAGAGACAGAGTGCCAACCCAAAGAACATTAAGAGTGACTTTGTAACTGGGCCTATAGATCCAGATTTCTTTTTCCCAATTTCATTTACATCCAGCCCGTTGTGGCGACCTAACAAACATTAACATTTCCCGACGTTAGACCATTTGTGGTGTGACAAGGATTTTTTATATTGAGAGAAGTTACCGACCTGACATTCCTATGTACTGGAAATCTCAAGCTATTGACACTGTGAGCACTGTTAAATTTCTTACCTGGTCTAATTAATGTGACATAAACAGAAGTCCTAAATAAAAGTAACAAAGTGAAAGTTCCCCGGAGAAGTGGATTTAATCTGTCTTTGAGGAGCTGGGGTTCTCTTTGCCAAAATAACCCTGGATTTGCTGTGTGCGTGTGTCCTAAAGATTGTTCCAGAAGGTGCAAACCAAGTATTAGGTAAGAACGAATGCACGTGGGCACGGTTGTCTGAGAAGAGAGTAAGGATAAGTGTATTTTTCTCATATATATATATATATATATATATATATATATAATATATATATATATATATATATATATATATATATATATATATATATATATATATATATATATATACAGTACTTTGCAAAAAAAATGGCAGTCATATTGCTCAGCTAAATAAGCTGAAATCTAATTAAATATGCATGTTCTGCCCCAAATTTGCACTCCAAATGAAGTGAGCAAACACTACCAAAAGTTTAAAAAAATTTAGCGTAGAGTAACGTCCCTTGGCATTAGAGCAGACGACAATTTCTAATGCTAGTGGCAGAAAATGGATACAAAGTCAAAGTGTATGTTAATTTCACAGCTTTGGAATGAAGGAAATCAAACATGTTCCAACATTTCTAAAACCTTGAACATTCCTGAGCGGACTGGTCTACCGAGTTGTGAGTAAATTAAAAGCAGGGAATGGAATCGAGCGAAAAGAAGGTAGTGGGAGGCCAAGAATTTTGGACACAAAGGACCCTCGGCGTCTCGCCCAAATCGTTCGGGGCTGGGCCCAATGAAGAGTGTAGAAAAACATACGGCAGCGCATGATCGAGTTGGGAAGCCCAGAGGTATCTAATGCTACTGTCAACCGGGAGCTACACAGGATGAATTACACAAAAAAGCGGGTAATTTCGTCACCATTGCTCACAGAGACTCACAAACAGATGCGCTTGAACTGGTGCCACGAACACCAAAATATGTCATGGGACAATGTGATTTTTTCAGATGAATGTTCTGTTTGGTCTTATCCTGCTCAAATAAATATTTGGACGAAAGGCTCTGTAACGCCTGTGTACCAGCGACCGAAACATACCCAGAAATTCCATCTTTGGGGAGGGGTGTCAGCAAGAGGTGCCACCCCACTGTGTGTTTTCACAGGAATTCTCACGAAAGAAAGGTACATCGACATACTAGAGGGACACCTTTTGCCATTTATGCAGGTCATGTACCCCGATGGGTGCACATTTAAACATGACAATGACCCAAATCATACAGCTCATACCCCCAAAGCATGGCTGCAAGAGAAGAATGTGATAGTGCTGAAGTGGCCCAGCAACAGTCCCGATCTAAACCCAATTTAAAATGTTTTGGCACTACTAAAGAATCATTTAAAAAAGAGTGAACTCAGAGACGTTGAACAATTGAAGAAGGTAGCTGAAAAATACTGGGACAGTCTGACTCACAATTACCTACAAACATTTGTGGGAAGTATGCCTCGCCGCATCCAGGCTTGCCTTGCTGGAGAAGGCAACATTATACTGTACTGAAACCACTGTTAGTAGATAGGGGAGATACCAATCTTCCTCTGGACATACAGTTTTTATTATTATTTGCTTCTATGAGTGTGCTGTGTTGCGAAAATATGACTGCCATTTTTTTTGCAAAGTACTGTATATATATATATATATATACATATATATATATATATATATATATATATATATATATATATATATATATATATATATATATATATATATATATATATATATATAATATTTATATATATATACTTATATATATATTATATATATATATAAATATATATATTATATATATATAATATATAATATATATATATATATATATTATATATATATATACCAACGGGCTGATCAACCGTTTGCCAGTCACTTCGATTACGGAAACAACAACAAATGGATTGATTTGCCGTTGCCCTAAAGACGCCAATAGGCGTGATGGGAAACAATGGCAAAGAAAACCTATCTGCTGTTGCCCTAAGACGCCACTAGGCGTAATGGCCACTGACTGCTTTGACGGTCGGTGGCTAAGGACGGAAGAAGAAGAAGAGATATATATATATTATATATATATATATATATATATATATATATATATATATAATATAAATATATATATATATATATATATATATATAATATATATATATATATATATATATAATATATATTATATATATATATATATATATATATATATCTTGTAGAATCCAGGTACGCACGCTGTTATGGTTTTTAGTAAGTTTTGCTAATACTGTCTTTTTTTCAGAATAGATTAACGTACAAACTCTGTTCTTTACTGCAGAGGGAAATCCTAGACCATAGCATATAAATCTTTGACACTTTGAGGGTTAATAACTTTCTTCTAACGGGATCTTGTCTCGACAGAGGGAGGGAGGATTACACATATGAGTCTATTTCTTTATTAATTTCATTAACCTATGTTTATTTGTATTTGATTGGTATTCATAATACTGCTGTTGTAGAGCTTCTTTATAGTAAATAAAATTTACATAAAAACTTTATTTACATGTGCTGGTCAGCTCGTCCCAAAATATCCCTATTCCATTAATATAATTCGTCACGTCTGTGCGTCTAACTGTCGTCACTTATGTGTGGGTGTATGTGAGGGGTTGATATATATCTTAATATATATTTAGGTATACTGTCTGACTAACAAAGTTCTGTTGTAGAGATAGGCTGAACGACAGGATCTTCTCGAGTCCAGGGACAGACTCTACCTATTTTTCCACCATTTCACTCGTGAAAAATCTATTTCTTATCTTGTCTCTCACTGAGTAACCACCTGTTCTAGTTCTATTCAGAAGGGACCAAACTATGTCTTAATTCCCCTATCACAAATCTACGACAGGTTTCCTTTTGTTACATCTAGAAATGATCCTGTTTTATGCAAAATTAGATGTCCAGATCCTTTAATGGTTTTTCCCATTAATAGTCCAATGTAGATTATGTCTGCAGGCTAGTCAATATTGAAAACTGCGGTGCTGTGGGAACAGAACATATAGAACAAAGTACAACAGTACTATAAGAGAATATCATAAAGAACAAAGTACTTCAGTACAATAAGAGCATATCATAGAGAACAAAGTTCAACAGTACTATAAGAGCAGAACATGAAAAATAAAGAACAAAGCAGCACAGCACTGTAAGAGTAGAACGTAACGTACAGTAGGACTATCAGAAAAGAACAAAAAGGAAAAACAGTACTGCAGCAACATCAGAATAGAACAAACAGAGCAATGTACCACAGTACTATCAGAAAAGAACAAACAAAGAACAAAGTACCGCAGTACTATCAGAAAAGAGCAAAATATAACAAAGTACTGCAGTAACATTAAAATAGAACCAAAAGAACAAAGTACCACAGTATTGTCAGAATACACCAATAAAAGAACAATGAACCACACTACTATCAGAATACACCAAAAATGAACAAAGTACCACAGTACTGTCAGAATACACCAATAAAAGAACAAAGTAGCGAGCGATATCGGAATATAATAAAACAAGTACTACCATGATATAATAACATAACTGTTTTACAACAAGAACATAAAGTTGCAGTGCTAGCAGACGGCAGTCAACATTAGGAGGCTCTTAAACAAATAAACCGCCCATTAGCGATGTCAGACCAGGTAATTCAGTGAGGCGGACGTGCAACCTGACCCACGCGGAAAGCACGTGACAGTCGAATGAGATGTAGTGCTACACACGACTAAACGCCGACAGTGACAGCATAAAAATAGTAAGAGCTGTCTTCAAAGTCAACTAACCGAATCTAAGCACGTAGGTCGTCTGGTATAAATCCACTGGAACAAATTTCATTGAGCAGTTTTGTTACTGTTTTTATGTCACTCTCGGCCAGTGTACGTCCGACTAGCTAAGCGTTTAGCGCTTTCCTCTCGCGACATAGTTACGGGGGCTCCGGAATCAAAACTTTGTAGCGTCACGCACCAGCCTATCCAGCTGTAAATGGGTAACTGAAAATGCTCGTATGCCAGTGAAGGCAAAGGCAGAAAGAAAGGGAACTGGCCACTCCATCGCATTAAAATGAGGGACCTAATATGGTGAAGTTTCTAGCAGTTTATCCCCTTAGGGCAGTATCTGCTATTGGACTAACTTTACCCTTTTACCTTCCCAATGCTTCTAATTCTTCTACTGTGCCTGTCCTGTTTTTGTCTGTTCACTGTGGTCGTTTTCCTTCATAAAGTTCATCTGTGTATTCAGTCATCTTTCAACTTTCGTTTCTTTCACCATTAATGCTCTACCGTCCTTGACATCCTGTGGTGAAGTGTCATGTCTTGCCCGCTACTTCCCATATGTGCTTGTCAGAGGTTTTTGAATTATTAATAATGTGATAAACGAGCGCCAAGCCTCATCGCCCTATCTTTTCCAACATCTTTCTTATTTTATTTTCTCCCACATTGTGCTCTTTCATTCCACATTGGCTCTTTCATCGTTGTTCTAGTAATCTTTTAATCACGACTGCATGTTAAACTGTAATCTGTATTACTCGCGACTTGTGTCGTAGTTGTGCCGACCCCACATTGCCTATTGAAGAATCGGGTGAAACCCCAGCTTGGACTTAAGAAAACATTCTTTGATAATTAGTCCCTGTTTTAATAATTGTTACACATACCAGCTTGGGATATTATTATTTTGAGAGACGCCAGGTGGACATCTTTTCAGGGCTAAGTCGTTGTTTAAACAAAACATGGTCACCGTCGCGCGCAATACAACAGACCCCGGCGACAATAGACCCCGGCGACAATTGTGCTAATAGCTCTCTTCATACAACTAATTTCTAGTTTACAATATTTTGTTAACCCAAAGTGGTGCATGATCTCGCCACTTTAATATGTAAGGATACAAGTTTTCCATGTCTGACTTCAACAACTTGTGGCACATATATTTCTCGATAATGTTCTGTCTTCTTAATATTCTCAGAGAGCTCCTTAGGCGTAATGGTTAGCAGTACCTCTACCTCTTTATGTAGATTATCTAGTTGTGAATCAATTAGTACTACTTGCTTAGACATGTGTGCTTTTCTTTACAGACGTTCCCTGAAATAGTTATCAAGCTAATTCGAAAGTGTACTTACACTGCAATACACTTGAAAATGCATAATCGCAATTCTCTTACTAATGTAGAAATTGCTGTTCGCTTCACAAATACTGTACCGATGTCAGTAGGATAGTATCTTGAGTGTAGGAGCCGGACTTTTGTGTTATATATCTGGGAGCGCCAAATTGCCACGACACCAGAATATAAAACACGTCCATGTACTAAGGCTCTCTTCATACAACTGATTTCTAGTTTACAACATTTTGTTAACCCAAAGTGGTGCGTGATCTCGCCACATTTTGATTGGTTTTCTTAATATTTTATGATTTATTTCATTGGGCTTAGCTTCGCTGTTCCATAGACAATCTTGGCTATTCCCATTTACGTCACTATTTTGCTATGGCAACTCCCGCTTTAGGAAGCGTTGGGCTGCCCACTTTAACTAGTTTCAGTTTCTATCTTTTTTATAATAGCGTAACTTACACTTTTATTTGATGAAGTGTCGTAACAGCTTTTCTTATTCTAAGTCATATTAATAGCACGGATAATGCTAGCATAGGCCATCCGGTTACACAATGGTCTCGGGACGGGCACACAATTTTTGCCAGGTAGGAAAACGAAGCACGGGATAATGAACCGAAGGAACAATGAGCTCCGCCAGCAGCATAGAACAAAGCTGACACGCAGGGCGATAGACAGACAAAGAACGCTACGACAGTTGGAAGACGGGGGACATTTTTCCATTGGCCAGCCAATTATCTAAACACTTGTTTGTCAGGCAAGCCCGGCAACGAAAGCTGGTCGCGTATTGCTCAACTCACATTTAGACTGACATGGGACAAGATAGATCTAAGGTATGAGCAACCATATGGCCTCTTAGCTATTGGGTAGAGGCGGAACTTCACGTCACAGGCAAGATTTTTGAACATATGGGAGGTTTAGGAATATAATGTACTGCGCAGTTCGCTAGAGATCAGTCCAGTTTTCAACATTGTTGTATAGAGAAAAATCCCTAACGCCTAGCCTTAAAACATGTGTTTATTCCTGTGTGAATACTGTATTCATATGTGGAATTTATAGTGTTATTACAGGAGTTTGCGAAGGAAAACAGGTTAGTTTATCTTTTGAAAACTATTAATAATTTTTCTTAGTTTTTGTTAGATCAATTTTGCCATTAGCATCAGAGCTACATGTGCGGAAGACAGTTTTCCAATTAATCTTTCCTATAAATCAGTAATTAAATCAGACGATTTTTCTATGATGATAGGAGGTATTTGATAGTCCTACTACACCTTCATCTGAATTGTTACATCATCCATACAGACTTACATGTGCACACACTCACAGGCACAATATATTTAACACGTATCATCTCATGTCATACATAATTACTATGGAATGGAAATCATCCTTAGTAAGGAGTAGTATAAATAAAAGTCAACCAGTGATATTAAGTGTGAAAACTTACGAAGACTTTTGCATGTCTTCAGTCCATCAGATGTCTGACTCTATATGCTACGTGTCTGACGTCTAACCAGAAAGAAGCTATCAAAGCGGACATTTGGATAGCCGAATTCACCATAGGACATCCTTCTTTCCTCAATTAAAAAAGGAATATTTCTCGCCCACGATTAAGACGGTGGACGCAGCATTTTTCGTCACCTTATATCACGTGCGCACAAGTTTAATACATATTTAAACCAAGTTCAAATCACTCGGAAGCTTACTACATAAGTCAAGCTAAAGCTCACAGGTTGATTCTCATAACTATTTCAAGTTCAACTCCATCGAAAGCTTACTACATGAGTGTTACGTACATTTATTACCTAAGGGGGTAGTCTTCGGTCCTGCCAAATGTACGCACCAGTTTTATGTAGGTATATTGTTTGAGCGTTCGATTGATTCACGCACTGACGTGCACAAAGCAGTGAGTGTTGCTTTGGACGCACGTGTAACCTAGTTGAGTAGTTTGTGACGTCAGGTTTTGAAGTGGAAACATGGAACTGGCTTGTGTCCATGATTGTAATTTTATATTGTGTATCCAATGGCATGTTGAAGGAAGCCATTTATTATTGTGATTTGTATTGGTCTTCAGGTCGAAACCAATCGCAGTTATGTCACGTAAGTTATCGCCCACTTCTTATTTTAATGCTGCATAAAAAGGCCGCTCTACTACTAATCTAGCGGGAATTTTATCATTCCTAGAATGGATCTACAGAGTCGCTTGCCTTTAAGATTTGGATCGTAGACGGAGAATTCCTACGAGTAGAAGAAGTTATATTGTTTACCTTATGCACATGTTTTAAATGCCGTACATGCTTCAATGCCAAAGTCGTGGCACGGATGTAAAGAGAGGTTAGCCAACTGAAAACCTTTAACTGATAGGATTATCGTATATGACTTTATGTGAAAATACATGATGTACAACGCTATGGATGATGGACGTGTCGGAATTTTAACAAATGTAATATAGAAGATTTCATCCAGAGTATGAATACGTTACCATGATAGACGTCCTTGAAAGAAGGTCAACGGTCGTGACTGAGAAGGATATTATACGGTAACAGTTTTGTAATCTTAGTCTATGGACAGAGGTCTTTACTAGAAGAGAATCTTCAGGAACTTTAGTAGCAATAATTAATATGTTGTCGTGGTGATCTTTTGCGCCTGTGACGATGTCCGTCTTGTCCACTTCGTGTCCTGGTGAATAAAAATCTATGTAAAGTTACCAACGACTTGTGTGCTGCCATACTTGACCAGCTTCCACCCAATTCAGATACTTGTTGGTTTTCGTTTGAAAAAAATTGGTGACAGTTAGTCCGTTGTGACCATTCGCGTTTCAATTCATCACTATGGAAACGACACCAACAATAACTGGTAGGCGAGTGCGGTCTGGAAGTGATTTCGAAGGAGCGTACCCATCCAACTGATCGTTTGAAAAGAAGAATGTTTACTTTCAAGGCGACATCATCTCAATTTGGATCCTAGCGGAATATGAATCAAAATCAACTCAAATGCTCAAGGTCTTCAATCAACCTCCACGTCAAGTTTTCACAGTGACTGATTACTTGGAGATCATCTCTGTCATCATTATTTACGATATTGCGAGCTAGTGATTTGAGCATTCCGCAGAGCGCTCCGAAGTATTGTATCCTCTACCCGTACATACACGGGGACGAGGCACTTTGATTTTTACCTGCACGCGAGCTAAGTATACCCTTGTATCGTTATACATCCTTTAGTTACTATCAGCTGTGCCTTAACCTGATTTATGTCCACTGTTTTATATTATCTATGTTATGTTGTTATGTTTTGTGTATTCTCGCGGGAGGTTGGGAGGTAGATCTGACGAAGAGATCCATCTCGAAGCCAATTCGGGCTCTTCGTCAGACGTTCTGTAGGACATTATTTTGCAGACTTCCCGCAGTGGAATGTTTCCTACGCGTGAGCGTAGAAGGATTCTAGGTCCACTGTGTCTGGTGGTCCTGTGACACCTGTCTGTTTTAGCTGTAGTGTCACGTTTACTTGTTTTGTTTTTGGTAGCTATTTTTACTTGTGCCTTAGTTTTATGATGAATTTTGTATGTGATATTGTCCATCTCATCTTTCCTGTCTTTTAGTTTTTTACAATTCCTATGTTTTTTACACTGTGTTTTCAATTGTCTTGTGCATTATTTACTCGCAGTTATCATCGTAATTCTTTACGACATTCCATTTTAGTTTTCTCATTTTAGTTTTTAATTGATTTCTGCGAACGTCTTCGTTTGTTTTGAATATCTTGTCCGTGTCAGTATTGATGCTATTGTCTGTCACATTATGCTTTCACCACCAATTACATGTTATAAATTACATTATAAATTATTACATATTAATATTGCCTATTATATAAATTGATTTACCGTTCTAGGAACAGGAACGAGAACACTAGTTGTAGTAACACTTTTAAGTAGTATCCAATTACATAATGATATTGAAATGCTACCTTAGACTATTTCTTTAAGCAAGCCAAAGCTTTGCAAACCCTGCTGAAGAGGTAAGACACATTCGCTATGTCAAATATAAAGAAAGCTCAGAATAGAAGCTGATCAGAGAAGGAAAATACCGAAACTTTACGTTTGGAAAATTTGAAATTTGAGGCAGATCGAAAACGGATTGAGGCTGAGGAACATGAGAGAAGATGAAATTTGAGGCAGGATCAGAACGATTGAGGCTGAGGAGAATGAGAAAAAAATGAGATTAACTGCTGAGGAAGAATGAGTCAAAAAAAATGGAGTATTAGCCGCTGAATTAGAAGCGAAACGATTTCTGCGAGAGCGGCAGAAACAGACCATTTCCCAAAGGAGGCTGGAAGAAAGACTTAAAGGTAATGCACACAGAAACCAAGGAAATGGAAGAGAGAAATTGATAGCGGAACAAAATGGTAAAACCCCCCTCAGCTTGAGATGGAGACCTGAATGAGGAAAAAAACGACAGCATCCAACTGAAATTAGCAGAGTCAACAATATTGAGACCAAATTAGGTTAACTCAAGAAGCTGCTAATTCCAAAACTTTTGAAAAGCCAAAACTTCATCCCAGACATGAACCCATTTAAGGAAATTCACCTTAAATTGCAAAATTTAATCCCCCGTCTGCTGACGTAATATTCCTTCTTCCGTAGGTTTGAGGCCACCTTGTGGTCTATCTACCTGCCATAAAGCTGCTATACTGTTTACATATTCATCCAGATACTTACGAGATGCATTAGCAGTTTCATACCCCCAGCCATTGGTGACGAAAAATGACTACAATGCTCTTAGAGCAGCACTTCTGCAAAATTTCCAAATGACAGAACAACGAAAATCGTTGAGATTTCACGCATTACTCAACCTCAATCTGGCAGAAATTTTAGTGATTTTCTGTCACAGATAACGACTAACATTAAAGATGGCTCGAATTATCCAAAATTGAAAAGTTCGTATGAAGGTACCTCCTTTGATTTACTGATGCGCGATAAGGTACTTTCGTCGGTAAACCCTACATTTCTCGCATTTTACACGAACGGAAACCTTTATTACTATGAAAAATTTAGAAGAACATGCAAAAAATTTTTGCACTGCTCACCCAAACATGGATCTAAATAACGCGCAGATTAAAGAGTGAATTGCCTGTTGCTTTTGCAGCACAACAAAACAATTTTTCACGCAATCGTTCTTTTAGTGCTGATAGGTATGTCAATAAGGGAAATAATCATAATTTCACCAATGATAACTTTTACAAAGGGAAGCAATTTCAACAATCTGCTCCATTTAATGTTTCTTGGAACCAAGCTCACAGATCGCGAGATTTTGGTAACAATAATTTTAAAAATAATCAAGGACATTATAATAACAAAACTGGAGATCAAAATCTCAGGGTCCGCAAAACAGACAATTTTTTGGAAAATAAAACCCATTTAACCAACATCATAACGATCATTCTACAAATTATCGGACTAATCCAAATTTTAACTCTAGCAGAAACGACAATTATGGCAATTTTTAATGACAAAAATCACAATCGATCGCGCCGACGAGATAGATCGTCGAATAATACAGGTAGACATTCTAATGTTGCTTTTAATGATACACAGGCTAACATTGAGCAGGGTAAAGTAGCTGAAACTCACAATGCTATGTCTTGTTCTCTAGATTGTTCCCAGGTGAAAGACTGTCCAGAATGCTCGACTCTTTTCCAGCCTAAGGCGATCACGACGCTGCGGTTCGGACATAACCTTGCCTAGCCTGCCTGCAGTCTGTACAGCCACTGCTGCGTCAGTACACCAGGGACAGGGCTCTCTTAAGTTTCACAAGGGATTTGTCAATAATATTGCATGCTCTCTCCTATTTGACTCAGGTTGTACAACAATCGGTGTCCGGACTTCGCTGATCGACCCAAGTTGTGCCACGGGCCGGGTTGTCAAATGTGTAACATTTGGTGGCACTATTGAAACATTTCCCACTGCTATTATTGATCTTAACACACCTTTCTTTACAGGAAAGATCCAAGCAGGTCTTCGGCCTAACCCGATCTGTGATGTAATACTGGGGCGCATACATTGTATTAAAGAGTGTACACCTCAGCAAATAGCTGAATGGGAAGAGCGACATATTCAAACTGCAAATGCAGTAGTGACTAGAGCGCAAGCTACTAATATGTCGCATGATACACCTATTGAACCTACAGTTCATACCACTTGTGATGATGATGCTCCTATTTCACGGGAGTTGTTTGCAACATTGCAAAAGAATGATAATTCATTAAAAAAATTCTTTCAGTATGTTAACAAAAAGAATACAAGCAACCAACTTGCAAAATCTAGACATCCATTTATACTTAAAAATGGGATCTTGGTGAGAGTAATACGGGATAAGGATTTTATCCTTATGTTCTCAGATTCTTGCCCCATCCTGTATGAGATCTCGTATATTACGACATGCTCGTGCCTCGGTATGTGTGGGCCATATGGGTTTTTCGGGTACCGAATCCAGAGTGCTTTCGGCATTCTACTGGCCAGGCGTCCATAGAGATGTTACTCTCTATTGTCGGTCCTGTTTGATATGTCAAGAAGTTAAGGTACGGGGTCCATTTCATGCGGCTCCTATTCAAGCTGCGGACATCCCGATTAGACCATTTGATAAAATGGCCATTGACATTATTGGTCCAATGCTTCCATCTGCTAGAGGGCATACGCATATTCTTACGTGCATTGATATGTGCACTCGTTGGCCTGAGGCCATCCCTCACAAGAACACTTCATCTGCCAGTGTAGCAGAGGCATTGATGTTAATCTTCTCACGCATTGGTTTTCCACGGAAAATCTTGTCGGATCATGGGGTTCAGTTCATTTCTGAATCCATGTCTCAAGTTATGAAGACATTAGGTATAGACAGATCTCTTAGTTCTATTTATCATCCGATGTCAAATGGGTTAATTGAGCGTCTCAATAGGACACTCAAGCAGTTGTTGGGTAAGATGACTCAAGACCATCCCCAAGACTGGGATCGGGGCCTACCCGCTTGTCTCTTTGCGTATCGCGAGGTACAAAATCAAGCAAAGGGGTTTTCTCCATTCCAGCTTGTTTTTGGCATGCAACCACGCGGTCCGATGTCGTTAATCCACGACTTATTGGTTGACGAGAATATTTAAGAGGAAACTCAATCCTCTTATGAGTATGTGATCTCTCTTAGAAAGAGAATCACAGATGCTTGCAGACTAGCTACCGCATCATCTGAACAAGCCAAAGAAACAGCTCGTCTATTTGCAAACAAGTCTAGACGTCTTCGCCAGCTCCTACCTGGTGATGAAGCTTTTGTCTTACTCCCTGCGCATAACAATCGTCTTTTGATTACCTGGAGAGGTCCTTTCAGGATCATCTCAAGAATATCCGATGTCGACTACATCGTTGATGTTAATGGGAACCATAAAACCTTCCACATTAACATGGTGAAGGAGTATTACTCACGTCCTGAATTACTTCAGTCAGTGTTTCAGGCAACTGTCGATCTACACACCACTATATCTCAACACTATTCTAAGTTTGTCCGTCATCAAGAAGAGGAATCTTCTTTCGATGATGTACAACTACCAATACCAGTTGTACCACTCCATTCCACTGAGAAATGGAATGATGTTACTATCTCATCTACTCTTACTGATGATCAACGTCAGCAAGTCTCTAAGATTCTACACACGTATGACGATGTCCTCACTGACATCCCAGGTCATACGGCAGTCAATCCAACAGGGACATTGTTCTGGGACTGACGATACACCTATTCGAGAGTTCGTTACATATCCTATTCCATTATACACTTTCGTGATAAGGTTGATAAGGAATTGGGATGATATGCTCCAATTAAATATAATTGAACCATCTTCATCACCTATTCTTTCTTCGTATGGTAATCATTAGGATGAAAGACAAAACAATACTACCGTCTTTGCGTAGATTACAGGGAAGTTTACACAAAGTTACAAAATCGATGCGGAAAGCCATCTTACCCTCTTTTAGATGACTTATTGGACGTGCTTAATCTCATGCTACATTCTTTTCTGACATATGCCCTTTAAACGGGTTATTGGCAAGTGCCACTCACTACGCAAGCAAAGCAATTCACCGCATTCTCGCCACCACGGGGTCTTTTTCCCTGGAATTTTATGCCATTAGGGTTAATGAATGCGCCAGCTACCTTTGTACGCATGATGCGCCGCATATTGTCTCCTCGTCCCGATGTCATTACTTATATAGATGACATCTGTCTTTTCAGTGACTCTTGGGATGAACATATTCAGGGTTTAAAATCTTTACTTTCTACCTTACGGGATTATAACTTAACAGCGAAACCTTCAAAGGTTTTGTCGGTTTTCATGACATCTCATTTCTTGGTCACCGTATAGGTCGCGGTTTAATGTATACAGAAGACAGTAACGTCTCTAAAATTTTAAACATCTCAGCACCTAAGACAAAAACCCAAGTGAGGTTCACTCTTAGGACTAAATACAGTTAATTTTCTATCTTTCATCCCTCATTTGTCTACTTATAAACTGCACCTCTTTCGGTCTTTACTGATAGAAGGGCACCACCTTAATGTAAAAAAGTGGTCGCAGGAGCACCAACCGGCGTTAGACTATATAAAACAAATTTTTTCAAATAAGCCTTTTTTAAGGTTGCCTAACAAAGATCTCACCTTTGTTCTTCGCAGGCGTGATGCTTCTTACCTACGCTATTGCGGCAGTATTTGATGCAGGAATACGGAGGCACCTTATTTTCCGTTATGTACGTATCCAGAAAGCTTACAACGAGCGAGATAAAATTACTCCGTTCTGGACAAAGAGCTTCCTTGCTTTGTTCTGGGCAATCACAAAACTGGATCGTTATCTCCTCGGATCACACTTTGTGGTGGAGTCTGACCAGAAAGCTCTTACCGCATTGAATACAGGGAATGTTAAGTCATCAAAGTCAGCGCGTTACGCAATAGCTCTTCAACCGTTCCATTTGTAGATACGAGCTATTCTGGAGTGCAGCAATGTATTTGCAGACTGTCTTTCACGATGCCCTAGTGAACTTGGTGAAACTAAACCGTTTTTAGATGGAGAAACGTCCTCATCGAAACATGAATAACTTTGTACAGTGTCAATAATTGTACATCATGTGAAGACTATGTATAGTTTGCCGTATTCGTATAAATATAACTTTCAGATTTAGTTTACTCCCTGGATTATAAATGACTTTTCTTTTGAAGTAACTTTTATTAGAACGGAAACAGTGATATTAAAGTAACATTTTTTTTTTAGTAATGGAAACATTGGAAAAAAGCAAAAATCGACATTCGTTAGTGTTATGGGAACATATTACACTACATATCTTGTTCTGTAAACTTATTTCGTGCATGGAACATTAGGAACATATTCTTGTTGACTCTAAATAGTTCTGAACGAATATTCACAATGACTGAAATTAGAATTACTTAGAATAAATTACTAGTTATTTATTTATGTGTAATTAAGTACTAGAATTAGATTAATTCAATTTAATTCAAGTTGATGTTTGTTTATAAATCACACATCTACTAACGTTATTAGTGTCTCGCAATACGTGTAGTCACGTATCCCACTACATGATATTTTACTTTTAGATAACTAGTCAAACTTACTAGTGTTAGATTTCAGTAAGTGCCGTTGCTTCTTAAAGTGTTTAATTATGCATTGCTTCATTTTTGCATGTTGTATTTTAAAAAAATTTTCTGTTCTTTTGATTTTTTATCATTTGATTATCATCACTGTTGCTGTTCCTTTTCATTTTTGTAAATCATATGTTTTCAAATTTTCTTGAAAACTTAGTTGAATTTTATTATCATCTTTTTTGTTGATTTTTTCAAATTTTCATTTCAACTTCTTTTTATTCGAATATTACCACATCGTTACCAAGTAGGTCGATGGTGGATGTGTGCTTTAAATGCATACTGTCATTTAGTTATATTTAATTTCAATGTCAATATCCTTTTCTTAATATAATATAAACTTTATGCATTGTATTATTGTTGTAGTTTTGACTCACCTCTCTCGAGTAATTAGTTCGAAAAAAATTAATAGAATAAGGGAGCATTTACGTACATTTATTACCTAAGGGGGTAGTCTTCGGTCCTGCCAAATGTACGCACCAGTTTTATGTAATTATATTATTTGTGCGTTCGATTGATTCACGCACTGACGTGCACAATGCTGTGTGAGTTGCTTTGGACGCACGTGTAACCTAGTTGAGTAGTTTGTGCCGTCGGGTTTTGAAGTGGGTCCATGGAACTGGCTTGTGTTCATGCTTGTAATTTTATATTGGGTATCCAATGGCATGTTGAAGGAAGCCATTTATTATTGTGATTTGTATTGGTCTTCAGGTCGAAGCCAATCGCAGTTATGTCACGTAAGTTATCGCCCACTTCTTATTTTAATGCTGCATAAAAAAGGCCGCTCTACTACTAATCTAGCGGGAATTTTATCATTCCTAGAATGGATCTACAGAGTCGCTTGCCTTTTTGATTTGGATCGTAGACGGTAGAAAGAATTCCTACGAGTAGACGAAAGAAGTTATATTGTTTACCTTTATGGCAACATGTTTTAAATGCCGTTCCACCACATACAGGCTTCATGCGTCAATGCCAAAGTGTGCGCACGGATGTAAAGAGAGGTTAGTCAACTGAAAGGCTTTAACTGATAGGATTATCGTATGTGACTTTGTGTGAAATTATATGCTGTACAACGCTATGTAGGATGGACGTCTGGGAATTTTAACAAGTGTAATATGGAGGATTTCATTCCTGGGTATGTGTGCGTTTCCATGATAGACGTCCTTGTAAGAAGGTCAACGGTCGTGACTGAGAAGGATATTATACGGTAACAGTTTTGTAATCCTTAGTCTATGGACAGAGGTCTTTACTAGAAGAGAATCTTCAGGAACTTTAGTAGCAATAATTAATATGTTGTCGTGTGATCTTTGCGCCTGTGACGATGTCCGTCTTGTCCACTTCGTGTCCTGGTGAATAAAATCTATTTAAAGTTACCAACGACTTGTGTGCTGCCAATACTTGACCAGTCCACCCAATTCAAGATACTTGTTGGTTTTCGTTTGAAAAACATTGTTGACATTTATTCCGTTGTAACCATTCGCGTTTCAATTCATCACTATGAAAACGACACCAACAATGAGTCAATTTAAAGCTCACAGGTGATTACTTATTCAAATTTCAAGTTCAGCTCCATCGGAAGTTTACCACCTGAAGTCAAGCTAAAGAGCTTAAAAGTTGATTCTCATATTTATACCAAGTGCAACAATGCATTCTATGAAGCAGACTCCATAGTCACAAGTTGAGTCGGATATACAGATATCAAGTGCAGATTACTCCAAAGTATATTTCATGAATCCCGATTACATACTAAAATTAATGAGTCAACATACCTAGAACATTTCGTGAAGATATCCAGTCTGGCCAGTACCTTCGGAGATTAGGACAACAGGACATTTGTCATACGACAGCTGTTAACTGTTTGTCAACGATACAGAGATATTGTCAAACAGTGAGGACTGTAAAACTCGTCAAACGTTTTCAATAAAACAAAAGTTTTCATCAGAACGCCCCCTCGACTTAGAGATACCCCACTGACCATAACTATCTAAACCACTTGGGACATTCTAGGCATACAAATGGATCATCCTACATTGGCTAAGCATTTAGAAACACATGAACTGTGTAGATGTACTCACCATTTGGTAACACGTATCATATCACATCATCATCATTTCACTTTATGCAAGTTAATTCTTGTATTCAATTAACTACACTATTGATTATCTCATCTGTGCGTTTTGTGTGAATCGTCTTTTACCACCATCACGTTCTAAATACTATTAACCCTATATGTTGTAGATATTGAATTAATAAACCCAATAATCGTTTGATCATTATCTAGATTGGTTAATTTATCACTCGTGCTGTCGGTGTTAAATACAAGCGTATTTACATATAGGTAAATTTCTACACTCAGATGAGGTTGGGGCTTTTTCTGTTACGGGATCTAAGGGCAGAAGCTAAGCGTCGTGGGGAACAGAACTCTTTCCATAAATCACTAGAAAACACTGTCAATGGAAAGCATTCGATTCTCTTCTTCTGGTCCTTATCTCACATAGGTCTCAATTCTTTCCTAACGAGCCAACTTCTGGAGACCTTCTACCTAATATCTCATAGGCTATTCCCGGTTGTCGTAGTTGCCCTAATACACACCATACGACAAATATATGTGTTTTTTATTTTTATTTGGTCTATTTTTTTTTCTTCAGTCCCATTAGCAATCCTGCATCTGCTTGTTATTTCTTTATTATATTTTTGATGCTTCATTATTTTCGTTGCTGTAGCTTGTAATGTTCGTTTGTATTGTTTGTGTGTGATGTCTCTACCCGTTTGTTGAACTGAGTCTTGAAGCATGTTCCAATGTCCGCCTACACATTTTATTTGTACTGAAGCAGTTATATTTATGCCCCATGTAGTTCCCGGGGGGGGGGGGGGGGGAGTCTCTGAAGAGACAATTGAAGAACAGGACTGCTACACCCTCAGGCATGTCGTATTGGGCGCCTAATTAAATCTTACCGCAAGACAGAGAGTGTTGTGGAAGGTCTACGGTGCTTATCATGCACTGGACGCAAGGCGCCCAATTATAGTGCTATCGCATATGGTATTGAAAGGCAAACGAGGAATAGTGACTCCTCCGAAAAGCAATTTGTGTAAGCACATGAGGCATTTTTGTGACCTAACAGGTTCACTTACTATCCCATTCCCGCTTCCAAGAACGCCGCAGGTTGGTCAACGAGTCCTTATATGGGTTACCCCTGATCCATCAACTGTACACATTATCTGGAGAATATTCATGATCGGCCACCTGCGCGTTGTGGGTTGGAGATGGTGTCAAGTCGCCAGCGTATCTTCAAAAATAAAACATTAAATAGATAGTCACGTGACAGAAAGAAAGAAAAATAATTGGCACTCCGGAGACTCGATCCAGCTCCTTCAGAATGATTCCATCGCTTCTCTTCAGAATGATTTAAAGCCCACAACTCGCTCTCTGAGAGAGGTAAATTGTTACGGGCAAGACAACCAAGGCCTAAGTGCTCACAAAAGTGCTTTCACCTTTATAGAGAATCAGATTTTACTTTTCACTTTTTTTTTCCTGTTGTTTTTGCTCCACTTTTGCCATGAGGCTGCGTAGGTATGTTGACGTTTTTTCGTTCTTGTGCCTCGTTTTTACCCATTGTCTACTGTGAGCCTGTATATAGGATTCTTTAACAATGTTTTCCACCGTCATTTTATCATACACCTGCAGCAGGTAGGATTATCACTTCATCTCGTTTTAAAAACTGAGGAATCAAAATGGTTTCCTCTTTCGACGCTGGCCATTACACAATAAGAATCTTCAGAACGCGTCTTAACATTGACAAATATTGACTACATTAAGCTTATCTTTATCAGTGACACAGAGGGCGTGTCTGGAACGGACATCACCGTGTGAGAAACTACACCACAGATGATGTGGTGTAAAAAAAGCAGTTTATTCCAATACAACCAATGATCCTAGAATGTAAGTCTCGCAAACTTATTGCTAGATAACCCACGTGGGCTAGAGATCTGGTTTCTGCGTCACAAATATTGATCATATGAACCAAGGAGAAAGTTTGTTCATGTAGACTGACTGCGTTGTGACCTGGCTCCCTATGATCTTACTCTGTTTTACTGACTGGACACTTGAGTACTGACTGACTGAACCCATTCTGTGCACTGACTGTAGAACTGACACCGTTTTACTGGACCTGTATTACCGATCTGACTCTGAGGCCTGACTGTTTTAAATGACTTCTGAATACGTGCTGCTTGAACTTATTCGGTGTTCTGATTACAAGACGTCCTTTTGGAGGACACTAGAGATATTTCAGTTGGTGAATGAATGAATGAATGATATTGGACTGAGAAAATGATCGTAAAGACTAAACAAAACAACTCCCCCCATGATGATGATGATGTTGACAAACTCATGAGAAGGGCAGTCGAGTGGACAAAACCGCAACGTACTGGATACGATCAAGTAACGAGGTCGTGTTTTACTAACTGTACTAATACAGTCAGGTGACATCACGTACTAGATTCCCTATGGTGCAAAATAAATCATGCGTATATATTAATACCGGGGTAGAGAATTGCTGCAAAGGCTATGCCTAATTTTGGACTAGGGGGGGGGAATACCATTTTCAAAATAGCTAAACATCTACCACGTTTGACCTTGACTTTTTTCCCAGAAGTATGTCCTGGTGCTGGGAGTTGTCAATGCTATAGTAATATTTACCATGGTGATGTTACATGCCACATGACACAATGAATGGTCTATTCGCTCGCTATACATCATAAATGTCCCTATGGAGGTCTACATTAGGGGGGGTGAACACTTGCGAGAGTCGGTGTTATTCAGTTTCTATTGTGTGAGCAAGGTATGTATTACTGTGTGCTGTGCATGTGTAACGTATGTCACTGATTTAAAAGCAAGCACTGTGCACAATGCACACAGTAACGATATGTGAATTGTTTGTTATTACGGCCACGTTGTTTGACGGCAATTGATGGCCTTAAATTGTTAAGTAATGGTAGGGGGACCGGGGGAACTTTTAATCAAGCACACTGATTCATAAACACGTTACGTTCGTTTTGTTATGTCTCTCCTTTGCGTTCACGTTTACTTATCTGTCACTTAATCTGTGCTTGGGTCTGTCTTCTCACACAAAATAAAAAACAAATATCTATAAATTAAAAAAAATAAAATGGTATGAAATCAGTTATTAATACGATTGATAACGGTACTGGGGGGCAGGAAACAAGGGACGTTTCCGGTTCGGGTATTTATCGGGCCTTCGGGGGTCAGCCACAGTTACGAACATGTGACAAGGACAAGAAATTACATATAAGTACTACAAAAATATAAGATGATGAGGAACACACCAAATGAGCGATACAAGCAGATGGAACAACGGTGCTGAGCGAAACGAGAACAATGCAAGATTACAATGTGCAATGAAACGTTCGTGAAAACCAGGAAAGACATAAAATTGTACAATAAATCCCATCACCTCCAAAAACAAGAAAGTAAATAATCAACGAAACGAAGGACAGGAATGAACAACACTATAAAAAAAACAAGTAAAAAGCCACTTATCTGGATTCCTAAGAATGAAACACTTATAGAGCGCCTATATAATCATATCGATATCGTCTGAAAAAGCGCACCCAAGCGTCCCCCCCCATTGCGGACCGTGACGTATGATCGCGCCACAGCACACTGAGCCCCCCATCGACGGCTAAAAAAGATACAAAGAAGGGATAGAACGAAACGAAACCAAGCAAGAAACAAAGATAAGCCTATCAGAAAAACAACGACAAGAAAAAATATAAAGCACAAATATGAAAACATGTTCCCCCCTGCAGATAGAAGCCCACCAGAAATTTATCTGCAAACATGATGCTGGAGATACTCCACATCGTAAGGCCCTCAGGAGATAAAACGCCCCCCATTTGAAAATGAGACAATCTCTACCAACAAAAAATGAGCTTCGGTCCTAACCGACTCATGAAAGGAGGGCAGCATTGACATGGATCATGAAGAAAAATAAAAAACAAAAACATAAATACGTGCTTTGTAATATTAAACACGAGAAGATAAGAACAAATCGGATCACAGAGAAATCGGATCATAGATGAAGAGTTTGTATATTACGTTTTATCGAATCTTCACGTCTGTTGGATGTGTAGCAAACAATAATGAAACGTATGAAAATATTGATGGAAATGCTCGTTATCTTAAAAAGTATCACATGCATCTTATATCTTTTATTTTTTTTTTTTTTTTTTAAACAAAACTTAGTACCACTATAACCCCTTAAAGATCTAATGACCCACATATGAAATTAAAACAAATATCTGTTAAAGCGTTGTGGTATATGGGCCATTTGAGAACTAGGTAAATACTTTCGAGTTTAAAACAAAGAATTACATTCTAAATCAAGAGTTTTGTTTTAAAAGTCAAAAAAACGAGAGCTTAAAACTTAGTATTAAGTTTTATAAAAGAGTTCACGTGCCGCAAAGTGTTGAACCGTTGTTCCGTCCATACTAGAGTGCTCAGTTCTTAAAATGTCGTACTCGAAAACCCGACCTAATTTATGTTTTTTTTGGTCCACTAAACAACTTAGTGGGCAGATTATACCTCATTTCTACTTTTGGCAATCAAAAATTATACCACTAGCAGCTTGCCAAGGTCTGTGTCGCAGATGGTTTAGGATGCAAGCGAAAGAACCCCGGAGAGACAGCTGAATAATTTGAATAAATGACGTTTTACAAAAACTGTATCGTCAGTAGGACCAAACCCTGGTGATTAGTTGACAAAGTAGATGTAAGCATTATAAAAAATATAAATTGTTTTAAACTCGAGATTGGTTTTTCATCATAACCTTTAACAGGTCGCTTCCAGCATCATATACATTCTGCATTTCAATCCAGCCACTATAGACGTGAGTACTGTACTTTAAAAGTTTTAAACTATATTGAAGCTTTTGAACTGTTGTCTGAACTGCCTGGGGAAGATCTTGACCAGGTCCTGTGGGCCATTTATGAATTTTCGAAAAGAAAAGTATCGTAACTGAAATTATAATTTATTCTGTTCTGAACCATTTGCACTTGCAACTTGCGTCTGCTTGTTTTTTTTGGTAAAAATCTGGCCAGAAAATTTGCTTGCGCTAGGCTGGCTGACTTTTGTGGGGGATTGCTTGGACCTGTGTTGCCGCCCGGAACTTCAGAAGCAGCGCTATCTGCATTTTGAGGGAAAACCCATGAAAGAAACTAAGGTGATCAGTTTCTTGCTGGGTGAATCTATGACTGATTGAGAGTGCATGAAACTGTTGGGACGAAAGCCTCAAAACTTTTTTGATGCTGGGGGGTTAGACAGGGCCCGCCTATGTTTTATTGTAGAAACTCTCGCTTGTCTTGTTCTGATTAGCAAGCTATTATTTGGTGGGGTTTGGGATGTTCTTTCTATCCCTGTGTTGTGTTTGTTGTGTTTACTTCCATGCCCTCCATGTGAACAAAATTGTTTTTTGTCTGTGTTATGTGGTTTGAATTGGTGGCACCTGTTGTGTGGGGGGTACTCTATTTCCGGGTTGTGAGAGTGTCGGCTCTTTCATTTCAGGAGGAGTAACTATTCCTATACTTCCCTGTGCTTTTTGCTGCTTTATGAATGGTTCATTACGTCATTTACGTGTCCTGTCAAACGTCTTCCTTACCTGTGGAAGCATATGGGTGAGAAATCGGTGCTCCATAGAAACCCTGCATGTGATGTGTCATCAGTAAGGTATATGCTAGGATATGCTAATGGATGCCTTTAGTGGGGTAAGGGGGGGGGGGGTACTCTTAAACGCCTGCCCCCATTGGGATAAAAAATCGAGAAGAAACTTGTGGTGATATCTAGAAGCCGGTTAACAACGAGAACTTGCTTGTGGGGCTGTTTCGGGGTGAGAAGGTACTTTGTGGAAGATCTGCTGCAACATGGTTTGGATGAGTGGAAACGAAAAAAGTTTTGCGATTGCTTGCTGCTATGTTGGAGTGTGTGGAATCAGTGTTGCGGAACGGTAGTGATTGGTGACGACGACGACTAGTCGTGCTGGCACGACAATCCTGGATAGTGTGTCGTTTGGTTGAAGTCTGAGGATGCGATCTCTGCAGAGGAAGGGACGACACAACGAAGAGGCTAGACCATCTTCTTGAGACCGCAACTTGGATTGTTTTGATGAGGCATTTTGCGACAGACACAACCTTGTGTCCGCATGGAAAAAAGTCTTGCATTGTCGCTTGCTGGCCGTCAACAACAAACTCGGACACACATGGAGGATGATAAGGATAGAGAACCAAGAAGCAATGTTAGAAAGAAGATAGAGATTCGTGGGTGATTGTAATAGTTTGTCCAGCGATGGAAAGATAACCAATCAATCTAATGGGACAATTAATAACACGATAATTGAGTTAGCTAATAATTAATACATGAGAGTGAACTTAATGATTGATTATTAAAAGACATTAGAGTTGGTGGGTGATAAATAGAAAATGATGAACTTGATGGATAAGTGTTAAAAAAGTATGGAATTGGTTGTTGATTATAAGAAGATGATGAAGTTGGTAGATGATTATAACAAAAATGAATAAAACTTGTGGCGATTATAATAAAGATAATGCATTGATCCGGACATAGTCAGAAGCCGATTATTTCCAGGTTTTTTTTTTCTCGCGCTCTCTTCCATCTAGACACGATGTCGGTTATATTAGGGAAACATGTTCCAGATATTAAATAGAACCTATATGGTCTGGTCTCGTGGCTAGCAGCTACTTCGTAGAGTGATCCTGTGTTAAAGTTATGCATACTCAAGATTTTCAAGACGGACCAAGAGAGATTATCTCTATTTCAGACGTCAATTGATATTGACTAATAGATCATAAAGACCTTTATGATCAGGTTAAGTATTATCTCGACCTTGTATTACAGCTAGCATTTTTCGTAAATACTTGTAGGAATCCCCAGACGATCTAAGAACGACTGATTTAACAAAGAAACATATGAAACCATGTACCATTGATTTCTACTTGGAAGTGACCTTGTCCAATTTGACAAAGAGTTAAAGTTATACCAGAATAAAACCTCATTTTGGAGTTGAAATTGTTCACCTGGACTTTGTTAGTAAATACTATTGAAATTGGATGAAAGAATAACACAATTGGATCTAAAGAATAAATACTTAACATACTACCACTACATGCGATATAGGAATAAACCACAGAATCGAACCTGGTCAAATAGATACAGGTCTCCCTACACCTCTCTTTTTACAACGTTGAATTCCTTGAATCTGATATGTAAAATGCATATGAGAATAAATGAATTCAGTATAAAAGACGAGAGAAAGGAAGGGCAGAATGTCAGACGGGCCTGCGTGCCCAATAATTCTCAACCCTTTGAAAATAAAGTTCGTTCGTTCGTTCGTTCTCTTACTCTGGAGATTCCAAGATAAGACAAGCCTTGTACAGCTATCAACAGGTGTCCTCAATTTGTGTCCTATTCATAGCCAGCGTCTTCTTCCCATCTCTTGTTCCACGGGTGCCTGTCTGATTCTTCCCATCTCTTTTTCCACGGGTGCCTGTCTGATTCTTGTCATCTCTTGTTCCACGGGTGCCTGTCTGATTCTTGTCATCTCTTGTTCCACGGGTGCCTGTCTGATTCTTGTCATCTCTTTTTCCACGGGTGCCTGACTGATTCTTGTCATCTCTTGTTCCACGGGTGTCAGTCTGATTCTTCTCATCTCTTGTTCCACGGGTGCCTGTCTGATTCTTGTCATCTCTTTTTCCACGGGTGTCAGTCTGATTCTTCTCATCTCTTGTTCCACGGGTGCCTGTCTGATTCTTGTCATCTCTTTTTCCACGGGTGTCAGTCTGATTCTTCTCATCTCTTTTTCCACGGGTGCCTGACTGATTCTTGTCATCTCTTGTTCCACGGGTGTCAGTCTGATTCTTCTCATCTCTTGTTCCACGGGTGCCTGTCTGATTCTTGTTATCTCTTGTTCCACGGGTGCCTGACTGATTCTTGTCATCAGTTCCACACTGGGGACCTTGAAATTGATGGTTGTTTCTAAAAAGAGTATGGAGTTGGGCGATTACAAGACGATGATACATGTGGTGGGCGATTATGAGAAGATAATAAAACTGGTGGGCGATTATGAAAAGATGATAAAACTGGTGGGCTATTATGAGAAGATTATAAAATCAATGGATAGTTTTGAAAAGATTAGTAAAATATTAAACTGCCAGGCGAATAGAAAACGAATCAATGAGGTATAGATAATAAGAGGTATAAACTAGCATTGAAACTGAATACCTTAATAGGAAGCAAGGCTAATAAAAAGATATCCATTACAGCTAGAGGATTATGAAGAACAAACGAATGACCTACTGACATTGATAAGATGACAGTAAAGAGTAAATAATGAATAATCCTCAGAACACAGTATTCCAAACTATTACTGGAAGATGGGGTGTGGTGTAGTTGGGGAGTAGAGAAACCTGGTCATATTATTAAAGAAAATACTCTGTGACGTACAGAAATGTACCCAGTGACTCAGCCTGTTAAAGATGCCAACTTATCCAAACATTAACTTCCTTTTAACTTAACGTCAATTGTCAATAATAACATGAAAGTCGATATCGATCCATGTCTAGCGAACTCCGACAAGACTGTTCTAATTGGAAGACAGAATAATAATTATTTTAGAAATGCTCCATAAAAAACAGACAACTAAGATTACTGTAGTCATGCGTTATAATTTGACAACCTCCTCTTCGGGCTTGAACCTCCTCCGTCGTTCGGTCTCTGTGTCCTCCATGCTCAACAAGAGCTTGTCCTGGGGAAAGTGAGAACAAACGTTGTTAAATGCTCATCAGAAGCAGGTAAGTATGCTCATGAAAGGTCATTCCTATTACGTCTAGGAATCTAGAGACATGAGCAATCTATAATGTTCTTAAATTAGTAGGTCTGTCACCTTTTTAGTGTGAAAAGCTGTGAAGTAGTTTATCGATGCTAAAGTTTTTTTTTAGATTCTCTGAAAATGTAATATTATTTTTAAGAAGAATTATTGTTCGCAAACGCGAACTATCGTTCTTAAAACATTATATTACTATTAAAATGTAATAACATGCTGAAACGTAACATCATTCTTAAAACATTATATTACTATTAAAATGTAATAACATGCTGAAACATAACATCATTCTTAAAACATTATATTACTATTAAAACGTCATATTGTTTTTTAAACGCACACGGCTGTTTGTGCCATATACCAGAGCGCTCTTTTAGTTTCAGTGACCGGACTTCTGACACCGGATAATAAATGTTCATGTACACCGTAAAAGACTACTGAGGGTTTTGGCGGGGAAAATCAGCTGATGTGTGTGTAAAATCGTTAAAATATAAATCATTACACGCTCGTTCTGGATAAATATAGCGCTAAAATTCTTTTGTGTACTATAACTTTGTTCTGTGTTCTATTTTTGATTGCATTTTTATTTGTTTGAAATTATACTTGACGGAGTTACAGACTTTTGAAAACAGCGTCATCATTTGAGGAAATTCATAACAGAAGTAATCTTTTTATTAATGTAATATCTAAAAATCGGCCCATTCATATGAGTTTATAATTATATAAACTTCTTGAAGAGAAGCTAAAGATTATTTCCACATAATTTTTTTTTTTTTTTGGTTTCATATCTT
This sequence comes from Oreohelix idahoensis, assembly GCA_024509875.1. NCBI lineage: Eukaryota > Metazoa > Mollusca > Gastropoda > Stylommatophora > Oreohelicidae > Oreohelix > Oreohelix idahoensis. The sequence continues at coordinate 135,571 of JAMPIV010020257.1, forward strand.
GAGAATGTGTGGTAGTCAGTTTTGTGAGTTTGGCATTACAAGAACAAGCATATTGTCACCAGATTTTATAACATTTAAATCACTGTAAACGCATTCCTGATACTCGCAAATCTTAAATAAGGTTATAAATAAATAACTTTTTGTAAAGCACCATCTGTTTTTGCATTTTCATTCATTTATAATGATATTTAGCTACGTATATAAGCGTCAGAAAACATGTAAAGCTATAGATAGATTACTTCCACATACTTTGATCTATCTTTCAAGTCTTGTTAATCTTATATTTATAATATGAATGTCTTTTTTTTTATTGTGTGTGAGATAAGGACTGTTCCATTAGTGTTCTTTGGTAGACAATCCTGTGCACAAGACGACTGCCAAAGAATTCTAAGTAACTGTTTGTATATCTTCTTTCATTCACAGATAAAGCATTCTACAGCGTTGTGTTAGACGTGATACTCCCAAATATTCCATTATCTTTATACATACACAAGTAAACTATACTACATAACAACGAAATGGAACATACTTTGTTGCATCATATGAATTGTGCCAGTGCACTGTGCAGAGCCTGTGGCAAGAGAGCATTAACTTTCCAAACAAAAAGTTCAAAACGGAATGCACTGAACTGTTCGAATTACGTTAGTGATCTGTTCTTTGTGTTTGGAATTAACGTATCAGATGATAAACCGACAGAGCATTCGATTATATTTTGAAGGAAGTGTTACTTACCAATACAAAACGCAAAAAGGAGGCATAATGAGAAGTGTCTTGAAACAGCCAAGTTACTATCGGAAAACAGTCAGCACATCTGGAAAGACTATGACCATAATTTAACTATAAGTGAATGTCAACTGTGCAATTATTTTGCAAAGACATCTTTTGGTGTTTTAAAAACAAAAAGCTGCTCTATCCCCTGTGATGTTCTTTCTGACCCCTCCATGTCTAGTCAGTCAGTTAGTTGTAGTCAGTCAATTAGTTGTAGTCAGTCAGTTAGTTGTAGTCAGTCAGTTAGCTGTAATCAGTCAGTTAGCTGTAGTCAGGATAGCTCTGTACAGCAGGAGGTTGATGTGCCTGCCCACACTAGTGATGATATTGTTCAGCTGGAGGTTGATGTGTCAGCTCACATTAAAGGCGATACCATTATTCATTTGGAGGTGGATAACACTACTCACCCTAGCAAACCAGTTTTTGTTGCCACATCTACACCTACCAAGTCAGTTATACATACGACAAGTACATCCACCTCGCCTGTCTTCAAAAGCGACATCACAGTACAACAGTTACTTGCTAAGCCACCTTCACAACCACTAACACAAGAGGAAGAAACCCTATTCACATCCATTGTTAGAAAAAAACTAGAAACAGCAAAAAATAATATCTTACTTACTTACTTAGTCGTTCCCCTTCTACCGTGAGGTGTAGAGGTTTGGAAGAGAGAGCGCCAGACTATCCTATCGGCTGTCTTCCTCTTGGCCTGGTTCCATTCTAGTCCTCGATCCTTCAAAGATTGTCTAATGTTGTCCTCCCAGCGGACTCTGGGTCGTCCTCGGAGTCTGGATCCTTGGCTCTTTGTTTCCCATGCTTGTCGTGGTATCCGATCTTCTCCCATTCTGCAGACATGGCCAAACCATCTTAATTGGGACTGTTCTACTTGGGTCTGCAGGGGGTAGGATTTAAGGCCTTGACGTATCGTCTGGTTGCGTACCATGTCTCTTCTTGTTACTTCAACCACCTTCCTCAGATACCTCATTTCTGAGGTTTGGATCTGGCTTTTATGGGTTGTAGTCATTGCCCATGACTCGCATCCGTATGTCAAGACTGGGACATAGGTGGAGCGGTATACAGCCATCTTCGTTTTCTTACCAACCTCTCTCTTGCTGAGGAATCCTCGATTTATGGCCTGAAAAAGTCTCCCAGCTGCTGCTTTTCGAGTGGCCAACTCTTCTTTGATGCCTCCCTTTCGGTCTATAATAGCTCCGAGGTATTTAAAGTGGTCGACCTGCTCCAGGACCTGTTCTCCCAGCTTAATCTGATGTTTTCTTTCTTCTCGTGATATCACCATGGATTTTGTTTTAGAGCCGCTTATGACCATCCCTCTCTTCTCCAGCTTTTCCTTCCAGACTTGCAGGTTGGATTGGAGATGTGCCTCTGATTTAGCAATCAGGGCGACATCATCAGCAAATGCCAGCTCCGAAATATAGACCTGTCTCATCTTCCAGTACCCCACTGAATACTTTCTTGTTCTCTCCTTACATGCCTTGATGACATCGTCCATAAGGAGTATGAAGAGGTAAGGTGATAGGATATCACCTTGTCTTACACCAGTGGTGGTCCTGAACTCTTCCGACTTATGGTTTGCTGTCCTCACATAATTTCTGCAAGACTTGTAGAAGCTCTGTATAGCATGAATCAGAGGTGCTGGAATATTCTTCCTTGCCAAACAGTCCCAAAGTTTGCTCCAGGGGACCCTGTCAAACGCCTTTTCCAGATCTATGAAACAAAGATGCATCTCACTCTTATACTCAAGGGCCTTTTCACTCAGCTGTCTGAGTGTGAAGATTAGGTCTTGAGTACTTCGGTTTGCTCGGAATCCGCACTGGACCTCATCCAATTGTGGCTCAGCTAGGCGTCGGAGTCTCTGCTCTAGGATTCTAGAGTAGATTTTACCGGGGACACTGAGAAGGGATATGCCTCTATGGTTTCCACACTGTCGATTGTCACCCTTTTTGAAAATTGGTGTTATGATGGCAATCTCCCAATCCTTTGGTATGGTCTTGTTGTACCACGCTGCCTGTAAAACCCTTAAGAGTAATAGGTCACCTGATGCTCCCATGAACTTAACCATTTCTGGTGTTATACCATCATGCCCTGCTGCTTTGCCCATCTTGATTTTCTCCAGTGCTGCCTTCAGTTCTTCCATCTTTATGTCATCTTCACCATCATTGGTTTTCTCTTCTGTGCTAGTGTTTATCATTTCTGATGCTTCTCCATGCTCACCATCCAGGAGTTCTGAGAAATATTCTTTCCATCTTCCCATTACTTCCTTCGGGGCAGTAAGCAATTTGCCTTGCTTGTCCTTTATAAATTTGAGAGGGCATTGTTTTTCCTTCATGTTTTTTAGGGTCTTATAGAACAATTTCTGGTTTTCTTGTGCATCTTTTTCTAGCTTTTCTCAAAATTCTTCCCAGGACTTCTGTTTTGCTGCTAGCACTTTGTTCTTTGCTTCTGTTCTGAGTGTCACATATTCTCTATATTTTTCCATTTGTCCTATTGTGTTTTTAGCTCCTAAGTATTGTTTCCATGCCATTTTCTTCTCTCTTATTTTCTCTTTGACTTCCTCTGTCCACCAAGGTGTCCTCTTTCTCTTGTTCCCAAGTCGGACTTCACCGCATGCTTCTGCAGCAGCTGTCTTTATGATATCCTTGAATTTAATCCAGAGGGTTTCCAAGTCATCAGGTCGTTCTTCTGAGTTGCTCACCGCTGCAGCAATAAGCCCCTGATATCTGGTCTTAATTTCTGGCTCTCTCAGCTTGTAGGTCCTAATGCTCATTTCTCCTGCTCGTTTACTTGGTTTCTTGCGTGATGTTGGGCAGTTCCTAGGCTGAGCAACTCTTTCAGTTCTTTTGATTGTTAGCAGGTAGTGATCACTTCCAATCTCTGGCCCCCTCAAGACTCTAGCATCTCGGACATATTTGAATGAGCTTCTCCGAACAATGGCATAGTCGATCACTGACTTCTCATTCTTTGTTGGTTCACATCTAGTGTATGCACGTATCCGCTTATGGGGGAACTTTGTGTTTGTAATGATCAGATTCTGCTCACTGCATAATCTAAGGAGTCGCTTTCCATTGTCATTGAGAATATCTTCTCCATATCTTCCGATAATTCCACCCCATCTAGCATGGTCATTTCCAACTCTGGCATTAAAATCTCCGAGCATGATAACTTCATCTAGGCAGTCATCCACTGTCCTTTGAAGCAGCTCGAAGAATTCTTCCTTGACCTCTGCTCTCTCATCCTCATTTGGCCCATACACTATGACCAGGTTGACTATGGTTTCTCCTTCTTTTAGTTTAACAACCATAATGCGCTCCGAGATAAAGTTCCATCCCTTGATACTATCTTTTTGATTTTGGGCCACAATGCAACCCACGCCCCCTTTAGCTCTTTCAGACATGGGTACACCACTGTAGAGCAGCGTGTTGCCATCGAGATCCATGACTCCTTGTCCTTTTTTCTTTGTTTCCGTTATAGCCAGGATTTCTAGTTTTGCTTTCCTCATCTCTTCCACCAGCTCCTCTTCCTTCCCATTTATACTTCTTGTGTTCCAAGTTCCATAAGTCGTAGTCCGTAGTCCGTTCCAGTTCGTCGCCTTTAGAATAAGTCCAGTTTTCTCTCTTGTGTTGCTAGTAATCGTGATTTAAAGCAAACAGGTGATTGGCCTGTTGTGCCTTTGCATGGTGGAGGGGCTGCCTCCTTACGGCCTCCATGCAGGCCGCCCTCCTCCTTTTTCATCCGGGCTTGGGACCGGCATTGGCGGAGTTAAAAAATAATATCATAAAATGCAAATCCAGATGACAGCCTATTGTACTACAAAAACTAATTAAACACAGAAGAGAAGAATCAGTCACCAGAACGCCAACAAAACGTAAGCGATCTCAATGTTTCCATACTGTTAGGAAACATATTGTTGGAACATCAACTGACTCACTAGACCTGCAGAAGGCACATGAGAGGAGAATTTATACATTCCACTATTTCCAAAATTGAAAGACGCGCCAGCGGTATTAAAAATATAACTTCACAATTAAAATTTATAATGGAAACTCATTTGTTACAAATTTCTCCATCTGTGAATGTACAGATTCCTCCTATTAAAAAAAAAGGAAGTGTGAATGATAATTGAGCGAAATTTTGGGGCTAGAGCAAATTATGGCAGTTGTTGCGTGAGAGTGACAGAATTAACAGAGTGTGGAAATCATTTAATAGGTGTATTTATTAAATACACCTATTTATTTATTAAATTGAACATTTCGTTTTACTCATGACCATACTCATTTTTACATGACCATCGTGATGAATGATTGAGATAATTGTTAGCTCTCATGTTTTGGGGACAAATGGGTGTGTTATTTTAAGGTAATAAATGTGGACTTGCAATTTAATGTTTCAATAATTAATGTTTGACGCATGAAACCAAAACCAAACTATGATATCCATTTTCTGCAGGTTTTCTACTTTTGATTTCTGCAATTTGTTATGCATGTTGATTGTGATCGTTTTAATGTAAATTGCATTAGAACCAAACCATAAAAAAATATTAAAAAAACGTAAATTTTACACTATTTCAGACTATTATATCTTCTGTTCTAATTGTGATAAAATGCTTGTTCTTGTTCTAAAATTTACTCTAACATTTCTAGTCTAGCTTTACGCAAAATTAAAGCCGGTATTTATAATAATAAAGTAGCCTAAAAGCATTAATTAAGCCCTATCAAAAGTAAACACCGCCACATTTTTTTTCCCGTTAGGAAGTTGACCACGTGACCTCTGTCACGATACCTATAAATAGCGCGGTCAGAGAAAACTAAAAGATCGCTCGCAAACAGCCGTGACTATCATTTTGACAACATAACATCATTCTTGAGACATTGTTGCGGGATTGTCTCCCATGCTCTGCAGTAGTAGTCTACTAATGGTCAAACGCCGAGTAAAAGATCAGGGTTTTAAAAGGTATTAACACTCAATGTAATAAATCCTGAGCCCATACAAATAAGGAACCAAAAGCTAGAATAAACAAATACATGTACGTATTTAGGAAGCATGTCAACGTCAGACGGCAGAACAAGCAAAGACACCAGTAACAGAATGAATAAAGCCAGAATAACCATTGCAAATCTAAACAACATTTCAAAATCTACTTAGTACGGGACTAACACCAAATTAAGATTATACGAGAGTTGCGTACTGTCTGTACTTTTGTATGGCTCGGAATGCTGGAAAGAAACAGAAAAGGAAAGTCCTAATTATCCTCTTTCCACACAACCTGCTTAAGAAATATTCTTCGAATTTTTTGGCCAAAAACCATCTCCAACCAGGAACTGCTTATACGTGCAGTCAGAAAGGCATGCACACCATCATGGCGGGCAGCCGTTGAACATGGGTTAGCTATGTCCTCAAAAGAGACCCTGACACCATCACCACAACTGCTATGATATAGACCCCAGAAGGACGGCGAAAGAGAGGCAGACCAAAGACAGCCTGGCGGGGAACAGTGGAGGCTGAGATGCAGATCATGCGCCAGAGTTGAGGTACGGCACGAAGTATGGCCCCCGACCGAGGAAAATCGGGACAGTTTGTTGTTGCCATACAAGATGCCACTAGGCGTGATGGCCACTGACTGCTTTGTCAGTCAAGGACTAAGGATCCAAGAAGAAGAAGAACCTTTGCTCAAGATTACTCTTGGCAGAGATGTACATAGAAGAATGATACTTCTATTTAAGGGAGCCTCACTGGAATTTTACACAATTGCAAGCATTATCAACTGAGATCATTTGAGCTGTTATGAACGTATTATTCTCCGCCCCATCTGTGAGGACATTTATTGACTCGTCTTTTCTGACCCCTCGGCTGAAGGTGATTCATCAGAATATTAATTTACTAGCTCTGTATGGTTATATATATTTTTTTAAACCGGAGTCATACTGGGACAAATTCTCTCAATAATAACACATCAACTATAGATTTATAGTTACGTATAACAAGTTTAATAATAAATTATTGGTTAACAAGATAAAAATAAATAAAGTTATTCTAACAAGGAAAATAATCAATTTTGATCATAATCGGATGATTTGTGTGGACATTTTGCAGTCTTTATACTGTCCCAGTACTTTTGGGCTTATCTGGCCAAATTTTGACAATGATTTGTCGATGATCTCGAGTTCAGTCACTGCTGGTTCCCAGGGGTATTTTGGAGTGTTTTTTCTCTTCCTGAGTCAGATACTGTGGCAGCAGCCCGTCCCTTGTAACAAGGCCGGGCTATGTTCTTAGATGATACCGAAGACGCAACAACAATGATGAATGCAGTCAGCAACCCATAGCTTGACTGCTTGTGTCAGGGTCAGCGAACCAGAACTGACCAAGACCCTACTCCACCTCCAATTGGTGGACCTGGAAACAGGCTGCATCACTGCAGTCTGGCTGAGAGAGTAGGGATCGAAGAGGGAAGGCAAACTCGGTCCCAAAAAATGTCATGCTGAAGTCCTCCGATGTGTAGGCCGAAAGGCGCAAATATCGCAGCTTCGCTGTAAACTGACTCAACGCAGCCAACGTCTTTTTCAGGACGAACGAGGAAGAAGAAGATCTTCTTAGATTATCCAGGCAAGCGTCTTTAAGACCTGTGTGATTTAGGCGTCTAGCGTCGACTACTGACAACTTGTACCACAAACTAAGAGGAAACAAATGCCACTTTTTAAGTATCGGGTCTCCTGATATGAACATCAGACGACCTCCACTTCCATCCACTTTTTCATCTTCCCCAAAATCTTGCCCCGCCCTACGCATTAAATTTAAACCCACTGAATTGGATGAAAGTGCTTTTCGAGAGCGTAAGATGACAATTGGCACATTCGATGTTTACATATTTATACATATAAACGTACTAAAATGTTGTTATAATAAATATATATCCACCGTGATATCATCATCCCCTCCTTGCTCTTTATGGAACCTAGCGCCACCTTTGCTGTTGGTTACTTGTGAGGAAACCCTCCTGAAGCATTCACCAGCTCTTGCAGTGGTGGTTCGTATGACAAGTTATTTGAAATGATGATGTTGCCAACCCAATGTACAAATGCAAAATATAAAACGATAAATTGATGCACCTGGATAGGTCCGAATATTGTCGGGCAACTCTTTTAAAATGCCGTCTATTAGGTGGTTAAGTTTACTGCGTTGAGTATAGTCCCAACTATTCAAGCTGAAGGCAGGTTCCGAGAATTTGTGACTTCCAGTAATATAGTTGAGGTTTTACCCTCTCTAAGTTTAGAAGATCCTCTGGTACTATGTCTTGTCCTATACTGGAATCCTAACTATATACGTTATCCTGGCTGTCTGTGATTTCTCCTTGACACAGATGGAAAATCGGCGAAGTAGTCTTTCAACGCTCGAGGTTATAAGTGAAATTTTCGCTCTCATGCACATGTCTCTCCCTCGGGAAAATATCAAGTCACAAGCATTTTAGCCCAGCAAATAAGCGTCTGACTTTGGTAGGGGATTTCCTCCCCACACTCATGTTGAACATTACTACATGACAGCATAAGATATTGCTCTTACACGTTATTTTCAAACTCATCTGAACGTACTCCATGACCATATAAAGTCTTGCACACTTCCGTATTACTTTTTCTATTTACCATAATCACTACATCACCGATATTTATCCTAATTTTTACTGATTATCTCTTCCGAGATACTACTTTCTTGTAGTTGTTTATTACAACGGTCATCTGCTGGAATTGTTATATGACTTCTCGTATTCCTTTCCTTTCCATCTAGTCATGTCTGCAGAATTAACACATTATCTGTTGCCCGGGTCACAAACCCGTGGCAGAATGGTTTTGTGGCAAATAACTGCAAGCCATGTCCCAGAATCAAACATTCGTTATCGATATTTCCCGACACAAGTCTGGGTTTGTCGCCAGATGCCAGCTGGTGTAAAGAAGATTACACTATATTCCCTCAATCGTGCGTCTGGCTTAACAATAAGAATGTCGCTAAATGTAGACTTTTAATCCATCTAATGTTGACTATTAATCAGGCAAACACGGCGACGTAGCAACAACAACAACAAAAACCCAGCTCAAACGGTAAGCTAAACCAGGAGGGATTGACACGATAGGACACGATAACCTCGAACGATGAAAGCGCACACAAAATAATGACAGAAAGAGAAGATTGACAGAAGAAAAAGAGGACGAAAGAATTTAGATGATAATTTCGTCACAGACAAACTATAGTTCTTTTAACGTAACATCATCCTTAAAAAGTAATATCATTAAATGTAATATAATTACTGAACGTAATATATTACTGACATGTATCACTATTCTTAAAATGTAATATCATTCTTTACATGTACTAACATTTTTATAACATAACATTATTCTTTAAAAATATCATCCTTTGTAAAGCGCAACATAATTCTTAAAACGTAACATCATTGTCACAGAATGGATTGGGGCGATCCCTTCTTCTTCCTAATCTCTGTTTCACTACGGTAGTAATCGGTACATTTATTATTGATTTTATTGCGATTTTTCCGAGTCGCACCCTTTGCTTCCTCTGTCCACTGGAGCAGATATTTTGTATCTGCATTCTTCCGCTACTTTCAGTATATTGTGTCTTGTCTGTTTATCTGACACCCTTTGTGGATGATAATATTAAATATTGTTGGAGCAGCTGAGAGAACATTATCATCAACCAAGTTGGTTAATCGCAGGCGCGGCCAATATCAGTACACAGATTAACACGTACATCGCTGATAAGGCACGGTTGCGTCTCCGCAAAGGTTGTAAAGAGACGGATTTTGTGTGTGCTCAAGCAATAGATATGACATTACTTTAGCGAAAGTAATAATTTGTTACATCTGACACACGTTGTCGTATGAGGTTAACGACGTGTTCGTGAGTCGGTACACAGGGCAATCGGATGTTTACAGCCCATTTTAAGAAAATTAATGTTTGAACTTTTGGACTAGATGAGTCATGCAAAATATTCAAATCAGATTGGCTCATTACACAGCCCTACCAAAAAAAAATTTTTTTTTTGGTGCCAAACATTTTACTCTTGATTGTACATAAATGAGGCCTGCTCAATCTAAATATCACATTTACTTGTCTGTAGCAGCTCTAGTTTTTGAGATACAGACATTTTTTGTATTTCATTAATACAGGGTGACCCAACAAACAAACAAAAAAAAACGGGCCCCGCGCGCGCACAATAAGTGCGCGCGCGGGCCCGTTTTTTTTTGGGGGGATCACTGTCGCATTGAGATTATGATCAATAAATTTTCTATATTCTCTTCTTTTTTCTACCCGTGTCCTTTACTTTATTATCGCTCTTTTATCCTTTTCCTGTATTTTTCGCATTCGTTCGTTTGCGAAAAATATTTTCTTTCCCATTCTCACTTTACCGTTTTTCTTTCTCATACTGATACGCATTCTATTACGTAGATGTCAGTCAGACGAGAAACTGTGTATATTCATCTATCTCAGACATAGGAGCAGACTTTTGGCTAGCGTTTTCACCTGACACGAACGTTTCTCCGGCGTGAGGTGTGATAACCGACATCTGCACGGCGCATAATGAGACATATGTCTGGTATTTTCCTCTGTCACTGCACTCTGGGCCAGTTTCGCTAGCAGTGAGGTGTTAAGACGCGAAGTGGCAGTTTATGGCAGGTCTTCTGGTTATGGAAAGTGTTAATGAGAAGGGGAGAGATCGGCGCTGTTTCGTGTTTTCGAAATAACGTGGGACCTCTTTGTCTGTTTGATAAATATTAACCAGAGTTTGAAACTAGATTTCATTCGTACTCCTAAATCTGCAGTAGACAGATCGCCAGGCTAGAAGAAATATCGTGTGTATTGAAAAGTCTTTAATTTCTGGGCAACAATTTTGCCCAGTTCTAGACTACTATTATATTGAATGATTCTAGTTCGTGGTATTAATGTGTAGTTCTGTGCGGAGATAAATATTATATTTTAGATATCTAGTATTTTGTGAAGTGTTTAAAGTGTTTAATCGCCTATTTTATTTTCACTAGTTCTTTTGTGCAGAGAGAATTAAAATATAGTCTGCATTATTTTCTAGTGACGTGTTTCAGTGGAAAGCAGAATAAATTATATTTCTAGCTTAAACTCATGCAGCCATAAATGAATTTAATTTAACTGCTAAATAATCAGACGAGAATATATTTTAAACTAACTAGTAAATGCACTGATGCCTCATGAGTATTGACGAAATATATTTATATGTATTTCTAATTCATGATGACTGATTTTTTTAAATATAACTTACTACACGGGAATTTAAACGATAAGTCAAGCTGTACGCTGCAGTTTAAAATGTAAGTTATAACAAGTACATAGTATGTATAATTATTTTATATGTGTTTTTTCCTCTATTTAGTGAAGAAAACTGGGGTTAACCCAAACTTTGCCAGCGTTAAGTACTTGTGAGTAATATCTGTGAAGAACTAAAACATTTTCCTTAAAAGACTTGGTGTAAAATCTTTACAAGAACTTTAAAGGTGAAATGACATAACGGGCCTATTGCGCCAGATTTTATTCTTCCTGAGAAAACTTAAGTACAGTTCAGCCCTTGTGGCAAGTAAACTATTACAAACAGTAACGTTCTGCAAATTATGTCAACTTGTGGTGTGACCAAGAATTTTTTTACCTTTTGATCGAAGTTACAAACCTGACATTGTTCCTAAGTAGTGGAAACCTCGTGATTCTGATCCTGTGAGCCCGCTTGAAAATTAATTCTTACCTGAACTGATAAAGTGACACTAACTTAAAATCTGAACAAAATCATCGCCTGAAGAGGACGCTCCCCGGACAAATTGGATGAAACCAAGATCTGCAGAGCTGGGTATCCGCTTCATCAAACGATAAAACAGATTGTGTCATGACGTGCGCCAGACGGCGAACAACAGCAAGTTATAGGGTAAGAAATTGAGAAATGCACGACAGGGCCCTGATGAATGAACCGAGAGAAAGCAGGAACGAGTGACTCTTTTTATGGTATACAAAATTTCACCCACTTTGTAATTTCTTTATGCAAGTTTTTGTTGCAAACAAGATACTTTTTCCTTAGGATAGATCATACTAATATCTAAGTCTGTTCATACCTTTAAAAGGGGAAAATCATTAGATTACCGCTAATATATCCTTGATTCCTTGGGGCTATCACTTTCTTCTAACAGGACTGTGGGCATACCTTGAGGGATAGGATCATACTGTGGGTCTATTATTCTTGTAGCATCTTTCTTGACTTTATGACTATTTGTATATGCTTTAATGTATTTTTATGTGTTGTGATGAAATTTTAGATGATAATTAAAATTTCTCTTGAACTTAATCAGCGCGTAGGTCAGCTCGTTCCAAATTATTTGTATAATCACTGTTATAGTTTTTCCCACGTCTGTTCGTCTAACTGTCGTCACTTGTGAGCGTGCACGTGAGTGGTACGTTCATATATAATAATATATGTTGTCACTAGACTGTCTGACTCCTCTAAATCTGTTGTAGAAGATAGGCTGAGAAAGAGAGAAGATTCTCGAGTTCCCAGGGACAGCCTCTATTGATTCTACCATCTCACTCGTGGAAATCTATTTCTGTTATTATCTCTCACTGTGGCTATCACGTATTCTAATCTAATCAGAAGGGACCAACCCAAGTCTTAATCCCCCTATCAAAAATCTACGACAGTCACCCTGTATTATTACAATATTTTCTATATAAGGCTATGTAAAAAAAACTATTGCTGTCTAGTCCTTTACAAAAGAAAACTGCTTGTTTACTCTCAGTTTCATTTTTCCAAGAATCTTCCCAGAATTGCCTTTTTTTAGATTTTAAGCCACTGCATGCATGTTAGTATGCTACTTATTTTATTACACTTCTAACAGAGAATGGCATCATCTTCAAGAAGAGCATGTTTTCTTTCACCGCATTTATTTTGTTATATTTGTGGAGAGTACACTTTCAAGGAAGAAAATAGGAAGCATATTACTGTTTTTGTGAAAAAGGCATACTTTTCTTACTTTAAAGTAAAACTAGGTGACCAGGACAAGTCTTGGGCTCCTCATATTGTTTGCAAAACATGTGTTGAACACCTGCGACAGTGGACTTGTGGGAAAAGAAAATATTTAAAATTTGGAATTCCAATGGTTTGGAGAGAGCCCAAGAACCACTATGATGACTGTTATTTCTGTGTTGTGAATATTAAGAGAATTAATGGAAAAAATCACAAAAAGTGGAAATATCCAGATTTAGATTCTGCTAGGCGACCTTTTCCACACGGAGATGACATACCAATTCCAACTTTCAGTCAGATTTCGGATTCCCTGCTAGAAGATGAGACAGCAGTGGCATGTGGAACGACAAGTGACAGTGATAGTGATTTCGAAGATGATTTTTCAGATGCTCAACGCTTCGACCAGCTTGAACTAAATGATCTAATCCGAGATCTATATCTCTCCAAGGAATCATCAGAACTTTTGGCTTCAAGATAGAAAGAAAAAAAAAATACTGACTACAAAGGTTACATTTTATCGCAGCAGAGAGCAAGGTTTTATTCCATTCTTTTGTAAAGAAAACAACCTTGTGTTTTGTACTATTGTAGGAGGTCTTGTTAACAAAATGGGTGTAAGTCATACACCAGATGAGTGGCGACTTTTCATTGACAGCTCTAAAAGACGTTTGAAGGGTGTTCTCTTACACAATGGTAACAAATATGGCTCAACTCCAATTGCTCATTCTACTACAATGAAGGAGGAGTATGCTACAATAAGCACAGTTCTGGAAAAATTGAAGTATTTAGAACATAACTGGATGGTTTGTGTAGATCTTAAAATGATGAACTTCTTGCTTGGCCAGCAAATGGGATTCACCAAATATCCATGCTTTATATGTTTGTGGGATATCAGGGCAAAAGATATGCACTGGACAAAGAAACAGTGGCCGTTGAGGGATGAATTTAAAGTTGGAGAAAAAAATATTGTCAATAAGCCTCTCATTGATCGAAAAAGAGTTCTACTGCCACCATTACATATAAAGCTTGGCTTGATGAAGCAATTTGTTAAGGCACTGAACAAAGATGGTACCTGTTTTAATTACTTATGCAGAAAGTTTCCAGAATTGAGCATAGACAAACTTAAAGCTGGAATTTTTGATGGACCTCAAATTAGAAAGTTAATAAACGATCCAAATTTTATTGATTCCATGACCAAAACAGAGTCCACAGCATGGTCATCATTTGTTTTAGTTGTGCAAAACTTTCTGGGTAACTTTAAAGCAGACAATTATTCTGAATTAGTTGGAAACATGCTGTCGAGTTTTTGTGAACTTGGATGCAACATGAGCATAAAATTGCACTACCTCCATAACCATTTACATTTATTTCCGGAGAATCTTGGCGACTTTAGTGAGGAGCAAGGTGAAAGATTTCACCAAGATATAAAAACAATGGAAGAGAGATACCAGGGACTTTGGGATGCCCACATGATGGCAGATTACTGTTGGGCCCTTAAGCGTGACTGTCCGGGCATATCACGTTCCAGGAAGTCCTCGAAAAGATCCTTTTTGCGTGTTGACTAAACAAGTGCTAGTGATAAAGTTTTATTACATTTTTGGTAATATATGCACAGTAATTACAAATAATATGAATGCAGACTAAAGTCAAAATTCCATTGATAGCACCTAACTCTAGGATTGTACATAACAATTGCCCTACTAATATGGTCATTCTTAGTTATCTCAAAAACTAGAGCTGATAGAAAAAATATGATTACATTTTTGGAATCAGCAACCCAAAATTACCCAAGAACAGCTATAAAATTTAAGGCACCAAAATGTGTGTATACCAGTGTTATCTGAGCTTCATAACAACGAATGCGCTGGAAGGCAGTGAATATAACCTGACGCTTCAGTCAGTCAAAACTACTGTGAAGATCGCTTGCCAAGACACCAGACCTTGCCAGAGTGAAGCCTAGAATTCAGAATTCCATTTTATCACACCGAACACCTTTTATTTGAGTATTTATCAGGACTTACAACAACAGCCCAGGAAATCTCTATCATTTTAATAAGGAAAGCCGCTGTCTGAGGAAACTGAAGGAAACACACAAAGTCAGAGAGGGAACTTATTAAATTAACGACATCCCAGACGCGTGTAAGAGGCCGATTCTATTCTCTTTTATTCATCTGAGCAAAAAGTCTGTGAGCCAGGATTTAGTATCCAAGTTTACTAAATATAGTTCAGAGGAAAAAGATGAAAGAAATGTACATTCTGAGTATAATACTTACAGTTTCACACCAGTGTGAATGTCTATGTGAAAATTTTATTTTAAAATTAATGGAAGTTTCGAACTTTTCAAATCAGTGTAAAACATAAATGAAAACATATTCAATTTATATTGTGAACACTTTTCAATCAGTGGAAATGTAAATGTAAACATATTCTATCTGTACTATTAACCTTTTCATTTAAATGTAAAGTAACTATAAACGCTATTCAATTTAAATGTAAAGAAAGTTTTATCCCGAGGGATTAAACTTAATTCTCATCGAGGGTAAATTCTGAGTTAAATGGGATGGTGGAATGGGAAGATAGGGACCCACAACCATGGGTTGGAAAACGCAAAACTCAGAAGAGCGTTTCGTTTCTATTCTTTACCATAGTTATTGGTGGTACCAGCAGAAAGTACTATCTTTGGAACAAGAAGGGAACAGTGGTCTGAGCTTAAAGACGAAGGATCAACTTTGTAGACTCTCCCTGTCATTTCTGGGAAACGAGCTACACCCGACAACCTTGACCAGCGACGAGTGTGAGCAGTGTAAAAAGAACCGACCCATCAGAAGGAGCAGAACCGTCATTTGCAGCTAAGTTCAATATAAGCTGCCACGTCTTGTAAAAAAACAGTTACCTCCTATCACGACCGTGATGATAACTTTTCTAGACCCATACCTATTCAAATTATTTTCAAACTGTTAAAACTTAAGTGATTATTAAATTTTTTTATTTGTAAATTTACAAACTTAACGTCGATTTAATCATTTTAAAGTTATTGCATGTTTGTCCCAGTCAATTTACTACACACACTCTAAACTGAGCTATACCAGAATAATAAGAATTCCCGCGAGTTAATCAGAGGTGGGGGTTTAAACGAGCTAACATAAACCATTGCTTAATTATTCACAAAAGTTGTCGGTAGATTCTAGAGTTAACGTGCTCATTCAAATGCAGCATTGTTTTCGCTTATCTGAATATCTTATGAAAATTACTTTGTGATAGAAGCGTCATTAACCTTCTATCTACATATCTGCCAAGAGTAATCTTGTGCGAAGGTAGACACCTTTGAAGCTCATATTAGATATTCTTGAGTCTTGGCCACTGCTGGACCACTACTGCAAAGCAGGAGAGGCATTGCCGTCACAATCATTCTTAAAACATAATTCTTGACTTGACTTTGATCCACTGTCACTGAGCGTCAGCTCTTGGTGACCTTGATGCCATTATGTGGTACGGCGCAGTTCGTAAAAGCTGTTCTCGCCTGCTATAAAGTGTATTGTCTATGGATGGGTTGTGTGGTAAGAGTTGTCTCATTCCCTGGTGTGCAGAGCACTGTAGTAGATGGTGTTCTACTGTCTCCAACGAGTTTGGGCAGTGTCTACAGTTTGCTAAATTTTGTGAACATATTCTGTTTCTGTGGCCATGTAGTGTAGAGGGACCTGTTCTCAATCTGAAAATTTTAGTACGATATTTTCGTTCGATATGGTTGATAGCATCTTCCTTATTTGGGGCTGTGTCACGCTTTGTTTTGAATTGTCTACCTTTTAGTCTGATTGGCCTGTCTGGTTTCTTTCTATTCCTTGTATACGCCCACTGTTCTGTCATTTTTGCTCTAATAGCTTAGATTTTCTCTTTGATTCTGTCAATCAATTTTGATAGAGCCAAGCTAGGCCCACCTCCTTGCACGTGCAAAGTGGCATTTTGCCAATAAGTCTTTTATGTAGCGATTCTGGGGGCGCAGAAAAATCTTAGTTTCTTTGAGTACGGAGTACCCCGGAACACGGGGAAACTTTCTCTGTCTTTTATCTTTGTCGTCCTTCGGTTTTCATCGCGAACTCTAGTCGCTCGTAGAACGGGCCAGTGTGCTAACATTACGCCACTTTCCCCTTCTTGGGACGCAGCCGAAGACGCTCTCTCTCATAAGTCTTACGTTTCTTTGTTTTATCTCGAGTGGACTGCGAAACGCTGGCCGAACTTCGGGCTACTTTTCTTACTATTTAAGGGCAGGTCTCTATCAACCTCCTTCTCAGAAGCCGAACAACGCAACCATTGACACGACCGATGAGCAACCCAAAGCTTCAAAGGCAGAGGACAACCAGTCTCCGAAGCCTGGCAAAGTAACATCACCGATAAAACAAGATGTCGAAGCGGCGGCTCCATTGTGCAGTGACCAGACAACATCTGCAAAACACGGCAACAAAACTTCGAAGACAGAAGGTAACAATGCTTTGAAGCCCGTCAAAGTAAAACCACCACCAAAACAAGATGTCATAGTCGAGCCTTCATCTTGCAGCGACCAGGCAGCTTCGGTAAAACGAGATCAGAGGCAGACAACCAGCTAGAATGTGAATCCGTCCCGCAGACCACACATACAAACTGAGACAGATGTCGGAACGTGCCAACTTCGAAGGCAAAAAAATGCCGTTTCTCACGTGGTACTACAGGAGAGAATCATTAAGATCACGCAGATGTCTGGAGGTGAGGCCTCACTCAGGGCCCTACCCGACGATAAAGTGATCGGTATCCTCGAGGCAATAACGGGCAGGAGTAGTATATCTAGAGTTACGAGACATGAAAAAGGAGTTATAATAGCTCTTAATAACACTGAGGAGACAAAAGAACTGATGATCGAACTAGAGTCCGGACACAAAGAAGTCCAGCTGCCCCATCAGATTAAAGCTACTGTGGAGATCTACAAGAAGACCAAAAATATAGTTGTAAGAGGGGTCGACAACAATCGGTCTACACAAGAAGTCCACAGCCGCCTGCAAACAGAAAACAAGAATATCAAAATAACACAGGTGGAAAGACTGAAGACATGGGACAAGAAGGACACAAACCTAATTATCGTAACTATAGAAGGGACTTCAAGACCAAGTCAACTTAACCTAGACGATAGAAGTCGAAAAACAGAAGAGTACATTCCTCCTGTTATGCAGTGCTCAAACTGCCAGCAATTTTCGCATACTAAGAAAACATGCAAGAGAGAGACAATTTGTCGGTATTGTGCGGGAAGTCACTCTTACAATGAATGTCCTCATGCGAAAAAGGATAACAACTATAAAGTGCGCAACTCCAACAGAACCGAGGCAAGATACCGTGGCTGTCCGATCTTCTATGAGACAAAGGCCATACTGAAGGAATCTGTAACAAAAAACATCTCCTTCAGAGAAGCAAGAAACCGAGTGGCTTCAGGTGGCATTGATAAACAGGAACAGCACACAAGAGCCCAGCTGGTAAAACTAACCACAGAGGTGCGAGACATAAAACAAAAACTAAAAGTCGAGAAGAACAGGCAACACAACGAAGACTCAGATGCCATAAGAGACGAAACAATAGGAGCCTTGCAGAGCGCCCAGGCAATGTTACAGGACATGAAATCCATCAAACACGAAATAGAAGTCGACATCGCCAAACTCGCAGAACTAAAGGAAGAGAACGAAGAAATCCTCAAAAGAATTGAAACAGAGAGAAGGATCGTAGATGATATCATAACAAAAAGCAATCAAAGAAGAGAAAGCAGCACAGAAACTAAAGACAAAATAATAACCGAAATCGTAGAGGAACGCCTTCCAAAAAGCAACCAGGGAAGAGAAAGAAGCAAAGAAGCGGAAGACAAAATAATTACTGAAACTCTAAAGGACCTCCTACCAAATTTAATAAAGACAGTCATGAACAACACTCAGCCGAAAAAGACAACATCGAGTAGAGACCAAACAGGCAGCTAGTGGCCCTTTTCAGGGCCAGTCATTTCCAGGACTAGGAACGTGATACCAGCGAAGACGTTAACACACTATATACCCCAATATAACCGTTTGTAACCCTTCAATGGGTTTTGGTTGAACAGGGTATTACAGCAAAATAACAGACGCAAAAGAAAAAAATCCCTTCACCAATTGTCTCTTCAAGGATTTTTGCTGCCAGTGACTTTGTACTACAGTTGAGAGCTGTTTGTAACTAGCATTTGTGCGGAAATTCATTCCTTGATTGGTAAGAGCACCACACATTTTTAAAGTTAATTTCTGGGGAGTTAGCTTAATTATATAGAGCTTAATCCCGGGTTACTTTAATTCCATCTTGAATACGTAATTCTTAAAGTACATGTAAAGTAAATCTTGGGGGACCGGGTAATTCGAATTTTTATTAAGCACTATACCAGTTTTAACTCCGCTTAAGAAGTACAGCCAAAACAATATATATATATATACATATATATATACATATACATATACATATATATATATATATATATATATATATATCTATATATATATCTATATATATATATATATATATGTTACGTTCAGTCTTTGATATCTTAAATATTATACATTGGTATACTTCTTATGTTCACAAATATTTTGTAAACAAAATAGATACTTTTTAGTGCTTAAGGAAAAGTCATTATTGAGTTACTTCCCTTGAAAGTTGCGTCGTCACTTTCGATCGAACTCCGCGGATGAATCCAGTTTTACTGCGATTTATTCTTTGTTTGGGTAGTAATAGATTGTTCTTGGTTCAGAATATCTATGGCCTGAATTTATGTGTATTGTTTGTCGGAGTAGGACGAGTCTGTCTTATATCTGTATATCTTTACATATCTAAGTCGAACTATATGTTCTTTTTGTGCATAGAAAGGTCAAAGGGCTGTTCGGCGGATGTGTCGCTAGAGAGGTGTGTTTTGGCTTCGCCCTGATGATGGGGGCTGTGTTTTTCCTATGTCGGCTTGTCGCCGGAAAAAGTGATCTCTATATTTATGGGGAAAGTGATAGTCGTCTAGACCTATCGTGTATGCTTTACCCCAGTGTTTATTCTTATTGCCAAGGAATGGCAGAATCATATTTCTGATACGCAGGTAATAAAAGATACTCTTTTGAACTCTCGTACGAAGCCACCGTTTTTCGATAGGTATGATTTGTACATCTGAGAGGATGCATTTAACTAGATGGAAAACGACTCTGATTCCTAGCAGCACTATATCCTGTAGAATGCAGTCAATTGTATCATGATAGAATCTACGGAGCAATGAAACATTTAATGAATGACTAACTTTAAGACAGATTCATTATCTGTATCCAAACGTGAGTGGCAGCTCACGAGAGAAGCCATCTTGTAACCAAACATTTAGTGACTTTCAAGAAGAGAAAAGGGATGCCCGTATTATCGCTTGATTAGTCCAGAGATCACTGCTACACATGAGAACCCATTGCTAGCGGTTCAATTTGATTATATGGAAAAATCTGTGCTGGACATTATGTTAAGGAATCTTCACTAGACGAGGTTAGGTCTAGAAGCCATCTTGGATATTGTTTATAATCTGACGTGCTTTGTCAGTAAACTCAGATGATATATATATGGGCAATACTGAGTGCTTGGCTACTGACAGTCCATTATACTATTATTCTACATGAGTGCCCATGTAACATTGCAAGACCATTTATCCACTGTACCATGATATATTATGCCAACCTGTGATTTGTCACTATCTGTGCTGTCGAGTGTGTACGTCCAATTAAACTGTAGTAAAGGTACACAGTCGTTGGTGTCGATGACTTCCAGCCATACATGAGTGTGAGAAAAGAACATTTGTCAACACCACGAACTCTTCTTATCATTCGCATATTATACACTCAATCTATGTCTACACACCACTGCGTAGGTCAAGTTGACATTCCATACTCAAACCACGAGCAACACAACAACACAGTATTTAACTCTGGTGATGTTCGAGTGAGCTTCAGATTTTTCAGCATGTCTCTTGCTCAGGGGAAGGGTCTTGTATTAAAAGAGTTTATCAACTGATGATGACGTCTGTCTTCCCAAAAAGAGACCTTATCAACTGGTGGACCAGCTTTCTGGGTTTGACCTCGCAGAAGTTCAGAAGTCAACAGATTACCGATACCAGACCGTTTCCTGTGGCTGACACGACACACTTGCAGTATTGGTTTGCTCTTTGTCAACACTTCGTCACGTGACCTGTCAAGTGAATGCAGTATGTAGGTCAGCGTTGTTGACATTTGTACATTAGACATTACAGAGTTTCACAGAACATCA
Source organism: Oreohelix idahoensis (assembly GCA_024509875.1). NCBI lineage: Eukaryota > Metazoa > Mollusca > Gastropoda > Stylommatophora > Oreohelicidae > Oreohelix > Oreohelix idahoensis. Next base: position 156,703 of record JAMPIV010020257.1, read on the forward strand.
TCATGTGACGTATTCTTTCCAGAACGTTGTCTCCATTACAGCTGCTCTGAACGCATCACGATTCTGAGCAAGTTGACCTGCATCAGCCAAAGACAAGTTCAGACTCTCTGTGATGTCCTGGGTCCACCGTCGTCTAGGTCGACCCCTTCCCCTTTTTCCAGGGACCATGCCTTCCATCACTGTTTTTTCCAGACTATTATGTCTTTTTATATGACCGAAAAATTTCAGCTTCCTTATTGCGATGGTATTTAGGAGCCAATGTTCCTGTACATTTAGTGAGTGCAGTACTTCTCTGTTGGTCTTTTTTTTTCTGTCCAGGGTATTCTCAACATCCTTCTGTAGCATTTCATTTCGAATGATGTAATCTTTTTTGCAACTGTTTTATTGAGTGTCCAAGTCTCGCAGCCGTATGTTGCTACTAGGAATATACATGCTCTGATCAGTTGTAACTTTGTTTCTTTGCTTGTGCCTTGCCATAGGTTTTTCATCTGTATTAGCTTATGTGAAGCAATTGCAAGTCTTCTTTTAATTTCTACTGCACAGTCGCCAGAGCTGTTAATGATTGATCCTAAGTATTCGAATTCATTGACACTTTCCAGTTCTTCGTTATCAATTTCAATTTTTCTTTTGGTCTTTACTTTGTCTGTTGTCAATACTTTGGTCTTCTTGGTGTTTAGGTACAGATTCTGGGCCTCGCTGTGTTTTTTGGTGGACAGAAGTAATTGTTCAAGTCCTTCTGGGTTGGTCGATAGGAGGACTGTGTCGTCAGCATATCTGATTTCCGGGATCTGGTACCCGCCGATGTTAAATGAGTCAAACTCTGTGTGTTCTTGGTCATCTCTTACGTTTCTCATGATATTCTCGGCATAAATGTTAAACAGGTAAGGGGAAAGGGTACAGCCTTGTCTTACTCCTTTCTGTACTTCAAACCATTCTGATGTTTCCCCCTCTATTCTTACGGCTGCCTGTTGTTCTTGGTACAGCAGTGCGATGAGTTGTATAAGGTGGTTTGGAAATCCCATATTTTTCATAATAGCCCATAACTGCTGATGTTGTACACAATCGAAAGCTTTTGTGTAATCAATGAACCAAGTATGTAGGTCAACGTTGAATTCTCTACACTTTTCTATGATGATCCTCATGTTGAATATATGATCCCTAGTGCCTCTACCTGGTCGAAAACCCGCCTGTACTTCATTTATTTCTGTTTCTAGCTTTTGTTGCATCCTTTTCATTATGATTTGTAAAAGTATTTTGCTGGCATGGCTTATAAGAGCTATAGTTCTGTAGTTTGTGCACAGTTTCAGGTTGCCCTTTTTTGGCAAGGGTATGTAAATTGATCTTTTCCATTCCTTGGGCCAAATTCCGCTTTGCCAGATCTTGCAGCATAATGCATGGTATATACGAGCGCTGCCTTCTCTTCCTGCCTGTATCATTTCAGCTGTTATTTCATCACAACCATGAGATTTTCCACTTTTTAAGTGTTTGATTGCATTCCGGACTTCCTCTATGGTAGGTTCTGGTTCACGTTCCGCTTCATTCATGACGTTGTTATCTGCCGCTTTGTTTATTTCCGTATACATTTCTTGACAGTACTCCTTCCATCTGTTCAGAATATCTTTACGTTCTGTTAGAGTGTCGCCTTTCTTGTCGTTTATTGCTCGAGGTGATGATTTAAAGTTGCTGTTTTTCAATGTTCTTACTTCAGAAAACATATTCTTACTCAATCCCTGTTCGCGCATTTCCTCTATTTTCCTGCAGGTGTCGTTTATGTATTGTTGTTTGTCTTGTCTGACTCGTTTTTTAATCTGCTTTGTGTATTCCTTGTACAACTCCTGATTTTCTGTATCTTTTTTGGACTTCATTTTTCTTCTCTCTACCACCAACTTCAGTGTTTCGTCTGAGATGTATTCTCGTCTCTTTATGCTTCTTTTAGGAATTAACCTCTGTGCATTTGTAATATATACATCTCTGATGTTATTAGCAAGTTCATCTGGTGTCATTTCCTCCTGTACTGCCATAAGAATGTCAAATTTGTTCTGAATATCGACACTGTACTCTTCTGGTATGGCGCTTGTGTCATAACGTATTATTACTTTGTCGCTTGTAACGACTTTTTTTCAATTTGATCTTGAAGTTTGCAGCAAGAAGTTCATGGTCGGAGTCACAGTCTGCTCCTGGGAACGTCTTGATGGATGAGATACAAGATCGCCACCTTTGTTGTATTAAGATATAATCTATTTGGTTCTTGCTTTTTCCGTCCGGTGACGTCCATGTATATAGTCTTCTAGGGTGTTGCATAAAAAGAGTATTCGTGATGACTAGGTTGTTTTCTAGGCAGAATGTTGTCAAGCGTTCTCCTCTCTCATTTCTCTGGCCCAATCCATAACTTCCTTTCACTCTTTTTTCATGTTCTAATCTTTCGTTTCCAACTTTGGCATTAAAATCTCCCATTATTATCCTAATATCTTGCTTATTTGCTTTCTCTAATGCATTTTGCAGTTCATTGTAAAAATCTTCAATTTCCTGTTCTTCAGCAGCTGCTGTTGGCGCATATGTTTGTATAATTGTGATGTTCTTTCTTTTTTCTTTCAGTCTGATTGTGACAATGCGGTCATTTATGGGATTATATCCTAATAGTGAGGCAGCTGTCCTTTTAGACAGGTAGAAGCCTACGCCGCTCTGACCTCCTCTCTCTTTGCCTGAGTATATGAATGTTCCTCCTGATGGAATCGAAAAGTGTCCCTGGCCCGACCATCTGTGCTCTGAGATGCCCAGGATATCGATGTTTTAGTCTTTCCATCTCGTTCTTCACTATGTACTGTTTTCCTTGGTATAAGCTTCTGACGTTCCATGTTCCTATTTTGATTATTTTTCTAAGACCGATGACATGGTTTTCCGTGGTAACACAGTCAGGCTTTTGGCCGTCATCACGATTACCTGTACTGACGCTGCCAACGATCTCTTCCCCAGTTAAATATGATCTGCCTGGCCTGGGGGCCTCACCACCAGATCTTTGTGTAGTATTCAGATTAGCCATTATGGATTTCTTGGCATTGTACATCCAGTAGTTTGCCATTGCTTTATGGATGGTTCTGGCCGCTTACCATTACAGTCCGTGGTGCGCCCTCAGCCCGATACCAGGCCTTTCCAACTCCTGCCCTAGAAGCCGTTGTCAAAATATTATTGATCATCCGCCCGTTCGGCCAGCAGTTGTGTGTACTGTTTAAGGGGGACCTCCCTTGTTCAATTTACTCATGTAGTTTGGCCGGCCAGTCAAAGCCGTTGCCCGGGGGGTGGCGCTGCCGTGCACAAGCAGACTCGAGGAGCCATACATGAGCTGAACTGGAGTGGGGGAACCAAATAGGATCCAGGCCATCCTCAAAAAGAGGAAGTGACTGCCTCTCACCGTGAGGTACTATCCCTTACACACTCCAGCCCTACCCCCCAGTTGGATCAATTCTTGTCAATATTAACAGGAAGACAGTATTATTGAACTAAGAAGTGCTATTTTCATCGATGGATCTTCTTGTTTTCTATATATGAACTTTAATATTTAAGGCCAGAATGTTTAATTGAATAAAGTGGCAGTTTGTTTATTTTCATAAGAATAACTTTGCCATTACTGTAAAACTGAGCCTATTTCGCAACACATACTATCATACACATAATTTATATATTTATGTTTACATGTTATTTGGTTGTATAGTATGTTAGTTTCTATGTCAGCGGGTTGTGTTTAGGTTGGGCGGAGTCCTCACAACAGAATATCCCACGTCATAGAGGGTCCGTTGTGGGCGTTTTCTATAGGTGCAATTTTCTTGATTGAAAATTTGCTGCGACAACTGTTGCTTTTGTGTTAGCTGTGAAGACTGTAATTATTGTTATTTTTGTAATATTTCTTTGTTCTTTAGTTTTGTTTTGATTTGTTTGTAAATTGTTGGTCTACCCTTTTCTATCTTTCAGTTCTATTCACAATTTATATTCATATACTGTGACGTCATTTGTGTTGTTATCCCTTGCAGATTCAGTGATTATTTTCATTGATTTCCCTATTTGATTTATTTGATTTCTGCAAACGTTCTCGTATTGTCAGTCCTATTTGTACTTTATGTATTCTGTTGGTTGACATATGTTTTATATAGGTATATTTCATAAGACACTATTGCCTGTGCACTGCATTTGGATTATGGTATAAACCAGTACTTGATTATTATTACTGTTATACAAGACCTTATTAAGGCTTGTGACCCACAGATATTGGGATAGTTTACTGATTAATCAAGTCATTAAGAACTTGTGGTATTATTATTGTTTCAAGTGATTAGTATTATTGTTAGACATCATGTCTACATTAGAATACTTCATTACACAAGGGAAATCCCTTGATAAAACTGGTCAACAATTAGAAGAATGGGCGGTTGCTCAATATGACAAAGCATTAGCTGCAGAAGAGAGAAAAGCTGCTGCAGAAGAGAGAAAAGCTCTGGCTGAAGAGAAAAGATTAGAAAGAGAAGCTGAGGCTGCTGCTGAACAAAAGAAATTGCAGATGCAGATGGAGCAAAGGAGATTTGAAGCTGAACAAAAAAAATTAGAAAGAGAAGCTGCTGCTGAACAAAAAAGATTAGACAGAGATGCTGAACAAAAAAGATTAGACAGAGAAGCTGAAGAAAAAAAAGCAATAAGAGAACATGAATTTGAGTTAGAGAAATTGAGATTGACAAGTATGAGTAATGTTAATCAGGCATCTAGTGGTAATGGTAAACCTTCTACTTACAAGGTTAAGGTTCCACCGTTCAATCAGTCCAGTGACGATATTACATTCTGGCTGGATAGATTTGAACGTTCTTGTCGTACACATAATGTGGATAAATCACAATACGGTAATCAATTAGCAGAAAACTTGAAAGGTGAATCTTTGACTAGATTATGCCTTGTAGGAGAAGCAGATAAGGATAATTATGATGTCATTAGGGCGGCTTTGATAAAGAAATACCAGCTAAGTGAGGAAGGCTATCGCCTTTTGTTTAAGACGATGGTGCCTGAGACAGGTGTAGAATTCTCAGAATTCACTGCAAAGGCACGTCTCACAGTTGATCGTTGGATTGAGCTTTCCAAAACAGAAAAAACGTATGAAGGACTTATGGATTTGTTGCTCAGAGATAAGATTATGTCATGTGTTAACAAGCCATTCCTTGAACTTATACATGAGCGTAAACCCAAATCTCTAAAGGAAATGGAAGAATATTGTTCCCAATATGTCACTGCACACCCCGACGTGACTTTTGGCAACACTAAGATTAAGGAGAGTATGCCAGTTGCTTCAGCAACACCATACAATCCCAATTATTCACACAGATTTCAGGGACCTCAAAACAGATTTGATAAAAAAGGTAACCATAATAGTTATCAAAACCAAGGTAACCAATCATTTCAGGGTTCTTTTTCAAAGAACTGGAGACGAGCTGATAGCTCTCGACACAGGGGTGGTCATAATTATAGGAATTTCCGTAGAGGAAGTAATTATAGAAACTATCCGGGTTATCCGTCTTGGAGTCAACAAGATCATAATTACAGAGATACTCATTATAATGAATATGATAATGGTAACCAAGGGAACTATGACTCAAACCCAAATAGGGGTTACAATAGAGGTAACAATAACTACAGAGGTGATAATAACCGACGTAGATCTCAAAACAAAAGACATAAACCACATTTTCAGGCAAACTCTGCACAACAAGAGTCCCATGAAGCCTATAAACAGAGTAAAGATAATAATGATGCTATTAATATGGCATGTGCCGCTTTTGATTTTGGGAGAGCATCTCAGTGCCCCCAATGCAAAACATTATTTTAGCCAACCACAGTGTCTACTTTAAGCTGTGGCCATCCTCTTCCTGCTCTTCCGGCATCAGTCGCGCATGATGGAAGAGGTTCTCTTGTCTTACATAAGGGTTTAGTAAATAACAATCCAGTCTCTGTGCTATTTGATTCTGGATGCACCACAATTGGTGTTAGGCAGTCACTCGTAGATCCTTCCCGTGCCACTGGACAAGTAGTCAAATGTGTAACATTTGGCGGCACATTAGAGAAATACTCTACTGCTATCATTAGGATTGCTACTCCTTTCTTTACAGGAGATGTACACGCATGTCTTCTTCCGAATCCGATCGCTGACCTCATCATCGGTCGCATTCATGGAGTCAAAGAATGCACTCCGCAACAAATTTCCGCGTGGGAAAGGCAAAACATGCAGATTGCTAACGCTGTAGTCACTAGAGCTCAGGCTCTTAATATGCCTCAAACTTCATCTACTGAAGATAATGAAGTGCATAACCAAGGTGATCCCTTGGTAATTTCTCGTGACTCGTTTATAAAACAGCAAGAAGATGATCCCACTCTGAAGAAATTCTTCATTCTTGCAACTAAAGGTGATCCGAATAAAGACACAAGTCGTAAATCGTGGATTACAAAGAAGAATGGCGTACTTGTACGTATGGTTCAAGACTCCATTACGTCAAGTCATTCTCAAATCCTGGTTCCCAAGAATTTGAGAGTTAAAATTTTGCAGCACGCTCACGACTCTCAGTGTGCTGGACACATGGGTTTTTCCCGTACTAAGTCAAGAGTCCTTGCGGCTTTCTTTTGGCCATTGGTAAACAAGGACATACGTATTTATTGTCGATCTTGTAAAGTATGTCAGGAAGTTAAATCCAAAGGTCCACGGCATGCTGCACCCATTCAGGCGGCGGACATTCCTATTCGGCCGTTTCAAAAAATGGCCATAGACATTATTGGTCCATTTAAGATCAAGTCTGCCAGAGGACATCAGTTTATCTTGACGTGTGTTGATATGTGCACACGTTGGCCAGAGGCTATTCCTCTGAAGAGCATTACTACTGCTGATATTGCAGATGCTCTTTGGCTTATATTTTCTCGTCTGGGGTTCCCCGGAGAGATATTGTCAGACCATGGCACCCAACTAATATCAGATACCATGTCTCAAGTAATGCCTACTCTGCAGATAGATAGATCTTTAAGTAGTATCTACCATCCAATGTCTAATGGTATGGTCGAACGCCTTAATAGAACACTTAAAAACTTACTAGGGAAGATAACTGAGGATCATCCTCAAGATTGGAACAGAGTTTTACCTGCGGCCCTCTTCGCTTACAGAAAGGTACCCAATGAACATACAGGATTTTCTCCCTTTGAACTCGTCTTTGGCGCGCGTCCGCGTGGCCCTATGTCGTTGCTTCATGATCTCATAACAGCTGACAATATTGACGATGACACAAAGTCATCCTACGAATATGTCATCGCGTTGAGACAAAAGATTATCGAAGCATGCAAATTAGCAACTTCTTCTTCTGAATTTGCGAAACAGAAGGCAAGGCAATTTGCCAATAAGAAGAGATGCTTACGACAACTTTGTCCTGGTGACAAAGCATTTGTATTACTACCTTGTAGGGAAAACAGACTACTTATTTCTTGGAAAGGTCCGTACGATATAATATCGAAAATTTCCGATGTCGACTATATTGTCAATATTGATGGGAAGCATAAAACCTTCCACATCAATATGCTTACTGAATTCCATGAACGTCCGGATTATTTGCAACCCATTTTCCAAGCAACGGACAATTCTCCAGTACAACATGGTCATTACTCATCACTGTCCGTGATACAGGATGAGGAAACAAGTTTTTCAGATGTAAATCTTCCTCTTCCAATGATCCCACTTCATTCTAGTGAATCATGGAAGAACGTTACTGTCTCTCCTGATTTGTCTCTAGGAGAACAGCGACAAGTTTCAACTATGTTGCAAACATTTCAGGATGTACTCACTGACATCCCTGGACAAACGCATGTCATTGAACATGACATTGTTCTAACTGACCATACTCCTATTAGGGTTAGACCTTATCCTATACCTATACATTTTCAAGCACAGGTTGAGAAAGAGTTGGATGAGATGATAGATTTGAAAATAATCGAACCATCCACCTCTGCATATTCTTCGCCGATGGTTATTGTTCGTAAAAAAGACAATAACATACGTCTTTGCGTTGACTATCGAAAATTGAATCAAGTAACGAAGTTCGATGCCGAACCTATGCCTTTACTGGAAGAGCTACTTACTCGACTCTCCAAATCTCATTTTTTCACTAAACTTGATTTGTCTAAAGGATATTGGCAAGTTCCTTTATCTGAACGCGCCAAACCTCTCACGGCTTTCTCAACACCTAGAGGTTTGTTCCAATGGAATTTTATGCCTTTCGGTCTTATGAACGCACCAGCTACATTCGTACGCATGATGCGCCGAATCCTATCTTATCGGTCAGATGTCATTGCATATCTAGACGACATCTGTCTTTTCAGCGATACTTGGGAAGATCACTATTCAGGGTTAGATGAATTGCTGTCTACTTTGCGCGAGCACAACCTGACAGCGAAACCCTCTAAAGCCTATATTGGTTTTAGCGAAATTTCTTTCCTAGGCCACCGAGTTGGTCATGGTTTCCTAAAGACAGAGGACCATAATACTAGTAAGATACTTAACATCTCGATCCCTAAGACTAAAAAACAGGTGAGAAGTCTGTTAGGTCTTATTCAATTTTATGGCAGATTCATTCAGAATCTATCCTCTATCATGGCACCTCTTTCGACACTTCTAAAGAAAGGTTCGCCTAATATGGTCCACTGGTCTCAGGAATGCCAATGCTCTCTGGATAAGATTAAAACATTGTTTTCAACACCACCTATTTTAGTGCTACGTACTAAAGATAAGACATTCGTTCTTCGTAGTGACGCTTCATCCACTGGGATTGGAGCGGCACTAATGCAAGAGTACTCTGGAACTCTGCATCCTGTAATGTATATTTCCAGAAAACTTAATGCGGCAGAAAGGAATTATTCGGTTTTAGACCGTGAGATATTAGCTATGGTTTGGTCGATCCTCAAACTACAGAGATTCCTTCTAGGCGCACATTTCATAGTAGAAACCGACCAAAAAGCTCTTACTGCTATACAGAGTAAGAATTTGAAGAGCTCGAGGTCTACTCGATATGCAATCGCTCTTCAACCTTTTCATTTCTCTGTGCGAGCTATTCGTGGATCAGATAATGTGATGGCAGACATTCTATCAAGATGCCCACATGATTCCACATAACTATTAGGGCTTAGACTTCTTGATATGTCTAGTTCTATAGTAGTTCCTTTTCTATATCATGATAGATACACATTTGTAATTTAATAATATAATGATTATATCACTACATAGCGGTTCATTGATGTTTATTCACCGCTGTGCTTTGATGATTTTTCTTCATAAATCATAAATGTAAGATATCTAATACGAAACTATGGTATGAATTTTTTAGGCATCGTGTAATTGCCAGAATTGTATTATACTTTGATGACACCTTCCTAGAAAAATATACTTGTAGAGAAATAATTTCTCTCAGTTTATGAGACACATTCTCACCAGTCGCTCCATAAGTCGACTTAGCCTCATATTAGGCGTTATATTTATTCCTGATATTTTCATCTACGCATTATTCATGCGTTGTGAGCCTATTGTACGTTGCTCCTAGATGTATTTCAAAAAAAAAAATGTTCCATTTTTTTTTTCCCGGGAGGTGTGGTAAGACTGTTACGTGCAGTCTTTGATATCTTACAATATTATACATTGGTATACTTGTTATGTTCGCAAATATTTTGTAAACAAAATAGATACTTTTTAGTGCTTAAGGAAAAGTCATTATTGAGTTACTTCCCTTGAAAGTTGCGTCGTCACTTTCGATCGAACTCCGCGGATGAATCCAGTTTTACTGCGATTTATTCTTTGTTTGGGTAGTAATAGATTGTTCTTGCTTCAGAATATCTATGGCCTGAATTTATGTGTATTGTTTGTCGGAGTAGGACGAGTCTGTCTTATATCTGTATATCTTTACATATCTAAGTCGAACTATATGTTCTTTTTGTGCATAGAAAGGTCAAAGGGCTGTTCGGCGGATGTGTCGCTAGAGAGGTGTGTTTTGGCTTCGCCCTGATGATGGGGGCTGTGTTTTTCCTATATCGGCTTGTCGCCGGAAAAAGTGATCTCTATATTTATGGGGAAAGTGATAGTCGTCTAGACCTATCGTGTATGCTTTACCCCAGTGTTTATTCTTATTGCCAAGGAATGGCAGAATCATATTTCTGATACGCAGGTAATAAAAGATACTCTTTTGAACTCTCGTACGAAGCCACCGTTTTTCGATAGGTATGATTTGTACATCTGAGAGGATGCATTTAACTAGATGGAAAACGACTCTGATTCCTAGCAGCACTATATCCTGTAGAATGCAGTCAATTGTATCATGATAGAATCTACGGAGCAATGAAACATTTAATGAATGACTAACTTTAAGACAGATTCATTATCTGTATCCAAACGTGAGTGGCAGCTCACGAGAGAAGCCATCTTGTAACCAAACATTTAGTGACTTTCAAGAAGAGAAAAGGGATGCCCGTATTATCGCTTGATTAGTCCAGAGATCACTGCTACACATGAGAACCCATTGCTAGCGGTTCAATTTGATTATATGGAAAAAATCTGTGCTGGACATTATGTTAAGGAATCTTCACTAGACGAGGTTAGGTCTAGAAGCCATCTTGGATATTGTTTATAATTTGACGTGCTTTGTCAGTAAACTCAGATGATATATATATGGGCAATACTGAGTGCTTGGCTACTGACAGTCCATTATACTATTATTCTACATGAGTGCCCATGTAACATTGCAAGACAATTTATCCACTGTACCATGATGTATTATGCCAACCTGTGATTTGTCACTATCTGTGCTGTCGAGTGTGTACGTCCAATTAAACTGTAGTAAAGGTACACAGTCGTTGGTGTCGATGACTTCCAGCCATACATGAGTGTGAGAAAAGAACATTTGTCAACACCACGAACTCTTCTTATCATTCGCATATTATACACTCAATCTATGTCTACACACCACTGCGTAGGTCAAGTTGACATTCCATACTCAAACCACGAGCAACACAACAACACAGTATTTAACTCTGGTGATGTTCGAGTGAGCTTCAGATTTTTCAGCATGTCTCTTGCTCAGGGCAAGGGTCTTGTATTAAAAGAGTTTATCAACTGATGATGACGTCTGTCTTCCCAAAAAGAGACCTTATCAATATATATATATATATATATATATATATATATATATATATATATATATATATATATATATATATAAAAGACAGAGAGATTTTATCAGACAGAAGAGAGAGAGAGAGGCAAAGAAGTCAACAAATTTCAGCGCCCAGCGCCTGTGTGTTCCAGTCTTCATTATCCTTTATCAGAGGTGCATACACCTCAGGTCGTTTTATTTTTGATAACCAGTTGGTCAGCTGTAGTTCACTGATTCGCCCGTGGAGTACCTATTTCAATCAGTGAGCGAAAATCGCCTCAGCCTTATTGCATTAAATATTGCATTCGCATATTTGTGGTGGCCACGCGCAACCAAAAAGTGTTATTTCCTAGGATTTATTTAGCTGTTCCAGAGAGAGCTTATCTCCATAGCCTTAGTCAACTAAACTCAAGTGGAACTGTGTGTTTTATTTCCTAGCGGAGAGAGGATTATCTGCCAAGCATTGACCCCATTTAGAGGACAGGCCGTTCTCATTATCGAGAGCCGGGGGCCTAACCCATTTAATTGTACTATAACATTGCGTCAGCAAGAGTACGGGTGGAGGTGTGGAGTGAGGCGATTTTGCGTGTGTGTGATTGAATGACGACTGTTAGTGGGTTGTTTATGTGATAACTTCACTAGTCTTACAAAGCTAGTGGAGACATTTTGTTTGCTTGGTGTTGAGGTTTTATTTAATAAACAAAAACACACACACACACACACACGCATATATATATATATATATATATATATATATATATATATATATATATATATATATATATATATATATATATCATGTGGTCAGGATCTCTCTCTCTCTCTCTCTCTCTCTCTCTCTTATAACTGTCACTTGATGTCGTGCTGCTGTTCTTAATGAGTTAGAAGTATTCTAATTAGTTAAGAGAGAACGGGCGAGGGATTGACTTAGTAAAAGTCAGTCACATGAGGCTGAAGAAGTAACCCAATACTCTTCAGAAGTCATATCTCTTCCCACAATTTCATTAGTGACTCTATCTCCCTCTGATTCATGCTATACAGAGCTTCTACAAGTCTTGCAGAAATTATGTGAGGACAGCAAACCATAAGTCAGAAGAGTTCAGGACCACCACTGGTGCAAGACAAGGTGATATCCTATCACCTTACCTTTTCATACTCCTCATAGACGATGTCATCAAGGCATGTAAGGAGAAAACAAGAAAGTATTCAGTGGGGTACTGGAAGATGAGACAGGTCTATATTTCGGAGCTGGCATTTGCTGATGATGTTGCCCTGATTGCTAAATCAGAGACACATCTCCAATCCAACCTGCAAGTCTGGAAGGAAGAGCTGGAGAAGAGAGGCTCTAAAACAAAATCCATGGTGATATCACGAGAAGAAAGAAAACATCAGATTAAGCTGGGAGAACAGGTCCTGGAGCAGATCGACCACTTTAAATACCTTGGAGATATTATAGACTGAAAGGGAGGCATCAAAGAAGAGTTCGCCACTCGAAAAGCAGCAGCTGGGAGACTTTTTAAGGCCATAAATCGAGGATTCCTCAGCAAGAGAGAGGTTGGTAAGAAAACGAAGATGGCTGTATACCGCTCCACCTATGTCCCAGTCTTGACATATGGATGCGAGTCATGGGTAATGACTACAACCCACAAAAGCCAGATCCAAACCTCAGAAATGAGGTATCTGAGGAAGGTGGTTGAAGTAACAAGAAGAGACATGGTACGCAACCAGACGATACGTCAAGGCCTTAAATCCTACCCCATGCAGACCCAAGTAGAACAGTCCCAATTAAGATGGTTTGGCCATGTCTGCAGAATGGGAGAAGATTGGCTACCACGACAAGCATGGGAAACAAAGAGCCAAGGATCCAGACCCCCAGGACGACCCAGAGTCCGCTGGGAGGTCAACATTAGACAATCTTTGAAGGACCGAGGACTAGAATGGAACCAGGCCAGGAGGAAGACAGCCGATAGGATAGTCTGGCGCTCTCTCTTCCAAACCTCTACACCTCAAGGTAGAAGGGGAACGACTAAGTAAGTAAGACTCCATCTCCTCTACTTTCACATTGCACATTCTTACTCTGTCTAACTCAGACATACTCTATATATACCTACCTGCGACAGGCTGTTAAGTGTATGAAGAGTCTGCTTCCTGTTTTAGCCTGTACCCACGTGTTCAGACAATCTTCTTTACAGTTGTTTTTGATTATTTGTTTTATTGTTAACATATTCAATGGTTGGTCAATTTGTCGCATTTTCGCTCCCTAATTTGCTAGTCTATCAGCTACTTTATTCAGTGTGATGTTTATGTGGCCAGGTATCCATTTTATGTAGATTTCTGCTCCATACAAGTTCATAGTTTTGTGGCATGTTTCTTGAACCTTCTGGATGATATTGATTGAGTTGGTTTTCCAGTTTTCTATTGCCAAGAGGGCAGCCTGTGAGGCTGAGAATACTACAACATCATTTGGTTCTATTTCGTTTGATTCAATGCGCTCAAAGATTCTAGTTAGGGTTTTCTGTATGGCGACTACTTCGGCTTCGTAGTTTGTGCACCAGATACTACAGAGGCCTGCAATTGTGATGGGTTCTTCTGTGTGGGGTGGGATGATTATGGACTCATATCTAGCATTTACGGCTGCTTTAAAAGCTGACCCACCTGTGTCATCATCATGTGGAGTATTCTTTCCAGAACGTTGTCTCCATTACAGCTGCTCTGAACGCATCACGATTCTGGGCAAGTCGACCTGCATCAGTCAAAGACAAGTTCAGACTCTCTGTGATGTCCTGGGTCCACCGTCGTCTAGGTCGACCCCTTCCCCTTTTTCTAGGGACCATGCCTTCCATCACTGTTTTTTCCAGACTATTATGTCTTTTTATATGACCGAAAAATTTCAGCTTCTTTATTGCGATGGTATTTAGGAGCCAATGTTCCTGTACGTTTAGTGAGTGCAGTACTTCTCTGTTGGTCTTTTTTTTCTGTCCAGGGTATTCTCAACATCCTTCTGTAGCATTTCATTTCGAATGATGTAATCTTTTTTGCTAAAGAGCACTGGTGACAGGATACATCCCTGGCGAACTCCTACAGTTGTTTTGAAAAATTCTCCAATGTCATTGCTTGCAAAAACAACTGTAGGAGTTCGCCAGGGATGTATCCTGTCACCAGTGCTCTTTAACATTTATCTAGAACATATTATGCAGGAGGCTCTCTACGATTATAAATCAACCATATCGATTGGAGGCCGACCTCTGTGTAATCTACGTTTTGCTGATGATATTGATCTGATAGCTGGAACAGAATCAGAACTTCAAGACCTTACCTCTAGACTGGAGAAAGTAACAAGAACATATGGGATGGAAATTAATATAGAAAAAAGCAAGATATTGGTGAATAGCCATAAGAAACATGTTCCGACCAACATTACGTTAAATGGGCAAACGTTAGAAGAAGTTAACACCTTTAAATATCTCGGGTCCACTATATGTAGTGATGGAAGATCAAATAAAGAAATCAAGACAAGACTTGAGATGGCCTCAGCTGCCATGACAAGGTTGAATGTGATCTGGAAAAGTAACATCAGTTTTCCTGTGAAAATCAAATTATACAAATCACTTGTATTATCTATTCTCTTGTATGGGTGTGAGGGCTGGACACTCACTGCAGATACGGAGCGAAGGATTCAGGCTTTCGAGCATAAATGTTATAGAAGAATTTTGCGCATTTGCTATAAAGAGCACAAAACAAATGTCTATGTTAGAGAGAAGATAAACACCTATGCAGGCCATCAAGAACCACTTTTGTCAATAGTGAAACGTCGAAAGCTTGCCTGGTTTGGGCATGTAACTCGTCATGACTCCCTTTCGAAAACGATCCTCCAGGGAACAGTCGAAGGTAAACGGAGAAGAGGAAGGCAAAGAAAATCCTGGGCTGATAACATCAAAGATTGGGCAGGACACGGTTTCTCCACACTTGTACGCATTGCTGAGAATAGAGAGCAGTGGAGGACCCTGTCTGCTGATGCTTCCACCATGGCACCCCTACGACCCATGACGGGTTATGGGTTGAGATGATGAATCTTTTTTGCAACTGTTTTATTGAGTGTCCAAGTCTCGCAGCAGTATGTTACTACTGGGAATATACATGCTCTGATCAGTTGTAACTTTGTTTCTTTGCTTGTGCCTTGCCATAGGTTTTTCATCTGTATTAGTTTATGTGAAGCAATTGCAAGTCTTCTTTTAATTTCTACTGCACAGTCGCCAGAGCTGTTGATGATTGATCTTAAGTATTCGAATTCATTAACACTTTCCAGTTCTTCGTTATCAATTTCAATTTCTTGTTTGGTCTTTACTTTGTCTGTTGTCAATACTTTGGTCTTCTTGGTGTTTAGGTATAGATTCTGGGCCTCGCTGTGTTTTTTGGTGGACAGAATTAATTGATCAAGTCCTTCTGGGTTGGTCGATAGGAGGACTGTGTCGTCAGCATATCTGATTTCCGGGATCTGGTACCCGCCGATGTTAAATGAGTCAAACTCTGTGTGTTCTTGGTCATCTCTTACGTTTCTCATGATATTCTCGGCATAAATGATAAACAGGTAAGGGGAAAGGGTACAGCCTTGTCTTACTCCTTTCTGTACTTCAAATCATTCTGATGTTTCTCCCTCTATTCTTACGGCTGACTGTTGTTCTTGGTACAGCAGTGCGATGAGTTGTATAAGGTGGTTTGGAATCCCATATTTTTCATAATAGCCCATAACTGCTGATGTTGTACACAATGTTGTACACCTGTGTAAGCATGGATAATAATATCTTATTCATATTGGCAAAGGGTTTCCATGTCAAGTGTTTTCAGCAGTGTAGGTATGAGGCTTTTATTTACGGGTTGCAGTAGTTTTGTAAGTATTATTGGTCTTTTTAGTTCTATGTTGGGTGGTAATTCAGGTACAGTTTGGGTAGGCAGTCTAGTCTCTGGTATGTAATGCTTCCCTGAAAGCTCTTGGTACCGTCTAGCGAAGGAGGTCTTTTTAATTCGGTACTCGGAGTTGTGGTCGCTGATAACATTTTTGCAGGGCTCATCCTTGTCACCTCGCAAGAACCTTTCTGCAGTTAGGATAACTGATTCCTCTCTCCTTAGTTTTAGAGGTTCCACATTGGCGGAAATCTCTCATGTGCTGATCAGGGTAGTTCGCTAGCCTCCGCGGATGAATCTGAGTGCCTGGTTTTGTATGCGATCTAGTTTCAGTCTAAATGTTGGGCTAGCAGTGGCTTCCAGGGGTAGAGAGTAATCCATAACTGAGCGGACGTATCCCCAGTACAGTTGTCGTAGGGTGCACTGATTGGCTGCCCAATCAGTGCTTGTCAATCGCTTTATGAGGTTCAGCCATCTAGAGGCCTTTGCAACTAGAGACTCAACATATGTTCTGTATGTGAGTTTGGTATCTAGCTGTATCCCCAGATACGTTGGATTGTTCTCTTTAGCAAGCTTTGTATCATCAAGTCTTAAATCCAGTTCTCTTCTTACTGTTTTGTTGCTGAGTGTGAATATAGTGTCTTACTCGTGTTGATCACCATTTTCTACATGCTGCAGTAGGTCGGTACAGCAGCCAGTGCACATTTTACTTTCTTTTACAGTTGCAAAGGGGACTTCCCTGTTCCCCATAAGACTAGATCATCAGCAAACATGGCGCTGGGTAATTCAAGGTGATCTGCCAGGTCGTTTATGTATATGAGAAAAAGTGTGTAGCTTAGGGCCGAGCCGTGTGGGAGGCCTTCTTGGATTGTTCTTTTTCCTAATTGTCACGGATTTGCCTCCCCTGCTATACAGTAGTGGTCCAACAGTGGCCAAAACTCAAGATTATCTAATATGGATCTTCAAAGGTGTCTACCTTCGCACAAGCTTACTCTTGGCAGAGTTGTAGATAGAAGAATAATGATGCTTCTATCTCAAGGGAGTTTTCATAAGATATTTCAGAAGTCAAGAACAATGCTGCGTTGGGCAGAGCGATTGTTAACTTATATCTGATCCGCAGCCTTTTATAAAGAATTAAGCAATTATTAATTTCTGCTCGTTCAAGCCCCCACCCTGATTTACTCAATGAAAATCTTATTATTATGGTATAGCTCTGTTTAGAGTGTATTTAGTAAATTGACTGAGACAAACATGCAGTACATCCAAAATGATTAAACCGACGTTAAATTTGTATATTTACAAATAACAGTTTTAATAATCTTACTTACTTACTTAGTCGTTCCTCTTCTACCGTGAGGTGTAGAGGTTTGGAAGAGAGAGCGCCAGACTATCCTATCGGCTGTCTTCTTCCTGGCCTGGTTCCATTCTAGTCCTCGGTCCTTCAAAGATTGTCTAATGTTGTCCTCCCAGAGGACTATGGGTCGTCCTGGAGGTCTGGATCCCTGGCTCTTTGTTTCCCATGCTTGTCGTGGTAGCCGATCTTCTCCCATTCTGCAGACATGGCCAAACCATCTTAGTTGGGACTGTTCTATTTGGGTCTGCAGCGGGTGGGATTTTAGGCCTTGACGTATCGTCTGGTTGCGTACCATGTCTCTTCTTGTTACTTCAACCACCTTCCTCAGATACCTCATTTCTGAGGTTTGAATCTGGCTTTTGTGGGTTGTAGTCATTGCCCATGACTCGCATCCATATGTCAAGACTGGGACATAGGTGCAGCGGTATACAGCCATCTTCGTTTTCTTACCAACCTCTTTCTTGCTGAGGAATCCTCGATTTATGGCCTGATAAAGTCTCCCAGCCGCTGCTTTTCGAGTGGCCAACTCTTCTTTGATGCCCCTCTTTCGGTCTATAATAGCTCCGAGATATTTAAAGTGGTCGACCTGCTCCAGGACCTGTTCTCCCAACTTAATCTGATGTTTTCTTTCTTCTCGTGATATCACCATGGATTTTGTTTTAGAGCTGCTTATGACCATTCCTCTCTTCTCCAGCTCTTCCTTCCAGACTTGCAGGTCGGATTGGAGATGTGTCTCTTATTTAGCAATCAGGACAACATCATCAGCAAATGCTAGCTCTGAAATACAGACCTGTCTCATCTTCCAGTACCCCACTGAATACTTTCTTGTTCTCTCCTTACATGCCTTGATGACATCGTCCATGAGGAGTATGAAAAGATAAGGTGACAGGATATTGCCTTGTCTTACACCAGTGGTGGTCCTGAACTCTTCTGACTTATAGTTTGCTGTCCTCACATAATTTCTGCAAGACTTGTAGAAGCTCTGTATAGCATGAATCAGAGGTGCTGGAATGTTCTTCCTTGCCAAACAGTCCCAAAGTTTGCTCTAGTTGACCCTGTCAAACGCCTTTTCCAGATCTATGAAACAAAGATGGATCTCACTCTTGTACTCAAGGGCCTTTTCACTCAGCTGCCTGAGTGTAAAGATTAGGTCTTGAGTACTTCGGTTTGCTCGGAATCCGCACTGGGCTTCATCCAATTGTGGCTCAGCTAGACATCGGAGTCTCTGCTCTAGGACTCTAGAGTAGATTTTACCAGGGACACTGAGAAGGGATTAGCCTCTGTGGTTTCCACATTGTCGATTGTCACCCTTTTTGAAAATCGGTGTTATGATGGCAATCTCCCAATCCTTTGGTATGGCCTTGTTGGATTTAATAATCAACTAAGTTTTAACAGTTTAAAAAATGTGAATAAGCTTTAACAGAAAATACTCATCATCGTGCGATGGTACTGTTTTATGAAAGAAAGTCACTTGGATGCTTTTAGTTTTGACTTAGCTGCAACTGGTACTTTCTGCTCCCGCTGGGTTTTTTGGTTCTGTGCAGATAGGTCACCGGAGTTCTCGCGTCTATGGTTGAGATTGAAGGCGCAGCATGTTCCAAGTAAGATCAGGGAGTAACTGCAAAGCTGGTCCCGCGTCTCTAAAACCCTCTGATGATGGTGTCTAGCTCTACGTCAGTCCACTTCTTTCTTCACTTTGTTCCAGAGATTAGTACCATCCACTGATACCACCAACTAGTATGATAAAAGAATAGAAACGAATACCCTCTGAGTATTGAGTTTCCCGACACATATTTATGTGTCCCCATCTTCCTATTCCACTATCACATCTACCTCAGAATTTACCCTCGATGAGAATTAAGCTTAATCCCTCGAGAAAAAACTTTCTTTACATTTAAATTGAATAGATTGATATTTACTTTTCATTCACATGAAAAGGTTTATAGTATAAATATAATATGTTTAAATTTACATTTAAATTGGTTGAAAAGCTTGAAAACATTCATTATTTTAAAGCGAATAGGTTTACATAGACATTTACACTGGTTTGTACTTGTAAATATTTTAATTAGAATGTACATCATTTCTTTCATCTTTTCCTCCCGGCTCCACGTGGAACATGGGACTACTTATGCTTTTAGTTCTCTTTAAGAAACTAGCAATAAAGCAGTCACAGCCCTTGCAGTGGTGGTTCATGAAATCATCATTCTATATACTGAGGCTGCCAGCCCCACATGAATTGGACTTCCACTAGCAATTTTCACATATTAATATTTACATGGCAATTTATACATATTAGTTCACATGTTAATAATGAAAAATATGGAATGTAAAATACACAACTTACACCAATCTTGGTTCCCAGACTGTTTGCTCGGAGTAATAAAGGCACTGGAATAATCCTCTTTCACGTGTTCTTATGGGTCGTTATTTTCAAGGAATTCCCACATTTAATCTGTGCTTTAGATTCCTCAGATTCCTGCTGTCCTTGTAAAATGGTAGAGTTTATTCTGGGCTCTGAAGTCCTCACAATTGCTCAAACAATGGTCCGGTTCCGATATAAGAATCTTGATTCTAGGCTCTGGCAAGGTCTGGTTGTCGTCTTGGCAAGCGATTCTCACAGTGAACTAGACTTGCAAAAAGTGTCAGATTATATTCACTGTCTTCCCCCGCATTTGTTTGTTACGATGCTAAGCAGGGCTCCAATCGTTTCAATCATGCGTGTTTAGGTGGGGTAATTCAAAGTATTTCCAGGCAGGAAAATTTATGCGAGTAATGCGGAGGTCACCTTTCCCATATATGGAAATAAAACATCCAATAGCCTTCTATGCAATCTCACACACACATCTGTAAACTCATTCGACAATGTGTTTCAGATGCAACATAACTTTCCTCTGAAGCAGGTGGACAGGAAATGATTAGGTCATTCATGTCCTTCCAAAATGTGTCGCTCAGACAAAATCTCTAATCCGTCGCTTGTGCACACAAAATCCGTCACGGGCGAGTAATTTTTATTGCCAGGCACGGTTTGAGCAAACGACTCTCCAAAACTGAGCAGTCCCATATGGGTTTTACCTGTGCTAATCTCAGCAAAGCTGTGCCGAGCCCACGCAAAAAAAAAGTGTCAAAGGATTTGATAAAATCAAGTATTTGCTTGATACGAGCAGAAAGAAATGTGTCGACCCGGAAATTCCAGGTAATCAGTGCGTACAACAATTGAAAATGAGTATTGCCGTAGTGGAGAAGAGATTGAGAAGAGGTCGCCCCAATCCATCCTGTGACACTAATGTTGTTCCCTTGTGAAGATGGTTCGATTGGTAAAGAAATCTTTTATCCAACGAAACATTCTTCCTACTATGCCCATCTTCTGCATCTCTCCATAGACCATCTCTCCATACTCGGTCGTATGCCTGTTACGAAAACTGCAGCCACATGGTTGTTATCCTGGAAAGCATCCGCAATCTGTTGCACCACGGATTACCTTATCAACAGTCTGTCTTCCTCTTCTAAATCCTGCTTGGTTAGGATAGAGGGCTTTCCCTTTCTCTAACTACCAGTAGAGGCGTGCATTTATCATACGTTCTGCCATTTTCCCCAATGCACGAAGTCAGGGAGATGGGCCGGTAGCTACTGACTTCGCTTGGTGGTTTATCTTTTTTTAGAATGGGGATAATGTTAGCCGTTTTCATCCCGTGGGTACAATGCCACTTCTAAACATAATTCTTAAAACGTAATTCATGCTTCTTGTATATTACAATCCTTACTTTATGGTAGCACATTCTATAGTAGCACCTTCTATAGTAGCACGTATAGCACCTTCTATAGTCGCACCTTCTATAGTAGCACCTTCTATAGTAGCACCTTCTATAGTAGCACCTTCTATAGTAGCACCTTCTATAGTATACTTCATTTATTATTATTAATATTCTTGAGCTCCCCAAGGAGCACAAGCCTTCAGCAAACAGATGTCAACAAACACATGTCAACAAATACATGTCAACAAACACATGTCAAGTTCTCTTGTCGTGCGCCATCAGCCCAAGTTCTCTTGTCGTGCGCCATCATCCTAAGTTATTTCCACGTTTTCCTCACCATTTTCACTTCAGCTCTCTTCTCCGTGTATGTATTGGTCGACCTCTGCTCTCTTTCCCTGGGGATTCCAGAACTAGGATTGCCTTATAATACTATCAACACGTGTCCTAAATGTGTGTCCTTTATATCACCAGTGTCTTCTTGTCATCTCTTGTTCCACTGGCACATGTCTGGTACTTGTCATCTCTTGTTCCACTGGCACATGTCTGGTACTTGTCATCTCTTGTTCCACTGGCACATGTCTGGTATTTGTCATCTCTTGTTCCACTGGCACATGTCTGGTACTTGTCATCTCTTGTTCCACTGCCACATGTTTGGTACTTGTCATCTCTTGTTCCACTGGCACATGTCTGGTACTTGTCATCTCTTGTTCCACTGGCACATGTCTGGTATTTGTCATCTCTTGTTCCACTGGGACATGTCTGGTACTTGTCATCTCTTGTTCCTTTGGCACATGTCTGGTACTTGTCATCAGTTCCACATTGGTGACTTAGTAATACCATTTCTATCCTTCTATTCTACGCAAGCACCCATTTATGAAAGTCTGTCGTTTTTTGGTTGTTTTTATTGTTCTCCGTGTTTCAGAGTCCTACAAATAGGACTGACTTTGAGTTGAAGATTGTCCTTTCTCCACTCTTTCCATCAACTGAATTACAGTAGAACTCCATTTATCCGAACCCCAATTATCCGAACACCCAATTATCCGAACACTTTTTCCAGGAAAAAAAAATCAGGCGCCACCAGTCCCGTTAGAATACATTTCTGAATATTTTGATGCGGCAAGCTTCAAATGTGTGCGAACAATTTGTAGAGGATGGGATGGGCTAATGGTCTGTTGCTTACGTACAGGAAGGCAGTTAGATCATAACGTCAGTTAATATCTGGTTTACCAATCCAGTGTACGTGTGCATTCTAGGCAGAACACTGGCTAAACAGACAGTTCAACTTAAAATAATTGTGTCTGCTACTACAGCAGAATAATTTTGGAGTACAAGTATTTCTCTGTGCGATATGGCATCTTCCAGTAGGCCTAAAGCATATAAAAGGAACCGCAATGTTTTGTCAATTGAAACGAAAACAGAAACTATCAAGAGACTAGGAAAAGGTGAAACTGTGTCTTACGTGCGAGGATTTTCAATGTTGGGAAAGCTACCGTCTCTGACATCAAAAGTAACAAGGATAAAATTATGAGTTTTGCATCGAAATTGGATAGTGAAAATGGGTCTAAGAAACGTAAAACCATGAGAAATGCGAAAGATTTGAAATTGGAAGAGGCTTTGTACACATGGTTTGTGCAAAGAAGAAGCAAAGGGGAACCTATCTCTGGCTCTCTATTGTGTGACAAGGCACTTTCAGTTCAAACAATCAACTTGACGGTCCTCCTGACCTCAAGGTTAGCCAGGGATGGTTAAGAAACTTTAAATCTCGTCATGGCATACGAGAATTGAAGATTCAAGGGGAATCTTTATCTAGCGATGCAACTACCGCTGAAAATTTTAAAGGAACATTCTTGGCTTTTTTGGAAGAAGAAGGTTATTCACTCGATGATGTGTATAATGTCGACGAGACTGGCTTATACTGGAAATCATTGCCTCAAAAATCACTTGCATCTCAGCGCGAAGCAGCTGCCCCTTGGTTTAAAAAGTGCAGAGAGAGAGAGTAACAATTTTGGTAGCCGCGAATTGCAGTGGAAGTCATCGTTTACCGGTGCTAATGATCGGCAAAGCCAAAAAAAACCACGTTGTTTAACACATTAACTACCGAACTGAAAAACACACTGTGGCCGATAAATTTATTTTCCTATTGTCATCCTGTAGGTATTTGCACAAAGTAAGCTGTAGTTTTCGTAATTGTTTACAGATTTTTATGAATTACGCGTCATTTTAAAGATAAATGAATGTACTATTACAATAAACACCGGTTTAACTCTAATAGAGGTTGTTGCTATTTAACGGCCCTCCGATCTCCGAGGACTTGCAATATTTTCACAATTATAACTGCTTGCGCCCCATCTCTATCAAAATCACAATTTCAATCAATGTGCACAACGTTTTCACTCTTGTCCTCGTCGCTAGATCTATCAGTCATTTGTTGAAACACGTTTCTATCCTATTCAGCCGTTAGACGAGATGTACACGCATTTTTTGTAGTCCTATCACTAGTTGCCACGGTAAACAGTTTTACACGATTTGGTAACTAACCCAAAACACTGAAAAATATGAACATAATATCAATTTTCCAGTGTTCTACAACAACTATGCTTCGGGAATTTGTTTTCCGGTGGCAACTTAAAATCTCGAACCAGATCAGAAAGTGTTTCAGTACATTTTTCATTCGTTTTATTTCTAAAATTAGATTGGCGCTCTGAGCGGCTTGTGGTCCAAATGTGATTATTTTGTGAGCCGCTGAGAGCGGCTTGCGGTAGTTAATGTGTTAAAGAATGTGACATGTCTCCCATTGTGCTACAAAGCACAGATGAGTGCTTGGATGAAATATTTCTTGATTGGTATACAAATCAGTTCATCCCAAATGTGAAGAGGTTGAGAGAACAAGAAAAGAAAACTGGAAAAGTAATTCTTCTACTGGACAATGCACCATCTCATCCAAAGACGGATACATTGAATGCAGTTGATGCAAATTTTAAGGTAATTTTTCTGCCTCCCAATGTAACAGCACTGATTCAACCAATGGATCAGGGTGTTATAGCAAAGCTTAAAAAGATGTACAAGAAGGAAGTCATGCGTCGTTTATTGTTGGCTGAAGATGAAGAAAGTGTGGTGGCGTTTTCCAACAAGCTTAATCTCAAAGACTGCTGCTATATGTTAGCTGATGCTTGGACCACCCTGTCACAAGATAATCTCAACAAGGCTTGGAATAGATTGCTTGGGAAAAAAGGAGGAAATGAAACTACTGCAGTGGACACAAATGATGATTGTATAAATGAAGTTGTGGAACTGTTTCAAGCAATGCCCGGATTTTCGGACTGTGACAAAGATGATGCACACTTGTGGCTAGAAGATGATAATGATTCTGGTTTTCAGTTTTTGGATGACGAAGAAATGTTGTCTTTTGTGCAAGAAGAAAACCAAATGCATGTAGTGACCGATGATGAAGACTCCTCAGATGTACATGATGTACTTGTAGATTATGAAGAAAAACCAAAACGTCGACCAAGTCCTGTAGAGGCCTTTATAGCACTAGAAACAACGATGGCTTGGTACGAGCAGGAAGATGACAGCTGTCCTACACAGCTTCTGCTGTTGAAGAGAATGCGGGACTTAGCAGCCAAAAGGAGACTATCCAGTTTGGTGCAAAAGAGGATTCCTCATTATTTTTAATAGTGAGCTATATCTGTGCAAGTACATGTATACGTAAGTTGTACCTGGTTTTGAATCGTTTGTAATGTTATCTTGAAAATATTTCTCTCTTTTTTTAAAAAAAATAAATAATACTGTACAAGTAGTACATGCACTGCAGTGTAATGAAAGATTTTGGTGATACAGTGATCTAATACAGTGTGGGTATTATTGTTACAGTACAAGTAAATATGTTTTATAGTGTATTTTCCTTGTGATGGTTAATTATTTTTAGAAATATGTGTACATGTACTCGATACAATATGTAATCCAATTATCCGAACATTTGATTATCCGAACGATGCTCGGTCCCATGGGGTTCGGATAAATGGAGTTCTACTTTATGTCCTTTTTCTCCCAACTAATGTCTTTTCTCTCCCCCCCTGTTTTCCCACTTATTGTTGAAGAAAACGAAGATCTAGTTGCTGACTGACACGTTACCAGAGTGAGCCAACAAGGCAAGAGACTGAAAATGTTGGACACTGATTGCCGCCACCTTCGGCGCGGAGACGGCGTACATCTGATCTGAATGATAAGCTTGTTTCCTACAAAGAACACTACCTTTAATAAACAGCCTGTATTTAGACGGACCCTCTGTTTTTCCTTCGATTTGGCTAAACGTACGGATATGAACGTAAACATACGTCCATCCCTGCCAGTCGTACGTTTGATGCCGAATTCCAACAGTCTTAGACTTGTTGATTCATCTATTGTTTTGTCATTCTCTAACAGGCAATCGTTAAATATCATTAGTATCTCTAGTATCTTTATTATACCATGATAACATAGAGAGAAACGTGATGTCTACAAAGGCTTCGTTAGGAGAAAACATATTAAAACATCAGAGAAAAGATAGGGATAACTAATCTAAATGCATGAACATATTTTTTTTGTTCTGGTACGGCATTTCCATTATTGTATTTAACTGCTTATGACATTTGTGTTTAACTAGTTATGACATTTGCGCGTAACTAGATGTGACATTTGTGTTTAACTAGATGTGACATTTGTGTTTAACTAGATGTGGTATTCGTATTTAACTAGTTATGACATTTGCGCTTAACTGGATGTGTCATTTGTGTTTAACTAGATGGAACATTTGTATTTAACTAGATGTGGTATTTGTGTTTAACTAGATGTGACATTTGTGTTTAACTAGACGTGAAATATGTGTTTAACTAGACGTGACATTTGTGTGTAACTAGATGTGACATTTGCGTTTAACTAGACGTGACATTTGTGTGTAACTAGATGTGACATTTGTGTTTAACTAGATGTGACATTTAAATAATTATCTTTAACCAGTCGTGACATCACAATCTTTTCTCTCCGTTTTCCTCTACTCCTGTTACCCGTTATTTTTCTCGCAGTCACGACATTTTCGCGAAATTCTCTTCTCATTACATGTCTGACTATCGATGATTGTTTTTACCTGATCAGCCAATTAATTAAAACTTGTTAGCTGCATGTTAAGCACGTCATAAACAAAAACATGCAAAGACCTCCTGTCAACTGCTGTCTTTTCAAGGACTTTTCAAGGACTTTCCATGGCTTCTTCACCCCTTTCACTTCTGTCTACAGTTTTCTTCTCCAGAGGGTCTGATGATCTAGTTTTTCATGTTAATATACTTTACTTCTTTAAGTGTAATCAGATACTGTAAATGTATGCTTTATACTACTTATAATGTTGCATCGCCATTAAATTAATACTTTAAGTATGTTGGAGAATGTCTGGATAACTAGCAATAAAAGATGAGTAAGAGGAAGGGCAAAATGCAAGACGGACCTATATGCACAATTCTCATCTATCAGTCAATACCCTTTACCTCCCTAAGGAGCATAGGTCATAAAGATGGATCTCGTATAGTGGTTGCGTCAACAATTCGCTCCCTGTGGTAGTACGTCGTATCTGCTTGGGACTCAAAGCTGCTCACCTGTGGGAACATTTTCCGCATGCGCTGACAACACACGAAGTCCCTGGTCATTCAAAAGCAGATTTCCAATATTTCACGAGTCCTTATTATATGGCACCATAATCTGATTATGTTTCAAATGATTTTTAATTTAATGTATGAATGGTTTAGATTATGTTTGTTTGTATGTTTTTTATGTGTTTGTTTATATTTTTAATTAATTAATTAATTAATTTTTTTGTTATTAATTT
The DNA here is from genome assembly GCA_024509875.1 of Oreohelix idahoensis. NCBI lineage: Eukaryota > Metazoa > Mollusca > Gastropoda > Stylommatophora > Oreohelicidae > Oreohelix > Oreohelix idahoensis. The sequence goes on from JAMPIV010020257.1 coordinate 183,772, forward strand.
TTTTCCTCACTCTTTTTTTTTAAACATACTTACATTTGATTATGACTGGATATTACAAATGTATGTTATTATTTTACCTTGATAATGTTGTATGCTTAAATAATGCTCAAAATACATGTGCGATTGAAAGGATACGGTCTGTAAGATGACAGAGAAAGGAAGGGCAGAATGTAAGACGGGCCTGCGTGACCAATTCTTAACCCTTTGAAAATAAAGTTCGTTCGTTCGTTCTCCATGTGTTTTTCCAAATAATTTTTTTTTAACCCGGTGAATTCCAGAAGATTGACTGCCATGTAATGCTATCATGTGTTTGTCTGATTGTTTGTTCTACCCAACACCTGAGTCGTCTTCTTACCTCATATTACACTAGCACGTCGCTGCTTCTTGTCATTAGTTCCACATTAGTGATCTCGTCATCAGTTCCCCATTAGTGATCATGTCATCAGTTCCACATTAGTGATCTTGTCACCAGTTTCACATTAGTGATAACTACAACCCACAAAAGCCAGATCCAAATCTCAGAAATGAGGTATCTGAGGAAGGTGGTTGAAGTAACAAGAAGAGACATGGTCCGCAACCAGACAAGACGTCAAGGCCTAAAATCCCACCCGCTGCAGACCCAAGTAGAACAGTCCCAACTAAGATGGTTTGGCCATGTCTGCAGAATGGGAGAAGATCGGCTACCACGACAAGCATGGGAAACAAAGAGCCAGGGATCCAGACCTCCAGGACGACCCAGAGTCCGCTGGGAGGACAACATTAGACAATCTTTGAAGGACCGAGGACTAGAATGGAACCAGGCCAGGAAGAAGACAGCTGATAGAATAGTCTGGCGCTCTCTCTTTCTTCCAAACCTCTACACCTCACGGTAGAAGGGGAACGACTAAGTCAATAAGTAAGATCTTGTCATCAGTTCTACATTAGTGATCTTGTCGTCAGTTCCACATCAGTGATCTTGTCACCAGTTTCACATTAGTGATCTTGTCATCAGTTCCACATTAGTGATCTTGTCATCAGTTTCACATTAGTGATCTTGTCATCAGTTTCACATTAGTGATCTTGTCATCAGTTTCACATTAGTGATCTTGTCATCAGTTCCACATTAGTGATCTTGTCATCAGTTCTACATTAGTGATCTTGTCATTAGTTCCACGTTAGTGATCTTGTCATCAGTTCTACATTAGTGATCTTGTCATCGTACATTTGTGCCGTTCTAATCTGCACAAGCAGAAAATATTGTGAGATTAGGTGAGAGATTCTGCGCAAGCACCTGACAATAGGTAGGTGAAAGAACAAATCCCTGCCTCACTCTTAATTTGTTGAAAGCTGATGTATTTAATCTCAACTTTTATAGCTGCTTCATGAGTTTTAAAACCTTACATATTTAGTTATCTTGTCGAGGTTTCGGTTTTTTGCAACAATGTAAAAATTGACGCAATTTTAACTATTTAAAAACATTGAGTTACAAATCGTATTGCTTAAAGCGTAATGAAGTTATCAGTAGTCTCCCTTGGTGAAATTTTTATAATGTCAGAATAAACTACCGTTTAACATTTGTCGTGCATATCTCATTTTAAAAAATCTTTAGTCAATCGAAATATGGTGTAAAAATCCAATATAACCGCAGTTTCCATGGCAACAAATAGCACATTGCCATCAAAGTCTTTGATATGCGTATCCAATATTGTTGTAGGTTAATTTCTGCGGTTAAAAATGAAAGCATGCACGTATTTTAGAGAACAGCTTTTACTGCAGATTCTCCAGTTAAAGTTGGGCCATCTATACTGAGAAGGCTCGACACAATATTTCCACAACCCCTTTAAATGTTACATCACCACATCAGCAATAGAATTTACTTCAAGACATTGGCTAGTTTGACGAAATGGAAGTACATTCTACAGTGCTCAGAATAGGGTAATTGAAACTAGACAGTGTGAGTTTTACTGGGATAAAGTGATACAGAAACGAATTAAGTTACCATCACAAGGTCTTCATCAGCGCTAACGCGAGAAAACAACAAAGAGAAGAGGGTGAAATAGACACAAAATTGTTTAAAGGAGGATATGAATGCATAATCAATTTGACAAAATGAATTCGCTCATTTATTCTTTAACTTCAGTCTTTCGTTTGTCTCTCTTAAATGTTACCTTCGCCTATTTTCAGTGTATTGTCCTTCTACTATTTCGTATGAGCAATTTCCCTCACTCCCTCCTATCTGTGGGCGTAACTCATCCCTCTACACTCATCTATCGACTGTTTACTCTTAAACAGTCCGCCGATATTTCACCCGCTCAATGATCGTGTTGCTGCCATCTTAGAATATCTAGCGTTGTGAGGATTCAAGCCCGATTCCTCAACGAAACCTCTCAGATAATTATGCTCAGTAGCCAAACACTAGAGAGTCTGTCTAAATTTGTAACAAATCCTCTCCCCCCCCCCCCCCCCTTTCCTTTTCCCTTTCCTCAAAGACGGTTCAGGATTATGAGACACATGCATTCTCACATGGACCCCCCCAAGAGAGCGAAAGAGAGGCCGACCAAAAACAACTTGGCGGAGAACTGTGGAAGCCGAGATGCAAAGAATGAACCAGAGTTGGGGCACTGTACGAAGGATGGCCGCCGACCGAGCAAAGTGGAATCAATTTGTTGCTGCCCTACAAGACGCCACCAGGCGTGATGGTCGCTGACTGCTTTGACGGTTGGTGGTTATGGATGAAAGAAGAAGAAGACATTCTCACATATTTCCTCTGGAAGACTGTGCATTCTAATTGACCGCCTCGAAACAATTCTAGTAACATGACAAATGCGAATCGGAGTGTACCCTGTGTTGGAGAATGCATGTTTCGGGAAAGCGTGAAACAATCCCCCATATCAAATTACGGAAGAGAAATGTTAGCTCGTCGCAAATGACCCAGGGGGAAAAGTCTCTGACAGAATCTATCGAAAAGTGCCAACCATAAGTACATTCTGATGAAATTCAGTTTCATTTACAACTTAAATTACTAGTTCATTCATATTCCTTTATCATTTCAATATCAACTGAACCACATTCAGTACAGAATAGTAACTTCATGCTGGTAGAGAGTACATCCTAATAATAATATAATGGGAAGTAAGCTTATAATTGAGTAAACGTACTTGCATTTATTTTCATTAACTTGTTACACCTTTGCTTGACTTTTTGTTGATTTTTAACAATAGCTGACTCGAATATTATCTGAATAAGTATCGTCATTTTGAATTTGTAAATATAAAACAGGAATTACGAATTACAGAACTGGTGTATATACACGTCGTCTGACAATTTTGGTTCCTGATTTAACAAGTAAGGCGAAGGCATCGATATATTGAGCCATTTGATTTATTGATCTGTCGATCTATTCATCTATGTCTACTGCCTTAAGTCTAAGGATGTTGGCAGAGATGTAACCTTGCGCTAGTCAATAATATCCTTCAAACTAGCGCAATTTCCTTCTTTTTTAGTCTTCGGTAATTTGTCGGTATGAAATACACTGTAGACCCGATATAACGCGGATGGCGGGGTCTAAATTAAGCACCGCGGTATGTAAGTCCTCGTTATACATTAATTATATTAATTATGTGCATATTTTATTTTGGACGTTGCATATAAAGATTTCACTCAAATGGTTTGTGTTTTTATTGCGAAACGACAAATTGTATGCATAACCTTACCTGCATATGAACGTTTAAAAATATCAGCACTTAGTCATTATCAGTGAATTAAAAATGAAAACGTTCTACAAATTAATGTAGTGCTAAAAACATATTTTTTCACTGCAAATAGCTGTCTGATATTAATACGTGATGAAGTCAATATACCTGATTACAATGTGGTTTTCAGCATAAATGTTTGGTGGTAGCAGTTGTTCTAATCGCTTTATGAGGATTGTGAAAAATGTTTTAAAAATCAACAACTGCACCAGTGTAATATGTTCACGAATTGGGGAATACGCTGGATGAACACCTGAATCCTTCGACTTTGAAGCACGTGAAAAGAGGGTCAATGGATAAAATAAGGGCCCAACTTCTGAACGCGGAATAAGCGATCAGCGTTTTATCGAACCGTGTTATATTGGGATGACAGTGTACTCTCTTTTCTCTGAACCTACACTTTTTCTCAGAGGTATATCTAGAGAAAATTACCGAACTATCGACCTCTTCATCAAACTATTATCTACTTCGCCATACACGCCATACACGATAGAACTATTATCGATGTTGTCGCTTGGATAAATCGAATTCAGAAATATATTTTGCAGAATTACACAATTTCTGTGGCTATGACGTGCAGCTGTGTATATTTTCTCTGGTGCTGTTGTTGAAAAGACTAAGATTATGAGAATAACGGCGGCAAATAATATCCAGAAGTCTCTTGGAAAAACATTCCTACACGGTTGAAACTCCTACTTAAAGCTTGTCGGATTTATAGACAATGATGGAATGTCGTAGATTTTTTATAGGAAATTATGATCGATTTTGGTCCCGTCTGATTGGAACTAGAACAGGTGGTGACTCTGTGAGAGATAAGGTAAAGAAATAGATTTCACAAGTGCAATGGTGAAAGGTAAAGTCTGTCCCTGGATTGAGAAGACACTCTAGTCCAGCCTATCGTTTACGACTTTTATTTGTTGATCAGACAGTATACCTCTCTATATATATTACTATATATATCAACCACTCACCTACACACACATACACACTTACACACACACAGATAATGACGACAATTAGACGCACAAACGTGAAACTATAGTAAATGGAGTAGGGATATTGGGACGAGCTGGCCGACACAGGTAATTAAGTTTTATGTTAAGTTTATTTATCATAAAAAAAGAACTTCACAACATTTAATATAAAATATCAAAGTATAAAATCATAGGTTACAGAATTAATAAAGAAATAGACACATAAGTGCAATCTCCTCTGTTGAGACAAGATCCCACAAGAAGAAGTTAATTAACCCCCAAAAGGTCAAAAGATTAGCACTGTGGTATAGGATTTGAATATACTGTCAAGAACAGAGTTTCTAATTAATCTATTCTGAAATGAACAGTATTAGCAAACATAAGAAGAAAAAAACAAAGTGAGTACATTGATTATACAATATAAGAATTATTCATTCCTGCTTTCTCTCGCTCTGACAAACATGTGGCCACATTTTCAATCTCGCTTACCTAATTGCTGATTTACAACGTCTGGAACAGAACTCCTTGGTACATGCACAAATCCAGTGTTGGGTTTTTGGCAAAAACAAGCCCCAGTTCCTCAAATTTACTGATTAATCCTCTTATTTGGGGAACGCTTGCTTTGTTACTGTTTATTGAATCTGTTCATGTCACCGCAATTAGTCCAGGTAGGAAAATACTTGAGATCAAATGTGCACAGTGTACAGTAGCTGGTAAATTTGATACTTAAGAGAATGTTAGGTAGATAAATCTCTCAGGGATAAATCCTTGCCACAACACAGTGGTCGGTAATCGAGAAATGTCAATATTGATAACTTCGCCACAGCGGGCTGAATGTAAATGACAATGGAAAAGAAATCTGGGTAGCTAAATGTCCAGTTACTGTTATTCTAAGTGTCATATATTGGTACGCTCTCTCTCTCTCTCTCTCTCTCTCTCTCTCTCTAGGTGAGACAAGAGACCAACCCGGTCAACCTCGAAGACCCGATATATTTTACATAAGAATGTTTTTTCTTGCATTGGTAGGACTAGACTTAGACCTTTTTTTCAGATTAAGGTGCAGGCCGCTGGTAGGTTTTGTGTTGTGACCCGTACTAGATTTATAGGAAGAAAAAAATACAATATTAACCACAATCTCAATTCTCCCCTAACCCGCGTAAAGGTATAATTTATTTATCCACTCGGTTATTAACTTTGATTAGAAAACACAAGTGTATAGCTTGTCTTATCGTTCTTATTAACCCGTGAAATAAATTCTAGTCATTTACAAAATTACTCATAGTGAATTAGAAATAAATATATATTTCGTCAGTACTCATAATGAATAATGCTTTTTACTAGTCAATTAAATTATCTCTTTTTCTGGATGGTAGCGAGTAATTAAATTTACATTACAGCTGGAAAAATTAGCTATATGTTATTTAATTTTCTAGCCAATTAACACCAAAAATCCTAGTAAAATATAATGACGGACTGTAACCATTAAATCACTCAACACAGAAAAATCTTAGTTAAATCTAATGACGGACTTAACAATTAAATCACTCGAACTTCTAGTATAATATTTACCGCAACACAGAAATTTAAAACTATCTCCAATCGAAAAACTGAGTAATTCCAATGGTACAATGGATCTAGAAATCGAAGCTAGATGTTCTGAAAAATTCTGTGGGTACTAGATAATGGATTTTAAAGGCTAAGATTAAGATATATATATAATATAATATATATTATATATATATATATATATATATATATATATATATATATATATATATATATATATACTATATATATATATATATATATATATATATATATATATATATATATATATATATGAAATAGATAGAAAATCGCTAACCAGTGTCAGATTTCGCGTCTATCTCGTATTCTTGGGAAAATCTGCGGTCGAATTTTGAATGAAAGTCAAATTTTACACTTATGCTGACCGCAGACGTGGTTCCGCGAGCAAATCGTCTCTTTGATCTCCCTCGTTCCGTAGCTTAATTACATTCACGAACGAACGTATGTGGGGAGGGGAGATAACTGTGATTATCTCCCCTTTCCTCAGATTAATTCCCCCTGAGAAAGTGCACTCATGAATTATCGCTCTTTGTTCTACAAATATACGACCCGTCCCCTCTCTCTACACGTGAAACAGTCTGGCCTGTCCTATACAACGGTTGTCCAATCGTTCGCGTTATAATTCAGTTAACGGCTCTGGACTCGCTAATGGGTCTGTCTGTAAACATTCCTAGCGTCTGTAAGACAATAGAGAAAGAAAATAGGCGTGGCTAAAGTATGAGTTCGACCGACATCGAAGCGCATGCCTTCTGCGTTAACAAAACATGAATATTAATAAGCGAGCCAAGGTGGAAACCAGGTGGAAGCAAAAACGTGTTGATATATGTAATATATTTACATAACTCTGTCACATGGAAGAACAGACAGTGATCTAAATGTGAGAATGAACAAAAGGCACGTGAAACTTTTAATGCATTGGAAAATGTATAGAAATCAAACGAAATCAAGTCCACAAAGCCTTCAGCTCAAATGCCAAGGCTACTGTGTGGCTCTAAAGCACGAAGGTCAACAAATTCGACAATAAAGATATCACAGACCTTCATAAATGGGTGTTTGAGCAGAATAATAAGATTTTTAAAGTACGAAAAGATCATCATTGCTGAACTCATTGAAAAAAAAAAAACGGACAAACGTGTGAGAAGTAAACCATGGTTTTGAACAACAAACACGGAAGAAATTAGTTGATAGTATTAAAAGGCAGTCCTTTGTTTGGAGTCTCCAGATTAAGAAAAATAGACGGAGATCTAGTGAGACATAGAAGCGAGAATTATTGAACGAACGAAGGTACGAACGAAACTTTATTTTATCAGGGTATAAAAATAGGCAGTATTGTCGTTCGACATTTCTGCCCTGTAATAATATAATTCTCAAAGTGCTTTCAAAGAAAACCATTCTAACTTCAATAATACGTTACATAAACATGCAATCCTAGTCTGGTGCTGTTAAACATTCGTCCAAACATTCTCTGGTGCAGTTCTATAACGGTGCAAAATTATCTGGTGCAGTTCTATAACGGTGCAAAATTATCTGGTGCAGTTCTATAACGGTGCATACATTCTCTGGTGCAGTTCTATAACCGTGCAAACATTCTCTGGTGCAGTTCTATAACGGTGCAAACATTCCCTGGTGCTGTTCTGTAATCATGCATACTATCTCTGGTATTATTATGCAGCCATGTAAACTTTCTCTGGTGCTGTTCTGTAATCATGCATAATTTTTCTGGTACTGTTCTGTAACCGTACATACATTTTCATGTACTGTTCCTTAACCGTGTGTCACATAGAGATTATTGTTACGCACAAATAATTACTTTTTTTCAAAGCCTTTGTATGATCATTTTTCGTATGTATGATAATTTTTTGACTGAAGTGTGTATTATGTTTTTTACAGTCAAAGGGACATAACCCGAGTTATCGAGACTACAATTTTTTAGGAGTTTGCCTTCTCTTGTATAGAGACACGTTCGGTCTATAATTTCTTGAACGAAGCGTGACCATATCTCCTTATTTGGTAGTATCAGTCAACTGTTGTAGATGTCTGAAACCTTTCTTAACGCTTCTGTTCATGACCATAAAAGGCGCGACTGTATAAGACTTTTATCTCGAATGTTCTTAGAATCGTCTTATTGTGAACGGCGACTCAGAGATTGCCGCTCTGCGCATGTCTCGACTTGGTTTTCAATTGTTGTTCCGCCCAGCTCGGGGCAGTTAAGAAATGGTCTGAGTAGCGAGCAGACGCGACCTGCGTCTTGTGATTTTCTGAGGGAAATACATTGTCTTTGTGAGTTAGTTAGCTAACTAGACTATTTCCCAGTATTATTCAAGCCTGCCTGGAGGCATATGTTCATGGTTGATTTTCCGAAATAAGGTAATTCCTCTTGTATCGAACTTTATGCTATCATCTAGAGGTTCGTCATTTTGTCGCCTTTTTGCTCGCCTGTGTGATTCAAAATGGAGAGGTACTTTGACTAGGATTAAGTCACCGGTATCTTTATACCTGAACTAGTTATATATATATGGGTCGCTTTAGACCAACAAGACTATTGTCTGTGTTCCAGGATTCGTTATATCAGAGATCACGTTCAAGTCAGATGGTTAGACTTAGGAAGGTTATAAAGGTCGAGCTGACCTGTAATCCATGTATGCTATTCACGTGCAGACAGTAAACGGACTTATTGTATACATCTGATCTGCTAGCATCAGGAAGGGAATATTTATTATTGTCTATGAACATTGTTGAGCTGCAGCTGACACTGTTGCAGAAGTTATATATATATATTATTTATACAGCTTCACGAACCAGAACTTTATGATATCTGTTTACAATACAACTATTGAGTATTGAATCCTACATGACTATCAGTTAATATGATTTTGAATGCAGACATTCCTTGAACTGTAGTATGTTATAACGGAGCTAACGTACCTGGGATTTTGGCGCACCATTATCATTTTTGGTGGCCATATGTTGGTTTACTCTGATACCAGCTATCAAGGGGGTCAACAAACCCAGACATCATCAGCAGACTACAAGACAACGTTGCAGTTTCTATTCATCACCTTTGATGAAATTTTTTTGAAAGACGCGGCATTACTGACAATTGTTGATATTTTGAAACTACCCGGCGCTGCTCGGCAGTATTGAAGTTTGTCTACAACTAGAAGGACAAGTACCGAGCGAATGGATTTCCTGATCTGTTAAGAAGAAGGACAAGTGCCGTAACAACTGTTCCGGTCTCAGAGGTACTGTTGCAGATTCAGAAGGTCAAGTGCTCAAATCAATTTGTAGAATTCAGAAGGTCAAGTTCAGAAGCTGTTTCCTGTCAGAAGCTCATTTCCCTCGTCATGGCTGTCTATGGGAGCAGATGTTAATCAACGTTGGATCTTTATCCTCAGAATGCTGACGACATCCTGTTCTGCACCGTGCTGACGTTTGGGACATATAGAAGTTAAGTGGCCTGTTTTGTTTGTGAACTGTGCCCTTATGTTCTAGCTGAGCCTTCTAAATTCTTTCACACTTTTTGCTATTTGTTACATGTTATATGTTATTTGTATTTGTATATTTATATGTTTATATTTCAGCGGGTTTTCTCGGTTGGGCGGTGTCTTTCAGTGGAAGATACCACGTCACAGAGGTTCTACTGTTAGCGTTTTCGTTAGGGACTGTGCGAATTTCCTACTGTGAAATTTGCTAGCGACAATCGTTGCTATATCTGTTTAGTTGTGACGAGTTGTGCTTTATTTTTGTTTCTTGTATATTTTTTTTTTCCTTTTCTTTTCTCTCTTTCTTTCTGTTTTTTAGTTTCGATTTCGATTGTTTGTATTTGTAGGTCTCCCCTTTTCTATTATTCAGTTCTTTACGTATATTTTTGTGTATACACTGTAGCGTCATTTGTTTGTCATATTTTCGCATATTTCTTTTTAGTTTCGCTGTTTATTTATTTGACTTATGCGAATGTTTTCATATTGTTTGATCTTTGTTATTGTTTACATTGACTCTGATCTTTGTTGTTGTTTACATTGACTTTGATCTTTGTTGTTGTTTACATTTGACTTTGATCTTTGTTATTGTTTACATTGTTGGTGACCTTTGTTATTGTTTACATTGTCTTGTTATTGTTTGCATAGTTCTTGCATAGTTAGCTTTCACTATTGTTACATATATGCTCATGCACTATTGGTCTATAGTGCACTTATCATAACTAACTGGTGGGTTTTTGCTTATGCACTATTGTAGTGCAGTTATGATAAATAACTGATGGTTATGCACTGATTTGGGTAGTGCACTGATAATTAAGAGGTGACTTGTGATATTATTATACATTTGATAATACAAGTTGGTGTCAAGTCTTGTTGCCCACAGAGATTGGAGTAAACATATTGATTATACAAGCACTTTATTAAGTCTTGTTGCTATTAAGATTGAAATAAGATAATTAATTATTTCAGGTTCTGTACTCACATTTTAGACATCATGTCTACATTTGAGTACTTTATTGAGCAGGGTAAAGCCCTTGGGAAGATAGGTGATAAATTAGAAGAATTTGCGACTGTTCAATATGCCAAGGCATTGAAGTCGGAGGAAAAGAAAATGAAAGAACTAACTGAACAAAAGAGAATAGATGCTGAAAATTTAAAACTGCAGATGCAGGTAGATGAAAAGAGATTACAAATGGAAATGGAAAAACAAAAAAGAGAAGCAGAATCTCAGGAGAAGAGACTTCAGGCTGAGGCTGAAAATAAGAGACTTGAAAAAGAAGCTGAAAATAAGAGACTTGAAAAAGAAGCTGAAAATAAGAGACTTGAAAAAGAAGCTGAAAATAAGAGACTTGAAATAGAGGCTGAAAATAAAAGATTAGAAAAACAAGCTCAGGTTGAAGAAAAAAAAGTTACAAGCTCAAGCTGAAGAAAGAAAGTTACAGGCTGAAGCTGAAGAAAGAAAGTTACAGGCTGAGGCTGAAGAAAGAAAGTTACAGGCTGAGGCTGAAGAAAGAAGGTTACAAAGAGAAGCTGATGAGAGAAAAGCAAAAATAGAGCATGAAGAAAAACTCTTAGCTTTGGAGTTAGAAAAGTTGAAGTTATATAGTAATGCTAATGATGCTAATAAGATATCATCTGCTAATAAGTCTAATGCTGTTGATTTCAAGCTTAATTTACCAGCATTCAATGCTTCAATTGATGATATAACATTTTATCTAGATAGATTTGAAAGTGCATGTAAGGTGCATAATATAGATAAAACATTATATGTTTATCATCTGTCCAAGATACTTAGAGGTGATGCTTTGACTTTGTTGGGTATGGTAGATGTGCCTGACAAGAACAACTATGAGGTTGTCAGGGCAGCATTGTTAAAGAAGTACCAACTTAACGAGGACGGATATCGTCTTAAATTTAAAAACATGTTACCAGAAACTGGAGTTGAATTCTCTGAATTCATCTCAGGCATCCGTCTTACTTTTTTACGATGGGTTGAGTTGTCTAAGACAGAAAGTACATTTGAGGCTCTTATGGACTTACTACTTAGAGACAAGGTTATGTCTTCTGTTAATGAATCTTTTCTTTCTTTTCTTCATGAGCGTAAGCCTAAAAACATAAAAGAAATGGAAGAATACTGTAGCCAGTATGTTACTGCGCATCCTCACATAACCATTAGCAACTCTAAAGTAAAAGAAGGTCTGCCAGTTGCTTCGGCAGCACCTTATGGCCCAAATTTTATGCGTAAATTTCAGGGTAGCCAGCAAAATTTCAAGAAAAAGAGTAACCGTAATTATGCCCAGAATCATAGTAATCAATTCCAGGGTGATTCTTCTTCCCAGAACTGGAGACATCCTAATACTACACGTTATTCTACTCCGGTTAACTTTAGAAATTTTCACAAAGGTAATCGGTATAGAGGAAAATATTTTTCTCAGAGACCTCAATACCAGGATAATAGAGGTTCTCAACAGTATAGAGATGGTAATGACAGTTATGGAAACTGGAACTCAAACCAGGATAAAAATTACAGTAGGGACTTTAATGATTGCAGAGGCAATAATGGCCGCGGTAGATCGCAACATAAAAGAAAAAGATATCAACAGACAAACTCTGTTCAACAAGAATCTCAGGGAGTAGATAAACAGGTTAATGATAATAAAGACCATAATGCTATCGGATGCTCATCTTTTGATTTTGGTAGAGCAAATAAATGTATCCAATGCAGTACTTTATTTGACCCGAAGACCGTTACTACTTTAAGCTGTGGTCATCCTTTGCCCGCTCTTCCTGCTAATGTTGCTCATGATGGGAGAGGTTCTCTTATATTACATAAGGGGCTTGTAAATAGTAATCCAGTCTCAGTGTTGTTTGATTCTGGATGTACTACTGTCGGGGTTAGGCAATCTCTTGTAGATCCATCCTGTGCTACAGGAAAGGTCATCAAATGTGTCACATTTGGTGGCACGTTGGAAAAGTATCCTACTGCCATAATACATATTGCTACTCCTTTCTTCACGGGAGAGGTAGCAAAAAAAGGTGATCCTAATCAAAATACTAATAGAAAATCTTGGATTTCTATGAAGAACGGCGTACTTGTACGTATGGTACAAGACTCGACTACGTCCACTCATTCACAAATTCTTGTGCCTAAGAGCATGAGATTGCAAATATTGCAACATGCTCATGACTCGCAATGTGCTGGACATATGGGTTTTTCCCGTACAAAGTCGAGAGTTCTTGCGGCTTTCTTTTGGCCATTTGTGAGCAAGGACATACGAATGTACTGTCGCTCTTGCAAAGTATGTCAGGAGGTCAAATCTAAAGGACCACGACATGCTGCGCCTATCCAGGCTGCTGACATCCCTATTCGCCCTTTTCAAAAAATGGCAATAGATATTATCGGTCCTTTTAGAATTAAGTCGGCTAGAGGACATCAATTTATCCTTACATGTGTCGATATGTGCACACGTTGGCCAGAGGCAATACCTCTCAAGAGCATCTCAACTGCTGACATCGCAGACGCTCTTTGGCTGATATTTTCTCGCTTGGGTTTTCCCGGAGAAATATTGTCAGACCATGGCACTCAACTTATATCAGACACTATGTCACAGGTAATGTCTTTGCTACACATTAAAAGGTCTCTCAGCAGTATCTATCACCCAATGTCTAATGGGTTAGTCGAACGTTTAAATAGGACTCTGAAAACTTTACTTGGTAAAATAACTGAGGATCATCCTCAGGATTGGGACAGGGTCTTACCCGCGGCTCTCTTTGCGTATAGAGAGGTCCCCAATGAACATACGGGGTTTTCCCCTTTTGAACTTGTCTTTGGCGCGCAACCGGGCGGCCCTATGTCTTTACTTCACGATCTAATCACTGCCGATAATATTAGCGATGAAACTCAATCTTCTTATGAGTACGTCATTGCTCTTAGGCAAAAGATCATCGAGGCATGCAAACTAGCAACTTCGTCTTCCGAATTTGCTAAAGAAAAGGCAAGGCAGTTTGCAAATAAGAATAGATGTCTACGACAACTTTGTCCAGGTGACAAAGCTCTCGTTCTACTTCCTTCAAGGGAGAACAGACTTCTAATTGCATGGAAAGGTCCATATGCAATAGTCTCCAAAATTTCTGATGTCGACTATGTTGTCGATATTGATGGAAAGCATAAAACTTTCCACATAAATATGCTCACGGAATTTTATGAAAGACCTGACTATTTGCAGCCTATTTTCCAGGCTACGGACAATTCTCAAGCACCTCATGGTCAGTACTCATCTCTGTCAGTTATACAGGATGAGGAAACTACTTTTTCTGATGTCAATCTTCCTCTTTCCATGGTCCCACTTTGTTCTACGGAATCTTGGAAAAACGTGACCGTTTCTCCAAATCTTTCCGCTGAGGAACATCGACAAGTTTCTTCGATGTTGCAAACATTTCAGGATGTTCTTACAGACATCCCGGGACACACACATGTCATTGAACATGACATTGTGCTAACTGATCATAATCCTATCAGAGTCAGACCCTATCCAATACCTATCCATTTCCAGTCTCAAGTCGAAAAAGAATTGGATGAAATGATACGTTTGGAAATCATTGAACCATCCACTTCAGCATACTCTTCGTCTATGGTTATTGTTCGAAAGAAGGATAATAACATTCGCATTTGCGTAGATTATCGCAAATTGAACCAAGTTACGAAGTTCGACGCTGAACCTATGCCTTCATTAGAAGAGCTACTCAATAAACTTTCTAATTCTAGATTCTTTACCAAACTAGATTTGTCTAAAGGTTATTGGCAAGTCCCGCTAACTGAACGTGCCAAACCTTTTACAGCTTTTTCTACACCTAGGGGTTTATTCCAATGGAATTTCATGCCTTTCGGTCTTATGAACGCCCCTGCTACATTCGTACGCATGATGCGGCGAATTCTCGCATATCGTACAGATGTCATAGCATACCTAGATGATATCTGTCTATTCAGTGATTCCTGGGAAGATCACTATTTGGGTTTATACGAATTACTATCCACTCTTCGCGAGTATAACTTGACTGCAAAACCCTCCAAAGCCTTTATAGGATTTAGCGAGATTTCTTTCCTAGGTCATCGCGTTGGTCATGGTCTTTTAAAGACAGAGGACCACAATGTTTCAAAAATACTTAACATTTCGGTCCCTAAGACGAAGAAACAAGTACGGAGTCTATTAGGTTTGATCCAATTCTACGGACGATTCATTCCGAATCTGTCCTCCATTATGGCACCGCTTTCTACTTTATTGAAGAAAGGGTCGCCTAATCTGATCCGCTGGTCTAAAGAATGTCAATCCTCATTGGACCAGGTTAAAGCCCTATTTTCATCTCCACCTATTCTTAGGTTACCTACCATTGAGAAGACTTTTGTTCTTCGAAGTGACGCCTCGTCAACTGGGATTGGGGCAGCACTAATGCAGGAGTATTCTGATACTCTGCATCCGGTGATGTATATCTCTAGGAAATTAAATGCTGCAGAAAAGAATTACTCGGTTTTAGACCGTGAGTTATTGGCTATGGTATGGTCTATTCTGAAGTTACAAAGATTTCTTCTAGGCGCACATTTCATTGTGGAAACCGACCAGAAAGCGCTTACTGCTATTCAGAGCAAAAACTTGAAGAGCTCGAGGTCCACTCGTTATGCCATAGCTCTTCAACCATTTCATTTCTCGGTTCGAGCTATCCGTGGTTCGGATAATGTGATGGCAGACATTCTGTCCAGATGCCCACACGATTCCGCATGATTCTTCTGTCATATATATATATTTCCTGATATACAGTCCAATGTTATAATGACATGTTAGTAGATTTTTTCTCACTTTTTTTTTTGAGGGAAATTTATAACATTGTACCATGTAATTATCTAAGAAGGCTTAGTTAGTGATATACGGGCCAAAAGATCACTCGGCCACATTTAAATAAATTATTTTCAGGATTGTATTAAGAGACTTACCAGTTGTCTTTAAGATTTGTGTTATTGATATTTTCGCAGCACATCATTGAAGATGCGAGATGGTGTCCATTGTGGAACTTTGAGGATATCAAGTCCTGTCCTAGATTGGGAGCGGATGATGTCCACATCTTCTTCTATTGAATGTTTTATGTCAACGAAGATCAACACATGTATTACTTATTAATTACTGTTGCTTTATATAATGTAATAATATAGTGCGGTATATTAGTAAATTACACCGCTATTTGCAACACATTGTATGATATCATAATAATATATTTAATTTCATATATTGGTATGAGAATAATTTGACTTTCATTATGATGTTACCATCATTGTGGCGTGTGTTGGTGGCACCTTCCTGGAATATATAAGCGTATACTTTGATAAATTTTTTCTCTAAGGATCTGAGATATGATCTCAGTGTCGCTCCATGCGTTGAGCTAATTTGTTAGGTATATATCCGCGCATCATACGTGCGTTAGGAGCCTAGATTTTTTTTCCGGCTCCAGGATTTTTAAAAAAAAAATGTTTCATTTTTTTTTCCCGGGAGGGTGCGGTAATGTTACGCACAAATAATTACTTTTTTTCAAAGCCTTTGTATGATCATTTTTCGTATGTATGATCATTTTTTTGACTGAAGTGTGTATTATGTTTTTTACAGTCAAAGGGACATAACCCGAGTTATCGAGACTACAATTTTTTAGGAGTTTGCCTTCTCTTGTATAGAGACACGTTCGGTCTATAATTTCTTGAACGAAGCGTGACCATATCTCCTTATTTGGTAGTATCAGTCAACTGTTGTAGATGTCTGAAACCTTTCTTAACGCTTCTGTTCATGACCATAAAAGGCGCGACTGTATAAGACTTTTATCTCGAATGTTCTTAGAATCGTCTTATTGTGAACGGCGACTCAGAGATTGCCGCTCTGCGCATGTCTCGACTTGGTTTTCGTTTGTTGTTCCGCCCAGCTCGGGGCAGTTAAGAAATGGTCTGAGTAGCGAGCAGACGCGACCTGCGTCTTGTGATTTTCTGAGGGAAATACATTGTCTTTGTGAGTTAGTTAGCTAACTAGACTATTTCCCAGTATTATTCAAGCCTGCCTGGAGGCATATGTTCATGGTTGATTTTCCGAAATAAGGTAATTCCTCTTGTATCGAACTTTATGCTATCATCTAGAGGTTCGTCATTTTGTCGCCTTTTTGCTCGCCTGTGTGATTCAAAATGGAGAGGTACTTTGACTAGGATTAAGTCACCGGTATCTTTATACCTGAACTAGTTATATATATATATGGGTCGCTTTAGACCAACAAGACTATTGTCTGTGTTCCAGGATTCGTTATATCAGAGATCACGTTCAAGTCAGATGGTTAGACTTAGGAAGGTTATAAAGGTCGAGCTGACCTGTAATCCATGTATGCTATTCACGTGCAGACAGTAAACGGACTTATTGTATACATCTGATCTGCTAGCATCAGGAAGGGAATATTTATTATTGTCTATGAACATTGTTGAGCTGCAGCTGACACTGTTGCAGAAGTTATATATATATTATTTATACAGCTTCACGAACCAGAACTTTATAATATCTGTTTACAATACAACTATTGAGTATTGAATCCTACATGACTATCAGTTAATATGATTTTGAATGCTGCATTCGTTATACTATGCTGATGATGACATAAATATCATGACTGTTTTGTGGCGTGCAATAAATGGTATAAAACTAAAGCGAAGTTACCATTTCTATGACTCTACACGTCATGTTGCCTGTGGTGTACCCTGTGAACTGTTCTACTGCAACACACCCAGCAACATTCTAAATCAGAGAAGACACCTACATCTTGCACTTTAATACCAGGTGTCGATAGGGGTGGCAAGTTATCATTTCAGCTCAAATCCACCCTTATCAATTATGATCAATAAATTTTCTATATTCTCTTCTTTCTTCCACCCGTGTTCTCTATTTTATTATCACTCTTTATCCTTTTCCTGTATTTTTCGCATTCGTTCGTTTGCGAGAAATATTTTCTTTCACATTCTCACTTTACCGTTTTTCTTTCTCATACTGATACTCATTCTATTACGTAGATGTCAGGCTCTGGAGGTTATTGCGTTGTAGAGATAAAACTGTGAATATTCATCTATCTCAGACATAGGGCCAACATATCGTCTGCATTTTCACCTGTCACAACGTAGTTTCATCGGCTGAGTGCTCACGTGAGGTGTGATAACCCGACATCTGCACGGCGCAGAATGAGACATTTGTCCGGTAGTTTCCTCTGTCACGGCACTCTGGGCCAGTTTCGTTAGCAGTGAGGTGTCTAAGACGCGTTTGGCATGTTATGTCTAGCGTCTAAGGTACGTAGGTGTTAAGGAAAGAGGAGGCTATAGCGTGTATTTGGAAATAGCGCACATCTTTGTCCGTTTCATAGATATAACTAGAGTTGGAAACCTGACTTCACGCACTCAGTAACTTCGCAGTTAGACTAGAACAACCTACGTTCGAGCCCTAAGAATCTCTGTTATAGAAGCAATTAGTTGTTCGAATTGAATGTTCGATTTCGAAGTATCTCTGTTGATGATAGAGGGCATTAGTTGGTCGAAGTAGTTTTAGTTCTTATTAGTTCTGTGTTGAGGTAAATATATTATATCTAGTATTTTGTGAAGTGTTTAAAGTGTTAAATCGCCTATTTCATTTTCACTAGTTCTTTTGTGCAGAGAGAATTAAAATATAGTCTGTATTATTTTCTAGTGACGTGTTTCAGTGGAAAGCAGAATAAATTATATTTCTAGCTTAAACTCATGCAGCCATAAATGAATTTGATTTACTGCTAAATAATCAGACGAGAATATATTTTAGAAATTAACTTATAACTGAAATGCTACATCAGTGAGTATTGACGGAATACATACGTATTCCTAATTCATGATGATTGATTTTGTATATAACTTATTTCACGGGAAGTTTTAAATGATAAGTCAAGCTGTACGCTTGCAGTTTAAAATGTAAGTTATAACAAGTACATAGTATGTATAATTATTTTATATGTGTTTTGTCCTCTATTTAGTGAAGAAAACTGGGGTTAACCCAAACTTTTCCAGCGTTAAGTACAGAGTAAATATCTGTGTAGAACAAAAACATTCTTTCCTTAAAGACTTGGTCTATAACCTTTACAAGAACTTTAAAGATTTTTAAAGAAGTAACGGGTCATCGAGCCTGATTTGATTCTTCCAGAGAATAAAACCGCAAGTACCTTTTAGCCCACGCGGCAAGTAACATATTAACGCCAGTAACACTCCGACACTGTTGACTAGTGGTGTGGTGACCAAATAACATCCTAACCTGAAAGAAGACACCGATCTGACATTCCTCATTTCTAGAAACCTAAGCTATTGACACTGTGCTCGTTGTTAATGTTCGTGCCTGGACAATTTTAATGTGACCTAAACAGACATCCGAAAAATAAGAACACCCAAGGAATCGTTCCCTGAAGCAGAGAATTCAACTCGTCTTTTTGGAACTGGGGATTTCTTGTTCAAAGACTGCCATTGACGATTCTGTATGTGAATGTCCTAAAAGTTATGTTTCCAGATGCTGTTAACAAAGCTGTAAGTATGCAAGAGAGCACGTGGCCACGGCTGAGTAAATAGAGTGAATGCAGGTCTGAGTGTTTCTTCATTGTTGTAAATATATATATATATATATATATCTATATATATATATATATATATATATTTGTTGTAAATTTTGGATGTTGTGGCGGTGGAAGTTTATATTGATAATTAAACTGCCCTTAAACTTAATCAGCGTGTTGGTCAGCTCGTTCTGGAATATCTATATAATCATTTGTTATAGTTTTCCCACGTCTGTACGTCTAACTGTCGTCTTGTATGTGCGTGCACGTGAGTGGATAGAACTATATATGTAATATATTTATGTGTTTAGATTGTCTGACTCCTCTAAATCTGTCGTAGAAGATAGGTGAAAGAGAGAAGATTGGGGGGGGGGGGGGATTTCAGAGACCGCCTCTATCACAGTCTACCATCTCACTCGTGGAAATCTATTGCTATTACTATCTCTCACTGTGACTATCACTTATTCAAATCTAATCACAAGGGACCAACCCAAGTCTTAATTCTCCTATCAAAAATCTACGACACCGTGCATACTTTCTCTGGTACTGTTCTGTAACCGTGCATAAATTCTCTGGTACTGTACTGTCTTCTTCTTTGATCCTTAGCCGCCGACCGTCAAAGCAATTAGTGGCCATCACGCCTACAGGGTGGCGTTTCCCTTTGTAGGGCAACAACAAATTGATACCACTTTTGGCTCGGCTTGGGGGGGGCACTGGGGGGGGGCATCCCTTCCGGTACAGTGCCCCAACTCTGGTTCATTCTTTGCATCTCAACCTCCACAGTTCCCCCCTCCGCCATGTTGTTTTTCGGTCGGCCCTCTTCTTTCGTTTTTCCTATTCAGGGGTCCAATAGCATAGCTGTTCTTGTGGATGGGAAACGGGGGTGGGGGGGGTGGGGGGGGGGGGGGGGGTCTCTTCTGAGGACATGACCAACCCAGCTCCAGCGTCTGCCAGCTATGATGGTGTGCATGTTCCCCTTTTGCCTTGCTAACGAGGTCAAGCCCTGGATTCTTGGTTTTTTTACGTGCATGGTGGGGGACTTCCGACAAAATAGGGGGGGTTTCTGGGGACTTTTTTTTTTTTCATTTCCTTTATTTCCTTTTTCGCCACCTTCCCCTTTTTTTTCGGGGGTTCACTTTGGGGGGGGAGGGGGCGGGGGGGCGGGGCGGGGGGGGGGGGGGGGGGGGGGGGGGGGGGGGGGCTTATATTTTTTTTTTTTTATTTTGGGGGGGGGGGGGGGGGGGGGGGGGGGGGGGGGGGGGAACAGAGCACAGTTTTCGCCACATTTCTTCCCTTCCTCTTAACTCTCCCAGCAATTCCCCGCAACCATAAGAAGGAAAGCAAAAACAGAAAAGTTATCACAGCTGGGGGGGGGGGGGGGGGGGGGGGGGGGGGGGGGGAATCTTTTTTGTCGCTTGTTGCTGTATTACTGGGGGGAGGATCTTTTCCCTCAGGGGGGGGTTATGTTTGTTTGGGGGGCCTAAAGGGAAGGCTTGCTTCTTTGATCCCTTTGGGGGGGTGGGGGGGGGGGGGGGGGGTGGGGGGGGGGGGGGGGGGCCTAATCACTCTCCACCGTTCCTCTGGTGTATTACAAATTGCCCCCCTTTCCCTAGGTTCTTATGTGGAAGGGTGGGGGGGGGGTCCCCTCCTCGGGGGGGGGGGGGGGGGGGGGGGGTCTTCAGCTGATTCCCTTTTAACTGATATGGGCCCCTCAAAGGGGGGGGGGGGGGGGGGGGGGGGGGGGGGGGGGGGGGGGGTGGGGGGGGGGGGGGGGGGGGGGGGGGGGGGGGGGGGGGGGGGGGGGGGGGGGGGGGGGGAGGGGGGGGGGGGGGGGGGGGGGGGGGGGGGGGGGGGGGGGGGGGGGGGGGGGGGTGCACGTGAGTGGATAGAACTATATATGTAATATATTTATGTGTTTAGATTGTCTGACTCCTCTAAATCTGTCGTAGAAGATAGGTGAAAGAGAGAAGATTTCTCGATTTCAGAGACCGCCTCTATCACAGTCTACCATCTCACTCGTGGAAATCTATTGCTATTACTATCTCTCACTGTGACTATCACTTATTCAAATCTAATCACAAGGGACCAACCCAAGTCTTAATTCTCCTATCAAAAATCTACGACACCGTGCATACTTTCTCTGGTACTGTTCTGTAACCGTGCATAAATTCTCTGGTACTGTACTGTCTTCTTCTTTGATCCTTAGCCGCCGACCGTCAAAGCAATTAGTGGCCATCACGCCTGGTGGCGACTTGTAGGGCAACAACAAATTGATTCCACTTTGCTCGGTTGGTGGCCATCCTTCGTACAGTGCCCCAACTCTGGTTCATTCTTTGCATCTCAGCCTCCACAGTCCTCCGCCATGTTGTTTTTGGTCGCCCTCTCTTTCGTTTTCCTTCAGGGGTCCATAGCATAGCTGTTCTTGTGATGGCATCGGGATCTCTTCTGAGGACATGGCGAACCCAGCTCCAGCGTCTGCCAGCTATCATGGTGTGCATGTCCTCTTGCTTGCTCCGAGTAAGCAGATCATGGTTGGTTATGGTATTCGGCCAAAAGATTCGGAGAACTTTTTTTAGGCATGTTGCGTGAAAAGAGGACAATTTCGACATTTCCAGAATTCCGCACCATAGAGAAGCACAGAAAGCACACAGCTCTAATATAATCGTAATTTTGTGCTTGTGCTGTACTGAGAGGACTTCAAGATGTTGTTTAGACTAAAAAAAGGCTGTTCTTGCTTTGTTCATTCCGTTGTTGATGTCTTTGCTTGCTCCACCGTCTGGTGTTACTATGCATCCTAGGTATGTGAAGGTGTCTGTTTGTTCCAGTTGCTGATTCCTTACTGATATGGGCTCAGGGTTGCTCACATTGAGCGTCATGATCTCTGTCTTCTTTAGATTGATGTTCAAGCCCACCTGCTGGCTATACTTATTAAGTCTATCCGTTTTTTTTCTGGATGTGTTGATGTGAATGTGCTAGTAGTGCAATGTCATCTGCATATTCCAGATCTTCCAATGTAGAAAATGTAGTCCATCTTATTCCTCTTGGACTGCCCTCTGTTGTCTGGCGCATCACCCAGTCTATGACTGTTACAACAAGAGTGGTTGATAAGGGGCATCCCTGTCGTAACACAATTATTCCTTTTTTCCACTCCGTTGGTGTTGTCCCTGTTTTCCAGACTTGTGCAAAAGTTATCATGGCCAGGACCTTTTCCATTCTTTAACCCTTTGATTGCTGTGATGATTTCTTCTTTTCGTGGAATGTCTGTATTAACATCTAGATCATTTTCAGCCTCAGGAACATTCAGTTGTGTCTCTGGTGGTTCCTTGTTTAGAGTTTCTCTGAAATGCTCTGCCCATCTTGTTTCCTATCCCTCTGCTGTCGTGATGAGATTTCCTTGCTTATCTCTTACTAATGTAATATTGTTTGCACCTCGTTTTCCGCTGATGAATTTAGTTATTTTGTATACTGTGCTTTGTTCATTTCTCAGTGCTGTCTCTTCTGCCTGTCTTGCAAGATCGTCTAGGAAATTCCTTTTGTTGGCTCGGGTTTGGCGTTTAACTTCCTTGTCCAGCTGACTGTACTATTCGCTATATGTTTGCTTTAACCTGGGGGATTTCGCTTCTGTTTTCTTTCTTTTTCATTTCCTTTCTCATTGTTATGGTGTTTAATGTTTCTGGTGTTATCCAGTCTTGCTTCTTCCTTTCCTGGAATCCCAAGCATGATTTGCTGCTTTCCTTTTATATTGTTTAAATGGTGTTGAATTTCTGGTCTATATCATCAGTCAATGTCTTTTCCTGACTTTTGGCAAATTGATATCGCTTCTTTATATCAGCCGCAAAAGCT
Organism: Oreohelix idahoensis; assembly: GCA_024509875.1. NCBI lineage: Eukaryota > Metazoa > Mollusca > Gastropoda > Stylommatophora > Oreohelicidae > Oreohelix > Oreohelix idahoensis. Next base: position 207,013 of record JAMPIV010020257.1, read on the forward strand.
TTTCTGGTAAGGGGGTCTTTCAATTTGCTGATGTCAAACCTTTTCTGTGTAGTTACAGTTGGTCCAGCCGTTCTTAGTTTCACTTTCAGTTTTGCTACTATTAAATGGTGATCACTTCCCACATCCGCACCTCTTCTTACCTTCACATCTTGTAATGCATGTTTCCATCTACCGATAATCATAATGTGGTCTATCTGGTTTCTGTCTCGACCATTTGGTGATTCCCATGTTAATTTGTGAATTTCTTTATGTGGGAAAAGTGTTCTTCCAATGACCAGGTTGTTAATGCTACAGAAACTTATTAATTTATCTCCATTTTCGTTTACTGTTCCTCTGCCGCATTTCCCCATTACTCTTTCATTATATGTATTGTGTGTTCCAACTTTCGCATTGAGGTCTCCCATTACTATAATAAGATCATATCTAGGTGTGTCTTCCATTTCTGTCTGCATTTGTTGATAGAATTCATCCTTGACCTCATCGTCGCTGTCATTCGTTTGTTGCGTAGCATTGTATTATTGTAGGTACTGTACTGTAAACGTGCATAATTTCTCTGGTGCTGTTTTTGTAACCGTGCATACTTTCTCTGGTACTGTTCTGTAACGGTGCATTCTTTCTCTGTGATGTACTGTAACCGTGCATACTTTCGCTGGTTCTGCTCTGTAACCGTACATACTTTCTCTGGCATCAATATACAGCCATATAAACATTCTCTGGTACTGTTCCGTAACCGTGCATACTTTCTCTAGCATTATTCTACAACCATATAAACTTTCTCTGGTGATGTTCTGTAATCATGCCTACTGTCTCTGATGTTATTCAACAACCTTGAAAACTGTCCATGATGTTGTTCTACAACCATATCAATGTTCTCCTCACCCATAGAGCTCTGCTGCACACATCAAGTTTTCCTTTATTTGTTTTTCGTTTTCTATACTGTCTGAATTTCTCACAACCAACGACTAACCCACCTCCACACACTCCAAAAAAATCCAAGGACAGACAGATCTGCGAATAAGTTAGGAATGTATCGCGATACTCGAAACTACTGAGTAAGATTTCTACATCATCGTTCAGTTAATTTGTCAATGAGACAACTTCATTGGACATAGCTATTATCTTTGTTACAGGCCGGACTAAAGTTGTACCCAGGTATGCGTTAGTCACGTACTGTACTGTCTAGAGAAAGGGGGGGGGGGGGGGGGGACACAAATAACATTTAATGATTTGTTTCTATGTTTGTTTGTTTGGTAGCTTTGTGTTTCGGGAGAGCGTGTTTTATGAAACGTCAGCAGCGTTTTCTTATTTGCCTTCCACGTTTGTTGTAGAGAAAAGACTTTGAGTAACTTGATGCCAAGGTCAAGCAATCAGCATTCTCTAGAGCAGGGGTTCTCGACCTTGTCAGACTTGTTAACTCTTGGAGGATGGCATGGTCTTCAGGTAGCCCCTAAGATGATAGTAGGCACAGAACGCTAAGAAAATTGACGATTTTAGTTGGGTTTTTTGTTCATTTTTTTATAAATTTATTTTATTTATGCATTAGAGTAAAATGGAAAAGAATCGTTTCTCTTAAAATGTAAAGCTTAAAACAAATTGAAGTATTTCTATACTCTCGGTAGCAACTCCCGGGGGTCTCTGGCGAGATTTAAAAAAAATGAATAAGACTACTGCTTTCTCCTGCATGTCCTACAAGGCAACTCATACAATGCTAAGCATGGGGCTGGCAACCTCATGACGTAAAACAAGTTGCCATAGAAACTACCGTTGCTAGAGCATACGAATACTTTATGCAGACGTCTGGGGAACGGACCAGCTACAGTGGTGGTTCCATGCTCCGTAAGGAGTTTAGATGTAAATGATCATGATATTCTAGGTAGAATCTAACTTTTTCTGTCTTCCTCTTACTAAAAATGTATCCATGACTGAAAGGTGTCAAATTAGACAGACAGTTATGTAGAATACAATCATTACGTCGCTCAAGTACAACATCACAACACAAAGCTTTTTCGGGAATGTCCCATCATCCTTGATAAGGCGACAAAGCACTCTATTCAATGATATAGGACCCACGATAATACAGGTCCAACTTTTTGTCACCACCATCTGAGCTGCGCACAGATTTCAGCGTATAGAGAAAGTCAATACATTGGCGTTGCCGTATACGAAATAATTAGCAGCAACTCCGAACTTCTGCTTCTCCTCTCTCTTTTCATAACCATAGAATTAGAAATATTACACATATCCATATATCATTTAAATATAAATATTTCACAATTTAGTTGGTAAATATTTCACAAATATATAAGCAAATGGAAATCCGCTATGTTGGATGCAAAGACCAAGGTACCCCCTAGTTCCTCTCCAGGTAATCTATACATACGTCTGCCTCTATGTGAGAACCACGGCATTAGAGCATTAAATCAAAATAAATGTAATATACTATGTGTAGTAATATTTTTTATTTTATTTTCTTAACATGTCTCCTCTCCAACGTCAATGACAGGAAGACACTGGCATTGAATAAGATATACCACATGGTTCCCAACCATTTAAATGTCCCACACCCCTAGGAAATGTTTGATTAATGTTCGCACCCCCTACAAAAGTAATATCACATTTGGAGATGAATAAGTCAAATTGAGACTCTTGACCTTAGGCTTCTTTGTCGCACCCCCTGAAATGCCATCTCGTATCCCATGGGGGTGCGGGCACCCCAGGTTGGGAACCCCTGATATACAATGAGGAAATCCCATGATAGCACTACAAGGCTGTCCACATTATGGAAGTCCCAGGGTAAAAGAAATAGAAGATGGCAAACCAAGAAATGGAGAAGAGCATTCAGTTATGTCTCCTCCGTCTAACTAGTGCCACATTCAAACCACAATTGACTCTTTACTGTCAATTCAATCATGATTCACCTCATTCAACATTTACTCAGTCATGTTACCTTATTAAACATTCCAGATACACGGCAGTTTAACATCATTTACTTCACAACTGAGCTACATCATCAATAAATCAAACTCGATATAACTTTACTCTCTTTGGATCACATGATCAAACAACTGTAGCACAGCAAGCCTAGCGCCCTATGGAGCATCAGTTACTGACACTCAAACCGGCAAACTGTTCGTGGCAATGATGAACATCGATTTATGAAGTTTATTGTCTGCCACTGCCAGATCGGAGTCCACGCACAAAAACACACACACACACACTTATGCATGTCATTTTTATACACTAACACGCGTCTCGCTATACAATTACTACCATCACGCGTGTAAGGCCACAAGCACTAGCTTTTTTCAAATCGACAGTGATAAAAAACACTACCCATACGAGAGTTAGGTTTTAAAAACCGGAAAAACGCTTATTAGGAAACATGACATTATACTGGTTTACGTTTGAAAACATTACAGTACCCAGACACCACATCGATCGAAGTGAACGGGAGGTAGAAGAAAATACATATTTTGAACGCAGCTCCTTGGCCCCATTAAATTTGTATATTTGGGTTCCTTAGGACTTGCTGACAGAGAATATGTTAAACGTTACGCAAATAGTCTGGGAATTAACAAATTATAGCCAAAAGAAATAGTGAGGGATGTCAGACAACACTAAAATCAGAATCGCTCAGTGGCAGATTTTCACACCACCATTGTACGGGAAATAGGTCCCCATGTTACCTCCTATTTGATTGGCGGAAAGTAAATGTAAGGCTAAACACGATTAGTCGGGCTATAAATATTGATTCTTTGTTGTTAGGGAAACGTGAGTAGGAGTACTTTTTTTCAAACGCTTGTGTAAACATGGCTCGATTGGTTAGACCCGCCAATATAGTCAATCAGAGGCGTCAGGTCAGCACCACATTTTCAAATAAACTTACTAGAGAACCAGTGCGTTGAGCGCCAGTGCATATTTTTCTAAATAAAAGCCTGGGACATCGGCAGATCGAAATTGTGCTATATTCATTGCCAGTCAACGTAACTGATAATTAAAGGGTTTTTTAATCTCTGACAGAGAATCCAAATGTTATATGTAATCAATCATGGTGAAGAAGGTGAGTGTGGTTTGGGACAGTCACTCACAGTAGCGCACACACCAAGTCATGGAATGGTGTAACGTCTGATGATATTTTAACCATGGTTTATTACAATTATAACATCACGTAGATCTAGACGAATACAGTTACATCGAAACATGAATCTTCATAATGTAGTTAACACACCATACGGCCCTTACACATCCTGGCCTACAAAATCTCTACTCCTCACATCAGTGCACAAAGACTGCGTCTACGGCAGTTATATAATAATCATGGCCTACAAAATCTCTACTCCACATCAGTGCACAAAGACTGCATCTACGGCAGTTATATAATAATCATGGCCTACAAAATCTCTACTCCACATCAGTGCACAAAGACTGCATCTACGGCAGTTATATAATAATCAAGGCCTACAAAATCTCTATACTTCACATCAGTGCACAAATACTGCATCTACGGCAGATATATAATAATCAAGGCCTACAAAATCTCTATACTTCACATCAGTGCACAAATACTGCATCTACGGCAGATATATAATAATCAAGGCCTACAAAATCTCTATACTTCACATCAGTGCACAAATACTGCATCTACGGCAGATATATAATAATCAAGGCCTACCAAATCTCTATACTTCACATCAGTGCACAAATACTGCATCTACGGCAGATATATAATAATCAAGGCCTACAAAATCTCTACTCCACATCAGTGCACAAAGACTGCATCTACGGCAGTTATATAATAATCATGGCCTACAAAATCTCTACTCCACATCAGTGCACAAAGACTGCATCTACGGCAGCTATATAATAATCATGGCCTACAAAATCTCTACTCCACATCAGTGCACAAATACTGCATCTACGGCAGTTATATAATCATCAAGGCCTACAAAATCTCTATACTTCACATCAGTGCACAAATACTGCATCTACGCAGATATATAATAATCAAGGCCTACAAAATCTCTATACTTCACATCAGTGCACAAATACTGCATCTACGGCAGATATATAATAATCAAGGCCTACAAAATCTCTATAGCCCTGCGCAGGCATACATTATCCAAAAAACCCCCTTAGGGCTGACCACCTCAGTCAAAAACCCTGCATAGACTGAACCCACGGGAACACACCCCGTTCACACAGTCACGAGAATCTACTGTTCTCTTAACACTGCTCTCAAAAATCCCTGCGGACACTAGCCGCGAGAGCTATTCACACATCACTTAAAAACAGTTCAGAACAGTACATTATGACCAGAGTTCACCTGCTATCTGACATACTGTCTTCCACGAAACTAAGAGGAGATATCTTTAAACAAATCCATACCAATCTGTAAGCAAGTACTCTAACCCAAAATTAACTCTACTCAACACGTATTTCCCAAGATCATTTCCCTTTCATCACATCTGCACTTATCAGTTTGCCACACTCCCAGGGAAAAAAAAAATGATATAATCATTTTTTTTTTTGTTGAAAATTAACTCCCAAAAATTTAACGGTCAATGAAGTTATATCAGATACCTCTTAAATTAATTCCCAAAAATTTTTTTAAAAAATTAATGAAGTTCTATCAATTACCTACAAAAATATACCTATGACAAGAGAACATAGCACATCTACAAAAATATCATCAATAAATGTAAGATAACGACTAAATCATCCAACATAATCATTCAAGCATACCAAAATAAAAATTAATCTAATACAAAACCCAAATTAAGTATACATAGTACAAACTAAACAGAAAATAAATTATCACACGAGAAAAGACAAAATATGAAATGGGAATATGATAAGAATCAAATAGAATCATAAGATGACAATGAAGACAACAATTCCATACATGTAAAACAAATAGAACTATAAGAACCAATTACATTATCTAAAGTCATATAATTAACTTAACACTACAAAGAATGAAAGTATAAATAGCGTAACACGAAAAAAGTATACTAGAAGTATGAATGACATCAAAGATGAAACACGGAAGCATAAACAAAATATCAGACAATACTGAAAAGACAACAGAAAAGATGTAAAGAAATGACGAATAGTCAACAAAGAGAGATGACAGTAAAGATGCAAATGTAAAGAAAGTTGGTAACAACACCTAACAATAACTATCCAAATATAACAACGTAATTGTAAAATACAAAAATGCTAAAGTATATTTATATACTAACACAAAAAAAGAAAGCTTATGACAAGCACAGCATAATAAGTAATTTAACTAAATTATAAACTTATACATAACTAAAAATAAATTACATCAAATATCACCCAAACAAAAAAATTATTAACGATAACACAAGTTCCGCATTGACGCATAGTCAAGCGCTAACAACCAAAAAATACATCCAAACATCACAACATTTTCAAAGAATTAATGTCACTACATAATAGTAACCCTAACATACAATCTAGCGCTGGCGCAGAAAAAAATAAATATCACATGTTCAAAACACATTTTCCAAAAAATTTACAATACAAAAAAAATGTTTCTTCTCTTTAGGTTAAATAAAAATAGTATTTTTATTTCTAAGTAATATGTAGCTATAATTAATAACTAACAATTAAATTAGCTGAGTAACATAAAAATAATCTTATCTTTAAATAGACACACATCAAAACGTGTAAGTTTTCTTTTCGCTTCTTTTTTTAAAAAAAAAATACCTCAAAGAAACGTCACATTGGGTAATAAAATGTTAACTACAAACGAAGTTATAAATATATATAAGTGTAATATTATTTATCTTAACTATGTATTATAATCAGATATTTGAATTCTTTAAATGAACAAGAGTATCAGCCGTCGCTGTTAATTCTACCCACTTAATTTAATAGGAAATTTAAGTTAATTCTAGCTGACAAAAAAAATCGAATCGTTTTAAATTATCAAATGTCATAATTGAGAAAAAAATGGAAACCAAGTTTCAGAATACGTCCTAAACTTCAACGAAAAATCATTAATAATACATACAAGTTATGTTTAAAATTACTTTTCACTAAACAATTAATGCAAATAACCTGGATATAAATATGTTAATTAATCATGGTATCAAATCCATGATGAAAAAAAACAAAACAAAATTTTAAGTAGTGAAAAAAACACTCAGGACTATCTATGAAAATGACTATTACATTGTCTCAGTAAATAAGTTTGTGCATAGAAATTATTTAATGCATAATTAAAATACAGTCATATAAGTAACAACCAACAAATAATTATGGCAATCAAATGTTACAAAGATTACATAATATTTTCATTAACAACATATAAAGTTCTATACTGAGGAATACAATAACATTCAGTGTTTGTAAACAGAACAAAAAATAAACAGGACCTTTAAAAAAAACAAAAAAAAATTCCTTCGAGGTCTTGCGAACATCTCATCAACACGCAAGGTAACATCATGACACGGTGGGTTAACGTACTGTCTAGGCTCGCTTGAATGGATAAATGGTACATAGTGATCTATATCTCTCGCAGTTAATCTCAAAGTAGAAGGTTTATTCTCCTCGCAAATTCGCTCTCTGTGAGACAATACAAATTAAAATATCTATTTTAATCCATGGTAAGATTATGAGGAAACACGGAAAAGTTCACTACACAATTACCCGAACTCCGTGGTGTAAGGTTGTGGCCCTCCTGCGATGTCAACAACTCTCGTCACATAGCAGACAACATAGACGTCCCAGGGACCACCTGACCTATAATTCACAGTTGTCAGTGCGGTAGGCTGAAAAAAATTTACTACCTTCACAAGACCGAGATGATCTCTCAAACCTATCAGCATGACAAGCAAAAGCATTTAAGAACCTATTACCGTTCCTATTACTCTGATTAATAATAATCTTGCTCTAATGTGGAGCACAGCTAACCTGGTTGCGATCTGTATAATTTCTTTTGAGAGCATTGTTATTTGCTCTATTAACACCGTTGTACTGATTTAAATCCCAGTTACTGTCACGTAGGGTTTATATTCATTTAATTTCCTACATCTTCTTCCTATTCTTTCACATAAACTCTCTCTTTTAATATCTCTGTACTTTTTTTTTCCTGTATATTTTTTCATCCATTCGTTTTGCGAATATTATTTTCATATAATTCGCAAACTTTACCTGTTTTCCTTTCTCTTAAACTGAGAATCGCGCTAGGACGATATTACGCAGATGTCAGGGCGTCAGAAGGCGTGATAAGTCGGTTCGCTGAACATAGGACGTAGCAAATCGTCTACATTCTCACCGAGCGCGCGAGCTTCTTCTCGGCATTAGTCCCGGTGAGGTGTGATACTTTACATCTGCACCGGTCAGTATCCAGACATTTGGCTGGAAAATCCCAAACTGACACGGCGCTCACTTGGGCCATGGTCAGCTGTAGTGTGAAAACTGCCCTGAAATGGAGTCAGGCTGTCTGGGATTTGAAACTGACACGCGTACATCGTGGTCAGTAGGTGACAGTTACGACACGCGTTAAGCGGACGTAAATGTTGGGAGTAGGGGAGATAATTTCGCTTGGCGAAATAAGTTTGGGCCCTTTGTCTGATTTTAAGATATTGGCCAAGTTTGAAACTTTAATTTCATTCTCGCTCATAGACTCCACAGTAGATAGGTCGCTCGAAAAACAGAATAGCTGTTAGCGAAGATCTCAGTTTGTTTCGGCAATTTGTCGAACTTCTAGACTTCCAGAAATATTTTCAGCATTTTTATTCTTAAGTTGTGCGACTACCTGTAATTCTGTGGTTGAGGTAATTAATATGATAGATATATAGATTTTGTGAGTGTTAAAGTGTTAAATCGCTTAATTCATTTTAATCTATTTCTTTAGCGCAGAAGAGAAATAAAGTGGTAGGCTATTATTTTTTCTAGGGAAGCATTTGGTGGAAAGCATTGTAAAAATTTTATTTCTAGCTTATAACGGCAATTGTAGCTATTTATGAATTTAATTTAACTGCTAATACTCAGTCGAGTGTATTTTTCTAAACTAACGTATAAACTCTAGAATCCAGCCTCATGAATGGTGACGGAATACGCACGTGTTCTTAATTTATGAGGATTGCTGATTTTTAAAATATAACTTACGTCAAGGGAAGTTTAAATGATAAGCAAAGCTCTCTGCTTGCAAGTTTAAATGTAAGTTTTAACCAGTACAGATTCTGTTTATTATATTATATGTGTTATTTTTTCCTCCACACAGTGAAAGTTTTGGGGTGACCCTAACTTTACCAGCACCTAGTAGTAGTTTCCATACTTGTGAAGAAATAGACAGTCCTTATTTTGAACCACGTGGGTTTTCTCAAGTAACACTGATCTGACGGTGCAAGTTAGACAGAAATACTAATATCCCTATAACGGGTTTTCAAAGACTGTAATGATAAATACTGGACCTTGGAGCCAGCACTTAATTTCTTCTAGAAACTCTATATAATTTGCTGCCTGGTGGCGTGAATATTAACAATCATTTCCCGACTAGATTATATCTTGTGGACAAATCTGTGGTGTGACTAAAGTGAATCCTATACTGAGGGAAGGCACCGACCTGACATTCATCATTTTTTTTAGAAACCTACGCTATTGACACTGTGCTCTGCTAACTCCCGCGCCTGGAATAATTGTTAGGTGACTTAATCAGACATTTGAACAAATTTGCATACCCAAGTAGTCGTTCCCGGAGACTCCAAGTTAAATACGTCTTTTGGAACTGGGGACTTCTTGGCAGAAGACTGCATTTTTTTGAGTCTGTGTGAAAATCTAAAATCAATGTGTTCCAAGAGGCAGCAAGCAAAGTCGTGAGTACAAGTATGAGAAGCCATGGCGGAATGAATGAGTGTACGCTGGTTTGAGTGATATTTTTCACTATTTATCTTTGACACCCTGTTGCTGTCCTAATTTTTTTTTCAATCTGCATAATTTGTTGCTAAGGCTAGAGTTCTTGTGTTTTTGTCTTAGGTTAAATCAGATTTTTTTTTTCAAACTCTGTGCATATAATTACGAGATAAAACAAAGAAAACTCTTAGACTCAAACCCTATGTATCTGTGACTCGGGCGCCATCATCTGTTCTCTTAACGGGGCCGGGCTAAACCTAGAGTTAACACTATAACGGGGCTATCATCCTTGCAACATTTCCTTGATTTTTTTATGACTATGTGTATATGTATTTTCCTTGATGTACTTTCTTTGATGTTGTGAGCCGATTTTTCCTGATAATAAAATCGCTCTTGAACTTAATAATCGTGTTTGGTCAGCTCGTTCTAGATAATATATATATCATTGTTATAGTTTTCCCACGTCTGTGTGTTTACCTGTCGTCACGTGTATGTGCGTGCCTGTGAGTGATAGAAATATACGTAATATGTATATTGGTGTAGTCTGTCTGACGCTGTAACAACTGTTGTAGAAGATAGGTGAGAGAGAGAAGAATTCTTTTCGCTTTCAGAGACAGCCACTATATCAAATCTATCATCTCACGTGTGTGGAAATTCTATTACCTTTCACTAACTCTCACTGAGTCTATCACCTATTCAAACCTATTCAGAAGGGACCAAACCTAGTCTTAATTCTCCTATCGGAAATCTACGACAAATGGGTTCTCGTCCGTAGGATTTTTGAACTTAGAATAGGAAGACGAGTACGACAAATGAGGGCTCGTTCCGGTCTTTGAACTTAGAATAGGAAGACGAGTACGACAAACGTGGACTCGTCTATCTGGATTTTGAACTTAAGATTCTGTATTCTGATATAGAGTAAGAGTGTGATGTCTTGTGAGTTGTTATATCTTTAAAAATTACCCCCTAGACTAGCGATCTGTTTACGGGCGTGCTGACCACACAAACTAATAAGTTTTTTTTTCCACAGCATCTTTGAATAATATACATTTTGGTTACAGGTTGATTTTGTCGGGATATATGTTAACTGCTGATTGTAATACTAAATGCTGGTAAAGTGGTGAGTGTATAACATTCACTGGGTATTGAGGCAGAACGGCGTTTGAACTAAGTTAAGGAGTGTGTTTCGGATTTTTTGTCCAGATTAATTCCCTCCCTTACCCGATCTGACTTCAGGGGCGAACTTATAGTGGATTTTTAAAAATTAAGGGATTATTTTTCTCTTTAATTTTTGCAATATTCTTTTGCTTTTCCACTGTAGCAACTTATTTTTCAGTTGTAATCTTAACTACCATTTATTTGGCGTAGTCGTGTTTTGCATTGAGTGCTTTATTGCCGATAATAGCAGCGATAGTTAGATTTTTATCCTGGAGGAGGTATCCCAGGGTTAAGGATATCATCTTTTGAATTTTTGGTACTTTTTTTTTCTCGTAAGTGGTAGGAACTAGAGTATCCTTTTTCCCATTTTCTTTCTCCACTAGTCTCAGTCACTGACCTAATATGGCCGAGAGGGCAAAGCTTAGACAACTTCTCAGGGACGAAGTGAGAGAGGAGGGACTGGAAGGAGAGGAAGCGAAAGCTTTTGTCAGGGACGAACTTGAGAGATATGATGCGGAGAGGAAAGCAGAAGAACTAAGGAGGAAAGAAGAAGCAGCCGAAGCTTTACAGCAGAAGAAAATGGACGAGGAAATGGAAATTCGCAGGATGCAGCATGAGGAAAGAGAGAAGGAGAGACAGCGTGAGGAGAAAGAGAAGGAGAGACAGCATGAGGAAAGAGAGAAGGAGAGACAACATGAGTTGGCTCTTAAAGCTCTAGAGTTCCAAAGTCGTGGGGCTGCCTCTACCTCCAGCAATGGAGAGTCTTCTCCTCATTCTTCCTTAACTGACCCTACTAACACTCAATCTTTTCAACTAAATGCTATGTCTTTCACTCTTGAATCTTTTCCTTGTCCAAATGAGAAGATTGACACATGGTTAGAAAAATTTGAGAAAATTGCAACTCTGTACGGGTTAGAGAGGTCGCGTTGGAATATGAAACTTTCCCAGGCCCTAAAAGGTTCTGCTTATGATGTTTATTCTAAGCTGGAAAGTAGCCAACAAGACGACTACGATGTGTTGAAGAAAGCGTTATTGGAGCGCTTTGAAATGAACGCTCGCAAGTTTTTGCAACTGTTTCGCAACAGCCGGAAAGAGAATTCTGAAACTTTTCACCAGTTCTCATCTCGTCTTAAGGGATATCTAACAAAGTGCCTTGAGCTTTCGCAGCTCCCTCTACCTATGAAGGTCTTGAGGAACTTGTTCTAACTGAACAAATAAAGAACACTTTGTCTGCTGATACCCGGAGATTTCTCGCTGAGCAGGGGGCAGAAAAACTTGAAGACATTTTGGAAAAGTCTGAGCGTTATCACAATGCGCTGGCTGAACTACCGGCCACAAAGCGGAAACCGACAGAGGAGCATTTTCGAAAACATAACCTAGAGCAATCTTCTCAGGCTTCTAACCAAAACAACCACAGAGAAACTGGACCTCAAAACCCCCCTCCTGAAAAATCCAAGTTCGACAAGAACAAGTACCCCAACCACCCCAAACAGTCTGATCAACCCGACCGCCCTACATGGCAGCGTAGCCAGAAAGGACAAGGTGGCAAAGGGAGAACCCCTGAGCACGGGACATATGATCAGACCGAGCACACCGAGCCGAAACGCATCGGATGCTTATTGACAGTCTCGCAAGGCGGAATTATTGACAGTGATTCCCAACCTGTTGGGGATAGACCCTCAACGCGAGGTATTGTTACTTTGAACGGTTCTCAAACTTCTTGCTTATTTGACACGGGGCTTTCTTATGATTGCATTGTTGCCAGAAACCTGGTTAAACCCGGTCAAGAGACAGGAGAGACCGTCAAACTTTGTGGAGTTCGTAAGAGTGATGCACCTACAGCGCTTCCCATCGCATTGGTGGAGATACACTCTGACTTTGTCAGAGGTGTGATCAAAGCGGCTGTTATGGATGATCCCATCTACCCAGTCATACTTGGCGGGAGATACGTGTGTATTGGGAAACCGGAAGAGCCGATTGTGGCAGCAGTAACTACAAGAGGGCAAACCAAGAAGGAACGGGAGCCTGCGCCTAATTTGTTACCTATGGAACTTAAAGAAGCGCAATACAAGGACCCTACTTTGGCACCCTGCTTTAGGAAACTGCCCATGGCTAAGGAACCCAAACAGCACGGGGACATTTTTTCTGAGGATGGCGTACTTTATCGGAGAACGGGCAAGCCTGACCAAGGTTACAACCAGCTCCTAGTACCGAAACAGTACAGAACCCAAATCCTAGAAATGGGGCACTCTCTTCCCTTTAGCGGACATATGGGACAGAACGCCACAAACCAACGTATAACCACTCATTATTGGTGGCCAGGAGTAAATACTGATATTATCAGATATGTCAAATCCTGTGCCCAGTGCCAACGTGTGCCACCCAAGCAACGGCACCCCCAGTCTCGTTGGGGGAAATGCCAATAATGGGAACACCATTCGAACGGGTTGTGATCGACATTTTAGGGCCTTTCGAAAGGACTAAAAGAAGGAACAGGTTTATCCTGACCTTAGTCGATACATGCACTTTATGGGCAGAAGCTATCCCGCTAACATGCGCAGATGCCAAGCATGTCGCAGAAGCCCTCGTGCAGATTTTCACTCGGTTGGGATTCCCTCAGCAAGTGTTGACGGATAATGGATCTCCATACCGAAACCTGTTGATGGATGAGATCGTTAAGATCTTGAGGACCCAGCACATCCACACTAAGCCATATACTCCGGCCGGAAATGGGCTCGTGGAACGTGCTAATGGAAACCTCACCATGATGCTAAGTAAGCTGGCACAAGTGAAAACCTGAAGATTGGGATCTCTGTATTCCTGCAGCATTATTTGGCTACAGAGAATCTCCTCATACTTCCACAGGATTTCCGCCAGCTACACTCTTATTTGGCAGACCCATTAAGGGCCCGCTTGAAGCCTTACTTCAGTCTCTGACAGACGAGAAGGCGGATGAGACAGTCGTCTCAGCAAGTAAATATGTGTCGGTTTTAAAGGAAAGGTTGAAACTAGGGTGGGACCTAGCAACGACTAACTTTAAGCGAGCTCGCACAAAGCACGCTAACCGATACAGGAAAGTCGCGGAAGAGAGAGAACTGGAAGCAGGAGAGAAAGTTTTGGTGTTACTCCCTACTGAGAACAACCAACTGAAGATCGGATGGCAAGGGCCGTTTACCGTCCTGAAAAAGATTTCTAAGGCTAACTACCAGATCTCTATTGAAGGAAAGGAGAAGGTTTTCCATTTAAATCTCTTAAAGAGATACTTGGAAAAACCAGTGCCAACCTCCGACCATCTCCTGACGATCGCCAAAACTGACGAAGATGACGATAGTGGCAGGGATATTCCACCGCTATCACAGGAAATCTTTCAAAAATGTCAGAAGCGGCGACGCTCTTTCAAGCGCGCATATGAGACATTCCAGGGGAAGGAAACTTTGAGGAGTGGACTTGAGTAGGAATTGGACAGAGATGGAGGGGGAAGAGAGGAGGGAGGAGGACAGACACCCGAAGCTACGGTTATAGGAAATTAAACTCCATAACGTAGACATGGAGTGCTTCCATATCTTAAAGGGGGGAGGCTCTGTCACGTAGGGTTTATATTCATTTAATTTCCTACATCTTCTTCCTATTCTTTCACATAAACTCTCTCTTTTAATATCTCTGTACTTTTTTTTTTCCTGTATATTTTTCATCCATTCGTTTTGCGAATATTATTTTCATATAATTCGCAAACTTTACCTGTTTTCCTTTCTCTTAAACTGAGAATCGCGCTAGGACGATATTACGCAGATGTCAGGGCTGCAGGGCGTCAGAAGGCGTGATAAGTCGGTTCGCTGAACATAGGACGTAGCAAATCGTCTACATTCTCACCGAGCGCGCGAGCTTCTTCTCGGCATTAGTCCCGGTGAGGTGTGATACTTTACATCTGCACCGGGCAGTATCCAGACATTTGGCTGGAAAATCCCAAACTGACACGGCGCTCACTTGGGCCATGGTCAGCTGTAGTGTGAAAACTGCCCTGAAATGGAGTCAGGCTGTCTGGGATTTGAAACTGACACGCGTACATCGTGGTCAGTAGGTGACAGTTACGACACGCGTTAAGCGGACGTAAATGTTGGGAGTAGGGGAGATAATTTCGCTTGGCGAAATAAGTTTGGGCCCTTTGTCTGATTTTAAGATATTGGCCAAGTTTGAAACTTTAATTTCATTCTCGCTCATAGACTCCACAGTAGATAGGTCGCTCGAAAACAGAATAGCTGTTAGCGAAGATCTCAGTTTGTTTCGGCAATTTGTCGAACTTCTAGACTTCCAGAAATATTTTCAGCATTTTTATTCTTAAGTTGTGCGACTACCTGTAATTCTGTGGTTGAGGTAATTAATATGATAGATATATAGATTTTGTGAGTGTTAACGTGTTAAATCGCTTAATTCATTTTAATCTATTTCTTTAGCGCAGAAGAGAAAATAAAGTGGTAGGCTATTATATTTTCTAGGGAAGCATTCAGTGGAAAGCAGACTAAAAATTTAATTTCTAGCTTATAACGGCAATTGTAGCTATTTATGAATTTAATTTAACTGCTAATACTCAGTCGAGTGTATTTTTCTAAACTAACGTATAAACTCTAGAATCCAGCCTCAGGAATGATGACGGGATACGCACGTGTTCCTAATTTATGAGGAATGCTGATTTTTAAATATAACTTACGTCACGGGAAGTTTAAATGATAAGCAAAGCTCTCTGCTTGCCAGTTTAAATGTAAGTTTTAACCAGTACAGATTCTGTTTATTATATTATATGTGTTATTTTTCCTCCACACAGTGAAAGTTTTGGGGTGACCCTAACTTTACCAGCACCTAGTAGTAGTTTCCATACTTCTGAAGAAATAGACAGTCCTTATTTTGAACCACGTGGGTTTTCTCAAGTAACACTGATCTGACGGTGCAAGTTAGACAGAAATACTAATATCCCTATAACGGGTTTTCAAAGACTGTAATGATAAATACTGGACCTTGGATCCAGCACTTAATTTCTTCTAGAAACTCTATATAATTTGCTGCCTGGTGGCGTGAATATTAACAATCATTTCCCGACTAGATTATATCTTGTGGACAAATCTGTGGTGTGACTAAAGTGAATCCTATACTGAGGGAAGGCACCGACCTGACATTCATCATTTTTTAGAAACCTACGCTATTGACACTGTGCTCTGCTAACTCCCGCGCCTGGAATAATTGTTAGGTGACTTAATCAGACATTTGAACAAATTTGCATACCCAAGTAGTCGTTCCCGGAGACTCCGAGTTAAATACGTCTTTTGGAACTGGGGACTTCTTGGCAGAAGACTGCATTTTTTTGAGTCTGTGTGAAGATCTAAAATCAATGTGTTCCAAGAGGCAGCAAGCAAAGTCGTGAGTACAAGTGTGAGAAGCCATGGCGGAATGAATGAGTGTACGCTGGTTTGAGTGATATTTTTCACTATTATATCTTTGACACCCTGTTGCTGTCCTTATTTTCTTTTCAATCTGCATAATTTGTTGCTAAGGCTAGAGTTCTGGTGTTTTTGTCTTAGGTTAAATCAGAGTTTTT
The DNA here is from genome assembly GCA_024509875.1 of Oreohelix idahoensis. Lineage (NCBI taxonomy): Eukaryota > Metazoa > Mollusca > Gastropoda > Stylommatophora > Oreohelicidae > Oreohelix > Oreohelix idahoensis. The sequence goes on from JAMPIV010020257.1 coordinate 223,643, forward strand.
TCAAACTCTGTGCATATAATTACGAGATAAAACCAAGAAAACTCTTAGGCTCAAACCCTATGTATCTGTGACTCGGGCGCCATCATCTGTTCTCTTAACGGGGCCGGGCTAAACCTAGAGTTAACACTATAACGGGGCTATCATCCTTGCAACATTTCCGTGATTTTTATGACTATGTGTATATGTATTTTCCTTGATGTACTTTCTTTGATGTTGTGAGCCGATTTTTTCCTGATAATAAAATCGCTCTTGAACTTAATAATCGTGTTTGGTCAGCTCGTTCTAGATAATATATATATCATTGTTATAGTTTTCCCACGTCTGTGTGTTTACCTGTCGTCACGTGTATGTGCGTGCCTGTGAGTGATAGAAATATACGTATATGTATATTGGTGTAGTCTGTCTGACGCTGTAACAACTGTTGTAGAAGATAGGTGAGAGAGAGAAGAATTCTTTTCGCTTTCAGAGACAGCCACTATATCAAATCTATCATCTCACGTGTGTGGAAATTCTATTACCTTTCACTAACTCTCACTGAGTCTATCACCTATTCAAACCTATTCAGAAGGGACCAAACCTAGTCTTAATTCTCCTATCGGAAATCTACGACAGTTACAATAGTTATTCTTAATACTTCTTCCCAGATAACAATGTCCATCAGATAGAACTGACTTTTTAGCAGAAAAATTATTACTAGACTGATGAACTTTCATATAATTACTTCTGCTATAGTTTTCTAAACTTTTAGAATCACAATGTTGAGATCTGTCACATTTTTCTTGTTTTTGGGAGAAGAAACGTTACCGTAGGATGAACTCCCTTGGTACTTTATAACCTTAGGGTTATGTCTCCTATCAAAATTATTTTTTTCTTTGCTTGTGGCAATGTGTTTAAAAAATGAGTCACACTGCCTTGACTGAGTATGACTAGAAGGTTTGACAATCTCTTTATTTTTTTTCACAACATTTGTTTCCTTCATGGAACAAGCAGTAGTATGTTTGTTACTTGTAACCAATTTATCAGATCTGTCAATAAATACGCTGTTGGTTTTTAACACACTGACTTGAGATTTAGCACTGTTTCTTTCCTTATCTACAGGACTGGATATTACTGTAGATTTCCTTTGTTATTCTGCCGCCAGCAATCATTATCATTGGAATCATCTGTATTGCGTGAGAAGTTATATCTCCCACGGAAAGATCTATGTCCACCATTCTTGACCGTAGAATCCGCAAAAAGTGTATAAGGCTGGCTTTTTGCTTTAGTGTTCTGATGATAAGAAACTTTCTGTCTATCATCGTCAACACTGACGGAAGACCACATATTGCTATTCAAGCCTACGTCAAGCAGACCATTTTCTTCTTCTTCTTGCTTCTACAATCTCAAAGTCCTTAAGTGCAATCTGTTCACTTAATTTCTTGTTTAAACTCTCCGCTTTTAAGACCTTGCAGCTTTCCTCTGCTAGCAAATTTTCAATCTTAATCAATTTGTCTTTCTCCACCATTAATTCTTTCACTCTCTCTTTATCAATCCTCTCAATCTCAATATCATGACTATTCGTAAGCCTATCAACCTTCTCTAGGGATATGGTATCCTTTTCTTTAATTTGGCAACCACAAATCTCCATCTTCTCTTGAACTTTTTGAGTCAGATTTCTAATTTCGCCATTTTTTTTCCCAATCTGAGCTTCCATCTCTTTAATTTTGCACAATGCCGAGCCTAATTTTGCTCGAACACAAGCAAGCTCAGAATTAGATTTACATAAATCACCTGTAAGTTTAGTCACTTTTTCCTGCAACTTCAGTAGTACTTTTTAAGCAACTTTCCCTTAGCTCCTGTGTACTCTGTTTTATGTCTCCTATTTGCTTCTCATCCCTTAACTCTTCTTTCTGGTCACTATGGATGCCGTCGAGCAATAACGTACGTATACTCTTCAATATGTTATCACGTTTTATACTAATATAATTGTCCAAGAACAGACGAAGGTCCAAAACCAATAACCTTGCCAGATCCTCAGCCATACTCACATGAGGAATTGACTGAAATCTCTCATTAGCAAACTCTCTTAGAGATCTCGATGCAGAGACCAAAAACCTGTCCATAACATGTGACTCAAGCTCTGGGCCTTTTAATCCCTGATAATCTGTTCCTTCCTGAAACAGATACTCTAATACAGGTCTCATATCCTCCGGATCTGTATCAGAATCCATTGTGACTTGTTTACTTAGTCAACCATATATGTCTTAATTAAACTTTCATTATACCAAATCAAGTTTAGATCTCAAATATTGTATCATCAATCCCTGTACATCATCACATTCTATAATTAATCGATATAATTATCGACAACAACAACAATAGTTATCAATAGAATAGGATAGTGCAGATTGAGGCTTGTTGACATGGACAGAAGTGGCAACATTTACACACAACAAAAGCACTTAACTGAAGGTAATCCTGACCCTTCCGCCAACACACTGGATATCACAAAGTTCTGACGTTAAAACACTCCACTGCAGAAAAGGTACAAGGACTAGGCACTCTTGTCTTCAAATCCCTGCCACTGTACAGTATGTCCTCAACAATGCATCAGACGACAGGAACCGATCACAGCAACCCTGCAATCACTTGAGGTATACGTGCAGACGAACTCTCCAAAATACTGCACCTATAGTTGAATCTGCATATGGAAAGACTGGAACAAGCACTGTAACAATTATGGCATCAATGTCGCTATCAGATAACAGCTGTTTGATATGGAAACCAACTGATAAAGTCAGTTTAGTTGCTACAACACGCCAAGATATGAGGATGGATATGCGCAGTCAGCTGATACCTGTGTACAGGTTAATTAAGCCACTCCCACACAGACCCAAACATAACACAGTTCAGTGTTCCCACTTGTAATGACTGGTCCAGAATCTGACCTAATTTACCCTCTTGTTACGCGAATGTAATGTGGGTGTTACGACCCGTTGGTTTGGTCCACCACTGATAATTATATACTTTTTTACTACCAGAAGAATCCACTGATAATTAAAGACTTATCAGTAACTGTGTATTATTCCATGAATTGTGGTAAGCTTGAAATATTTGATATCTTTTTAATGAAAATTGAATGTAAATTGATAATTTATGTCTGTATATATGTGTGGTTCAGTAGCGAACATGAGGTAAAGCCTATATAGTGCTCCAACCTGAACAGAAGGTGTCGGAGGAAAGTAAAACTACATGGAATTGCCAAACAGTACACTGACACCTATCTTATTGACTAGAAAGAAATAATGCTGGAATTGCAGAGGCGTGGTAACCATTAGGGAGGAGTATACTGGTGAAAATTGTTTCAGATGAAGATAGCAGTTGGCCTACCGCTCTGAACTCAGTGTTTGTTATGTATTGTGTTCAGTCTGGAAATTTATTATAAATTAGTTCTGAAATAGGAGGTACAACCTTCTTGTTTCAGGGATCGTGGTCCTAAAGTTATTGAGCAGCACCTGGTCTGAGCTTTGCTGAATCTAGAGGCTGACAACATACTCCTGGGTCCAGATAGTGACCAGTGAGGTGTCTCCAGAACACAGGGAGGCTATCGAGCAGAGGAGTCTTTTCCTGCCGCCATCACGAAAGATAAGCGTCTGTGGCCAGAGGAGCTCAACATTATGCCCCCCCTCAAAATCTGACTTTATAATAAAACATAGGGAAAATACAGTGTTTAAATTAATAGGAACTGTGAACTTTTCCCCATACTATTTCCAAGATAAACAAACACTTGAAGTCATGATGACAAATAACAACATAGCTTGAAAAAACAAAACCAGTATTACCTCATATCACTACTACACACTGACACACATAGGATAATATTAATAAAATATGTCACTACAATGTTCATATTTATAAATTCTGTACATATAAGTTGTGATTACATTTGAATGTGATTCCTGGTTCACTTTGTAGTTGAATCAGGATATATAATAGTGAAAGTAATTAATACATAAATATTTGAAACTTTAACAGTGACTCATTTAAGATAGTCTTATAGAGTGTTAAATGTGTGTGAGTGTCACAGTGTTGTTAAGTGTGGTGGAATAAATTAAATTGTTTATCTGTCTGTTGTTGTTGTGACTTACACTTCATCATATACATACCCTAGACATTTAACGTAGTCATCACAATATTCCAGAATAGTTCCGACTGAGTTATAAATGTGGTAGCAAGTAAGGTTATCTGTAAAACACTACACCTATTAGATACAGATACCTTCACAGCTGATCTCAGTCAGTACACTAAGTCCCCTATAAATATTTATATCATCCCACTTTACCACAATGGCACACTAGAGATGATGTGGTCAATATCACGCCGGCCATCTTTAACCTTCCCAGAGTTGCTCTGGTGCCCAGTTCATTAGGCTGGGTCGACCCCGGAGCCGTTTGCGGTCTAAAAAATCCCACTCCCACTGGTGATCGAACCATGGACTACTGAGCTTGGAATCTATTGCATTAACCACTGCGCTAACGCGGCTCTATGAATGAGAAGGCCAGACATAAATAAATGACAGTGTAAATGCCGCCATGATGACACATGTCGGCTGAAGATTCATCTTCTTATCCTGTCATTTTTGTTTAGCCATAAAATCTGAACCCGGAGACCGTCCAACCTGGCGGAAGATATTTGAAATCTAAGGAAGGAACTGGCTTGAACACGAGATTAGTTTTGCGGTTATTTTTATCTTTGCATAAAACACAAGAAACATTTAATTCCCTGAAACTGGACAGGAAGCCTGCATAAATTTGCTGAAGGCTTATGCGCCTCAGGGAGCTGGGAGATAATGGCGATGGCGATTAAAACAATCCAGAAAAGCGAACAACACAAATTTAAAAGCGTAGTGGTTACAACACCGCTCTGGCGACCGGGTGATGCAGGATCAAACCCGGGCGACGGCATTTGAGGATTTTTCGTCGACCGGGATTTGGACTGCATTAACTTGAGACCTGGCGAGGACATTTGAAGGAGTGTCGTCGACCAGGGACTGGCGGCTCCTGAGCCGACCCAGCTGCAATGGGTACCTCCGAAATCGGCGAGTATTTGCCTGAATGGCGAGGGACACCTGTCTCTGTACAAGAAATAAAGGGATACTCACGTAAAATCAATGTCAGGTTAGACATAAAATAATAACCTGAGATTTCGCGTCGAGTATTAGCGGGCGTACGCAAAAAAAAAAAAAAAAAATAACAAGGAAACAAACTAATACTCATTTCATAATAAATAACTCGATGAATCATGCCGAAGTACAAGAAAATTTCATATAATCTTCAATATAATACAGAGTTCATAAGATGTGGTTGAACAAACTCATAGAATATAGTTATTATCACCAACATAATAAACAGAGAGAGAGAGAGAACGAACGAACGAACTTTATTTTCGAAGGGTTAAGAATTGGGCGCGCAGGCCCGTCTAACATTCTGCCCTTCCACTCTCATTTATCTTGCATATTATATCCTTTCATTCCCACATGTTACTTAAAGTATTAATATGAAGGTATGCAACATTATAAAGGTAATATAACAGCGTACGTTTACAGTATACAGTCATAATTAAAATTAAGTATTTATCTGTAAACAAGCAAGAAAGTACAATAAATAAATAAATGAAATAAAATGAAATGAAATAAACAAAAATTTTTTTTAATCCGTATAGAGAGAGAGAGAGAGAGAGAGAGAGAGAGAGAGAGAGAGAGAGAGAGAGAGAGAGAGAGAGAGAGAGAGAGAAGAGAGAGAGAGAGAGGGCGGGAGAAATAACTCAACAAAAATGACCACATGGCAAGTGTCATCACACGGGCAAAGACACTCTGGAATTGTCACATAAACTTGTGTCTTTATGATAAATTATGAATTGCACAACAGAAATGCTGCTATAACGTTATGGTTAATGACCGGATCAGGATAAATCTTGTGGGATTTGAACAGCAACTACAAATACATGTAATTATGGCAATATGAAATCATCATTGTCTTTGGTATTTGGCGAGGACATTATGATTGTGTTGGTAAATTAGCACAACAGCATTGAAATCCCACGAAAGTTTACAAGACGAAAAGTTAACTCAAGTGCGGACCTCTGAGAAAGCAAGGGTTAGATCTAGATTGGGTATATAAGCCCATCTGAGACACAGTTCTTTACTTCCCGAAATCACTTCAAGATCTGACAGAGCTGAGAAGATATCCAGAGGTCTAACTCTCATATATTAGAAGTATTGACCAAATACACAACAAGATAACTGAGAACATGCCACAACTGACCGTTACTGTGAGCGATTTGTAGATCGAAGCTTCTAACAGCCTCAGACTTTGAAGTAATATTGATCTATACGTGTGTATAGATCTTAAGTGTACAAAATATCAAAGTGAATTAATTTACATTTAAAATATTTACACAATGGGCTAACCACCTGTTTGTCAAACATTTTGATTACATGTTTTGCCCAGGAGCCTTGTGCTCTTTGGGTCACATCTACACTCTGTTTTACGGGGTAGATGAGGTTCCGATTATGAGATGAGATTAATGAATATTTAAAATTAATGTTATAATTAACATAAATCCGTCAATATCTTGCCTTGTACCCGAAGGAAGATGGCTTCACCAAAATATAACCTCAATCCTAGACAGCATTGGTTAAGCTAGCAGTCCTAGTTAGGACTTACAAACGCTAGAAATAAAAGCTTACAGTCCTTTTTAGGGCTTTGCTTTTGGGTACTGTGCTCAAAGAGTTAGTCTCCTCTTTTTCTGTCTTGCCTTTTTTATTTTTTATTTTAGTTTGACACATTATGTCGATGTATTGTAAGAGAAACAATTTTATTAAATTTGGCATAACGCTAAGCCAAAGCGGAGTAATCATGACAGGGTTTGGAAAATGTCTTTAATTAATGTTAAAATGTTTAAATGTATTGTATTGTTGTACGATATACACCTTTTTGGTTGACTTAACTACAGCTTCAAGACATTGTTATTGAAATGAGGAGTCTGGTCAACAATGGCCATTCAGCATCAGAGGGGCGTCTTAGTTATAAACCACAGATACCATAACTTGGTCATATTTTGCAGGTTGAACTAGTGGTGAAATACGTCACACACGTTTGAAATTGTGAACTGTTTAACAGTGCACCAACACTGTTCCTGGCATAAGCATAGTTGTTGCGTGCATATTTTGACGCACATATTACAAAAATCGATATGGCTATTTAATATGGGAAAAATATAGACATTCATTCATTTCCGGCGCAAGGATATTGCGCTTACGTTTGTACTTATTTTTTAGGGCCAGAAAATATATTAATTTGCTTATTGTGTTTATGGCCTGAATTCATATGTATTACATATTATTAGTACAAGTAGAATCAGTCCTATATTGTATATTTTGGATGGGTAGGAGGGACTAGATTCTTGTTATTCCGGTCTAGCGGAAGTATGAGTTGTCTTGACAAGTCGTGATGAGTTCCGATGTACCGTGATAATGGCGGGTACGCACTTTTCAAAGGGCTGGTAGATTCTTAAGGAAATATAATTCATGAAGTGGTTTTCTTCTAAAGGAGATGGTATCTCTACTATAGTTTATGTTAGAGACTCTCCTAAGGTACGGTACAATGTATAATTCGGACTCCATGTATTGCCAGACCTTTTTTTGATGATCTCATGTCGATTCGACCTAGATGGAACATTGTGCTTCGTATCGCTAGGGTCGTGTTTTGTATCGACGAAGATGACAGACTTTCCTGCAGCGGTTATGGCTACGTGAATTAACCTGATCACCGTATGGAAACATTTATGAAATCAGTTATATACCCATTATAAATTAACTCTGGCTTATATTCTCCTTCCTATGAATGAGTGAACGACAACTCAGGGAGGCAGCCATGTTAGATTTCGGTCATCATATGTTTTGATCACTGCCAAGAGAACAGATTATTTATCCTATTATCGGACAGTGACAGGGAGATCTCAATCTTGCTAGAAACCCCCCCCCCCCCCTTTCGTGGTTTCATAATATATACTACAAACTATGGACGTCAAGTAACTTTAGTTATTTACCGATCTGCCTTCACTGACGCGTTTAGTCAGATAGGGGATGCGGCCATAATGTATCATGACATTGAACTTTTGATGTACTGCCCATTATTTCTGAATGTGTCATGACTTCAGATCTGCTATGTATACCTACAAATTGATATGTCAACATACCATGATGTACTCGTATGTCCCAGTGTGTACGTCTGAATAAATTGAGTAAACAAAGATTCCAGCAGTCTGCATTGGTGCCTTGTAGACACATGTGTATGAGTGGTTATATTGGTCAGCACACGAACAGTACACCATTCGCGGTAATCAAACTCTACACTTCTACTTCATACATACACCATCCTGCGTCGGTTGGAGTGACCAAGTTTAGGGCCTGCTTCCCCTGGAGCCTTTGCCTTCCCTAACTCAGGACTAGGGTGAGTTACCCATTTACAGCTGGGTAGACTGGAGCATGCCTGATCTCAACAACACACCACTCTTCCTTACAGAGCATACCGACTGACACTTTACAGAGTGGAAAGAAGAAAAGAAACTTTACAATAGTGTCTTCAATGTCCAGTTGGTTTAACGACCGAGGGAAGCCAGCTGCTACAACGTGTCATGTCAAGCAAGTTAAGTAAACGTCTTCTTCTTCTTCCGTCCTTAGCCAAAGACCGACCAAGCAGTCAGAGGCCATCACGCCTTGTGGCGTCTTAAGGGCAACAGCAGATTGATTTTCTCTGTTGTAGTTTCCCATCACGCCTAGCGGCGTCTTTAGGGCAACAACAAATAGATCCATCTGCCGTTGTTTCCGTAATCGGTGTGACAAGCCAACGGGTGATCAGCCCATTGGGCAAGTTAAGTAAAACTTAACGTGAAAAGAAAAACCAAGACACCCAAGCCAATAACATGATGATAATGACCAAATAATGATTATATATATATATATATATATATATATATATATATATATATATATATATATATATATATTATATATATATATATATATATATATATATATATATATATATATATATATATATATATATATATATATATATATATATATATATTGTAAATTGTGCAAAATTTTGTACGATATTGATATACCAAGGTGCTAATTATTTTTACTATACATCATTAATCAATAAAGCGCATTGACAGGGACAACCAATGAAAGATCTTCGTCGTTTCCTCTTTTGCTCCTTCCTTCCTGGGGATGGAGCCACCATTGCAGACTGGTCACATGAAAGAAAGATTGCACCAAAGCATTCACGCACTCTGGCACCGGTAGTTTTTGCAGCAACCTCATATTAGTCGTCTCATACGACATGCCTGCAGGAGCAGTATCCCTGTTCTTTCTTTGATCCCTCTGAGACCCCCGGGAACTGCAATGAGCGCGCGACGAGGAAGATGATAGTGTTAATTTACGAATTCAAACCTGCGTCTGCCTACTACGCTTCATGACATATGTGGCATAAAAAGTGAGCCAATTAGTACCACTGACTTATAACACTTTCAAGAGTTCATTCCGTCTAGTGTGTATAGCACGTTTCACTAGCTTTGCCCAACTTCAAAATGCTATATCTCAACGAATATATAACGCATATAAGTGAAATTTTATGTGTGAATTTGAAATGGTATAGACCCTATGAATTAAATTTTTCATTAAAATGCAGCCATTGGTTTCAATTTTCGTTTCTTTGCGATATAATATCAAAAGTCTACTTTCCAACGCACATCACACACACACATTTTGAAATGTCTATAGTAAATTATACGACATCATTTGCACATAATTGGTTTATCAAACAATTGGCATGATTTTAGCGTGAAATTGCGTGAAATTGCACTTCTTGAACACAAAACAGTTTATATCCGGTGTTACTCACACATTGTCAATCAGTGGCGTGTCTACAAAAAGTATTGTGTGGTTAAGTAGGAAAATGAGTCTGCGAGTACATTTTATGACATTACAGCTAATCACAAATAGGATTTTTAAGTATTTCTGCAATGAAGCTACTCGTGGAAAACTATATCATTCTATTTCAAACCCACAAAAGAGGACTATTCATGTTTTGGGGATAATCAAACGATCATTGCACCGCTGGATAACGACATCTGAAATTTCTAATTCCAGTGTTTTACACACGAAAATTAGACCAAGAGTGGTGGATAATTTTGACAGAGAATTGATTTGCAGAGAAATTTGCACTATGTTTCACAATAATGAGGCAGTGACTTTAAGGAAATTGAAAATTTGGTTAAGAAAGAATAATAACATTTCCAAATCTACGCTATAGAGGAGTATTATGAGTTTGGGATTCACTTTTAGAAAATATGTTGGTGGTAGAAACCTTATTTGTGAGAAGCCTCATATAGTTGCAATGAGAAGCAAATATTTACGCGAGGTCAGAGAAATGAGAAGAGATTGTTATGATTTTGTGTATTTAGATGAAACTTGGATCAATGCGCACCACAGTAATGAACGAGAATGGCAATCATCTGATGGGACAACTAAGAGACTAGTACCAAGCAGCAAAGGACAGCGTCTAATAATTGCACATCCAGGAAGCAGCCATCATGGGCTTCTAAATAATACTGAACTCATATTTGTTTCAAAATCCACAGATAATAGGGATTATCATTCAGAGATGAATGGCAAGATATTTCAAGATTGGATTGTGAATCATGTACTTCCTTCCTTGGATAGACCGTCGTGTTTGATAATGGACAATGCTTCATGTCACAACGTTGTGGCACCAGAAGATAAAGTTCCTAATTCATCAAGTACTAAAGATGTAATAAAGATTTGGCTGACCATAAACAACATTCCATTCAACGAAATGTCCCTGAAGCCTGAATTACTTGGAATTGTAAAAAAGACACAGCATACAAAGATATTTCACATAGACAAGGCAATCCACGAACACGGTCACAGATGTTTAAGATTGCCTCCTTACCATTCTCACTTAAACCCGATAGAATTAGTATGGGCTAAAATTAAGGAACAGGTAGCAACAGAAAATAGAACGTTCAAATTAAAAGATGTTGAAATACTTATAAAAGCCGCCATCTCCAATATAGCCAGGGATTATTGGAAGAAATGTGAGAACCATGTGTTACAAGAGGAAGAGGAATATTGGAAGAATGATTGTTTGTCCTTCATTCAGCCGAGATTGATTATCAATTTCTCAGAGACATCTGATTATGATTCGGATGAATTTTAATTTCTTTAAAGATGACCTTACCGTTATTTACAAGCACATTAGAGGAGCAACGTTCCATTATGATATTTATGAACCGCAAAGAGGTGATACCTATTGAAATAATTAGATCAAGGAAGGTCCAGTTTTGTAGCGCATTAAATGTCAATGACAAACAATGTCACGAGTATCTCGCATGCAGATCATTTAAGAAATCATCTTCAACAGGTATTCATATGCAAACGTGATGGCCACATTATTGTAATAGTAGACACGCCTTTGCCTAATCAATTCACAGAATCTGTGCATGAAGTGGTAAAATTTCTTTTCTCGATACACAATAATTAGTATGCCGACAAAGATCAAAGGATATCATCCGTGTATGGGAACTGGACAAGATGCACAGATATAAAGTATATATTTGTTGGGTCTAACCCAATATAACATCGTATGCAAAAAATGGCATTAATACGTTGTATGGTTAATCAGATAATTACATTTGTTTGAGGGCAAAGCTAGTGAAACGTGCTATAGTAGTAACGTCAATGCGTTTTGAATTGATGTTCGTCGTCTAGTAATAATAACGTTCAAGTGTTTTTTAGACTGAAAATTTCATGTTTGATTTTCTTAAAACGATTTCTTGTTGGATACTGTCAGTTGTGTTTTGTGTGTTCCTCAGCCGTGAGTTGTCTCAACAGAATCAATATCGTCTATTGTTAGCTGGTTCTAAAATTAGTAGTTCCTTCTGTGTTGGTGTATGCTTAAATTTCAATTCAGATCTCTAAAACGCAGTATATTCGAAGCAGTTATATTATACTAACTAGAAAATTCGATTTTCTATTTTAAGACTCACAGCGTTTTTCGACTTCCACGAATAATTTCCACAAATATTGTACACTGCAATTAAAAATTCACAATGTTCTGGGCTTCGTATTTTAAGATTTATAACTACAGTATATTAGGCTTTCAAATTCTTTATTCATAAATATGTTAGGCTTTTTAATTAAAGTCAAAACATTTAGCTTTCTGCTTCACTATTCTTGTGAGAGTGAACGAATGAATTGAATGCCCCATCCCCCTTTATTTTCCCTCCAGTGTGGTCTACTTTGTGGCTTAAGATTGATGAACAGAACCTTATTTTAACACGTGACTAAACGGTCTTTTATATTTGAACCTGCGGCTTATATACAGCAGACGGACTTTGTGCCTTGGTTGAACCGAGCGAGATGTTTCTTAAAAAAAAAAAAAAAAACTCTGTTTAAACATTAAACTTTGCATCCTTTTGAGGATGAGCTCACCGTTCAACCTAGGCACTGGATCCGTCGGTTATATTAGGGCACATGATTAAATATTAAAGACCTTGCGGTCAGAAATAAAGATAAACATATTGAATTTTATAACTTAAGACCTTAACATTCACTTTCTAATTTAGCATTCCTGTTACAACTTTCGCTCAAAGTGCTGTGCTTTCTAAGTTAAGTTTCCTAAATATATCGAACTTTCTAACTTCAGTGAACATATTCAGCTTTCTAAGTTAAGTTTCCTAAATATATCGAACTTTTTAACTTCAGTGAACATATTCAGCTTTCTAAGTTAAGTTTCCTAAATATATCGAACTTTCTAACTTCAGTGAACATATTCAGCTTTCTAAGTTAAGTTTCCTAAATATATCGAACTTTCTAACTTCCAGTCAACATATTCAGCTTTCTAAGTTAAGTTTCCTAAATATATCGAACTTTCTAACTTCAGTGAACATATTCAGCTTTCTAAGTTAAGTTTCCTAAATATATCGAACTTTCTAACTTCAGTGAACATATTCAGCTTTCTAAGTTAAGTTTCCTAAATATATCGAACTTTCTAACTTCCAGTCAACATATTCAGCTTTCTAAGTTAAGTTTCCTAAATATATCGAACTTTCTAACTTCAGTGAACATATTCAGCTTTCTAAGTTAAGTTTCCTAAATATATCGAACTTTCTAACTTCAGTGAACATATTCAGCTTTCTAAGTTAAGTTTCCTAAATATATCGAACTTTCTAACTTCAGTGAACATATTCAGCTTTCTAAGTTAAGTTTCCTAAATATATGGAACTTTCTAACTTCAGTGAACATATTCATCTTTCTACCTTAACATTCTTGGAATAATGAGATTCTGGTGGAAACAGTGGTTCTGTTCGTAGTTTGTGTCCTCAGAGAGGGTTTGGTTTGTGTCCTCAGAGAGGGTTTGGTTTGTGTCCTCAGAGAGGGTTTGGTTTGTGTCCTCAGAGATGGTTTGGTTTGTGTCCTCAGAGAGGGTTTGGTTTGTGTCCTCAGAGAGGGTTTGGTTTGTGTCCTCAGAGAGGGTTTGGTTTGTGTCCTCAGAGAGGGTTTGGTTTGGTTTTAAGACCTATCTTCATTGCACGCGGACAACTCTGTCAATGCTCCAATCTCCTCCCTTAGATCACGCATAAATGATCTCAGCACATTGCACGAATTCCGTAGCACCAGCGAGGATTCCAATGTGTGCACACATTCTATAAATATTTTAGTAGTGAATAGGTTTCCTAAGTTTTTAATTTTTGTCAGGGCAGCGACCGTATGGCCTACTCATTACGATTTCCAACTACCGTGGGATTTTTAAGGTGTGCTACTTGCACACGGGATCTCCTATTTTTTCGCTCTTATCCAAGGACAGGCATCCGATCTCAATGTCCAGGATATGGGAGGGGGGGGGAGGGGGTTATGATATCTTTAGGAATCACTGGTACGAAAAAAAATGTCCATCAATTATATTCCGTTCCCTGGGAGCGAACCTGGTACTTTTAGAGTTAGAGGCGGACGCCATACCTCTTAGCCACTCAGATCCCCAGAGAGGGATGCACAGAGAGATGTGTTATTAATGTAGGTTGAGAGTTCTTCAGTGCTAGATATAACTAATACAGATATATGGAAGTGAGCCATGAACAATTAATAGATAAACCGGATAATCACAGTAGGCAACAGCGATGGGTCGTTACAGGAGGATGTTATAGCGATGGGTCGTTACAGGAGGATGTTATAGCGATGGGTCGTTACAGGAGGATGTTATAGCGATGGGTCGTTATAGGAGGATGTTATAGCGATGGGTCGTTACAGGAGGATGTTATAGCGATGGGTCGTTACAGGAGGATGTTATAGCGATGGGTCGTTATAGGAGGATGTTATAGCGATGGGTCGTTATAGGAGGATGTTATAGCGATGGGTCGTTATAGGAGGATGTTATAGCGATGGGTCGTTATAGGAGGATGTTATAGCGATGGGTCGTTATAGGAGGATGTTATAGCGATGGGTCGTTATAGGAGGATGTTATAGCGATGGGTCGTTACAGGACGATGTTATAGCGATGGGTCGTTACAGGAGGATGTTATGATTATTCTGAAAAAGAATCAGTGCGAAAAGCAGGCTTATGACTCAAATTATAAGGAATAGATCTACTTCTTCTAGAGCATGTTATGAAAATACTAGCAACGACCCGCCAAAATTGGCAGGTTTTTAATTATAGTGTGTTGTTTCTGTTACATGTATTACATTGCTGCTTCTTCTATAGTCTCGCTTGCTCGCTGTGAATGACGCGATCGTCTCTTCCTTTTAGCCATCTTATCATTTTGATCCATAATAATGAGTCTGCAATACTTTAAATTAAAATTTTATCTTGAAGAAACAATTTAAAAAACTTACATTTTAAGGTTATTTTTAAGAAAAATGATGAGTTAAATCCGTTTCCCGAATGAAACTGGACAGAAGAGTATCTTGATTGTCTGTTGATTTAATGCACACCGTCACACTTTGCTATTGTCGCGAGAGTACATATAAGAGGAAACAATACAATTATTGTCTAGCTTTCAAACACAGTTGCACCCCCTTAGTTGTGCTCGAAAGTTAATGCACTCTCTCGAAAATAGAAAAAAGTGCGCAAATGACGGTGTGCACAGTGTGACAGACCGACAGACGGAAGTACCTTACGGCGGGAATTATGGTATTGGATGTTATGTTGGGACAATGATTGATCGAAGTAAACAAAAAATAGAGGACGACAAAGAGAGAAAACACTTGACAGTTTGACAGCATGGCATGGAAAGAAATGAACAAGTGAATTGATCAATAACACTGTGGACAGAAGTTGTAGAGAGATATGATCGCCTTTGCCATCTGGCGTGAACCTTAAAAAAGAAGATATAAATGTGAACTTACAATTTTCAAGTTGAGATTGTCCAGTTCTCTCTCGGCCACTCTCCGCCTGTCTGTCTCTTTTCTTGTTCGCACATTTTCAGACACCATCTCCAACATGTCATCTGTAGGTAGACCTTGACTCCAAGGGTTGATGACACCTCTGCTGTTGCTGTTACGGTCAAAGAACTCAGGACTATTGCTGGCACTAACAGGTCGATCAAAGGAAGTCTGTCCTCCGCTGAGACTGAATGTAGACAGCGCAGCTGCTGCTAGTGGTGGTAGTGGCGATTGTGGTAGGGAAGAACATGAAGAGAATGAAGTCGATGGCGAAGCATGTGAGGCGCGCTTTTGACGCTGCCAGAAATAGACCATGTCTAATTTACATTTGTCTTCTGCTTGCCTGACGCGGATTTGAGATTGTCATTGCGGTTTTCGGACATGTCAGTGTGGCCTGTTATCTAAGAAATCTGGACAACGTGATCTGCAGACAAGCCAAATGGGAAACAATTACTGACACAGAAGAAACTTGACACTATCAACTAAAGAATTATGTAGTGTTACTCAAACAAATGGATGACATACAGTGGCATATATGGGGGGGGGGGAAGGAGAAGAGGGGGAGGAGAAGAGAGGGGGGGGGGGTTCAGCCTCACTTCCCCGCCTCAAATTTTTTTCAAATAATATTTGCTTTATGTCACATAAGTTTTTTTTATTTTTTTCCATTGCTCTTATAATCTTTATATGAGATAATGTATTTGTTTTGAATGACGTTTGTCTGTCTTGTAAACAACATGCTCAGAATCATTTAAGTCGAGGAAGAGAGGGGAACTCCAGTAAGACGTGTAGTACAATGGATGAGTATGACAAAAATCGAAAAAAGGTGGTTCGTCTTACGAGGACAAAAGACAAAGAAAATAGCCAACTTGAAGCGAGGAATGGGAGAATGAGGGGATGGGGGAGAAAGATGAACCTTACCCAATGATAACAAAAGCCAAATTGTGTTCCTATCTCATGCAGTTCACGAATATTTGTTAGTAGTCACCTCCAGTGTTTTCATTGGGATTGAGAAAAAAATATCTTTCATTCCGAGGACACCGCGATTTGGAATGCCGATGGAGAATTCTAGTCAAAATCTTCCTAGTTTAAAATGCATTTCTGTTTTTTCCCCCGCAGTGCCTTAAAGATCTACCAATTCATCCACTGGGATCTACCAGTAAAATACTTTAGTCGAGGAAAAGGAAGATCGGGAATCCCAGATATATATATACACTTGTATATAGTTGGGAGATGCTGCTGAGAGACGATGCATGCAGAGAGTTAGTGCATGTAAAGATGGCTAGTATATGTGTAGCGAGAAAGGAAGTGTTAAGAGAGAAAGGATAAATGTAGGTGAGACATGGTATGTGTATATAGAGAGACGGTATATAGAATTATGTACAGTGTAGCATGAATAATAGGGGCGATAACACGTAGAAAAGGGAAGTAAAGACATGTGATAAGAAAGAGTAAATGTTGATTAATTAATGTTCTTTATATGAACAGATAGGATTGTGATTTAATACTGAAAATATCATACGAATTGGCGGTAGTTGTAGCCCTTGAGTATTGTCAGTAGAGGAATAATAAGACACAATTACTATCTGTAGTTCTGTCGCGATTAAATCCTACCCCCTGCAGACCCAAGTAGAACAGTCCCAACTAAGATGGTTTGGCCATGTCTGCAGAATGAGAGAAGATCGGATACCACGACAAGCATGGGAAACAAAGAGCCAAGGATCCAGACCCCGAGGACGACCCAGAGTCCGCTGGGAGGACAACATTAGACAATCTTTGAAGGACCGAGGACTAGAATGGAACCAGGCCAGGAGGAAGACAGCCGATAGGATAGTCTGGCGCTCTCTCTTCCAAACCTTTACACCTCACGCTAGAAGGGGAAAGACTAAGTAAGTAAGTTCTGTCGCGAGATGTTCAGATGTTATTAGAATATAGGATATCCCAGACAAAAAAAAAAAAAAAAGATGTATCAAAGGATACCAGTATAGCGCCAGATAAGAGACTGGTCTTATCAGAAATACCCCCTTCTCTGAAAAGAGTAAGGGTGTATCGACAATCAAGGTAGAGTCAAGCTGTATAAACTATCAAGTATGATAATAGTGAATTTTACTTAAGGTCTAAGTGCTACCTCTCCAGATCCCACCCTGAATAATGGTTATTATATTTATTTTGATTCTGCTAGGGGATAAATTAATTTAATAGATATGTAATATACATACAAACAGAACCTAACTCAAATTGAATAATTAAGTAAGACTGAGTGTAAATATTTACAATTTATTGATCCTATACCGTTTCTCTTTTCGGTAAGGAAAATAATAAAGAAGTCAAAGGTTATTTACATAATGAAATAAACATGCATGGAATTTTTCATTTCCACAATAGGTAATTATAGTGAAGTTATCTTTCAAATGTCAATTTCTTTCTTTCACATAAATAGTTATCACGGTCACTGGACTGTAAGGTTGATATATTTTTAGTAAAGTCCTTCATAAGTCATCATTACAATGTTTTTAATAGGTGTGGTTTCTTTATTCTTATATGTGGCTGGATTATTTTAATATGTGGCTTCTTTGTTTTAATATATGTGGCTGGATAGTCTGATCAGTGGAACTAAGCGTCCACTTATCTGTGACAAATAAGGAGCATCCACTATAGCCAGGATCACACAGTGACTGTAACTCCAGGCTGGGAAATCTTGATCGAGTTCTAAGTGTATAGAGAACTTTATGCACCAACAGGATTCCTCTCAAGTGAATGTCTCGTCAACTCGTGGTAATAACAGGATGAAACCTGGAAATATATAATAATCGCAATCCTTGTATGGTCCAGCACTATTCCATACATACACCCACAACAATACGTATAAACAAAATTCAGACATTGTGCTAACAGTTTGCACAAGACAATTTACCTCAGTACCACCTACAGCCAGTTCAATGTGATTACTCCTTCCTTAATACATCCTAAGTTCGATCCATTTGCCCATGATTGGCTTCCATACAATGATTTGGTTAAGTACAAACTAGTAAGTGACATCTTGATTAGTACAGGTTAACAAATCCTGTCATCCTATCATATGTTCGTGAACAGTGTGTCGTTCCAGTATGAAATACTCACTCAGATACCCTAATAAACTTGCAGTCGTATTCTTGCCATAATTAACAAATATTCTACACCTTTTCCAATGCTGACTTTCGTCTCTAAAATCACACATGCTTGCAAGCAAGCCGGCAGCCCATTCGTCCTGTAGTTTTTCCTTTTAACACATCATCGAACACACAAGTAGATATACACAGGCAAATAACATAATTATATACATATATATACATTTCTCTTACCCTCAGGTAGTATACAATAGCTATAACAGGCTGTAAATGGGTATCTAGGTCTGTTACGTAGATACAGCTGCAAAATATTTGACAGCAAGCGTTTGCCACTCTCTTCTGTTCTGTACTGTATTTTGAAAATGTTGTGGCCTCAATTCAGCCCAAGTTCAAGGTCATATAGGGTCTCAGCGTACCTCGCGGATGGTTGGGGCAAAAGTGGTCTTTAGGAATCCCAAAACAATGCGTCTTTTTGCCTTCGCGTTCAATGTGCAGAAATTTTAAAATCTATTATCTTTCTTAATTGTGGATCGATTTTACTCATTTAAAGTTAGTATTATACTGGTAATTTATCTCTATCAGACTAGCTAAAATTTGTTTAGTTAGCAAAATGCATTTAAATCTATGCAGCCTTTAACTAACTATTTTCGGGACTACCCTGATGTAGAAATGTCAATTAAAACGATTTTTCCTCTTAGAATAACAAATTATTTGAGGAAGTCTTTATTCATACCTCTTAAGTAATATCCCCGTTGTTTAAATTAGCTATAACTTTCGTTTAAATAGCTTTAGTCTTTGAGAAATTAAATATCTCCGTATTTTCAGTTATACAAAATAGGCCTCTATAGGCATAAAAGGTTTCCTTATACATACCAGAAAAAGGAGCGTTCTCATTGGCTGTTATATCGGTCCGTGTTATCCTATTAATGCGAGCGGTAAATATGACCGTGGTTATTCGAATTCGTGATGTGAAACAGACGTCATCTCACGACAAGTTCCGGCAATGGAGTGATTAGGTGTGGTGATCCATTAACATCTATTTGTGAGTGATTGGGACAGTTAAAACTGGAAGTTAATGAATGTTGGAAGAGAATTGTGCTTCAAAATTCTGTAGTGTATAATAGCCTTTGAGCTTTCAATCTTTGTAACCTGAAAAGTCTTTGAAAGGGCAGTTAAATTTTCAACCTCAATGGAGAAAAAAGCTCTTCAGAAGGAGCGTTATATTTCAATCTCTGTAAAGTGAAGAAGTCTTTCGAAGGACAGTTCCATTTCAATTTCTGTAAAGTGGAGAAGTCTTTGGAAGGACAGTTATATTCTATTGTCACTGCAGTAAAGAAATCTTTGTAGCAAAAGCTACGTTTGTTACAGTTTGTAGTAGATATTCAACTTGTATTCATCATTGTAGAGCTCTGGTATCTCGCTGTAAAGGTGCCGGGTTCGATTCACCGTTTCGTCACGCTCCAGTATACCCAGATGTAAATGGGTACCTGACTGCTCCTGAGTTAGGGAAGGAAAAGGCAGCAAGGAAGGGAACTAGTCACCCCATTTCTCGACGCTGGACATACTATAGTGAAATATCGAATATCTGGGACTATCTTTTATTACTCACCACTGGAGATTATTTCTACGAGGTAATTTCCAATGTGCTTGTTTGAAATGAGTATTTCTACGAGTGAATTCCCCATGAGCGCGTTTGAAATGAGTCAGCCTGATCGATGCAGTTTTACTGAAGTGTCAATGTGACCTCTCAGAGAAATACCTACATTTTATTCCAGTAACTAAATCAATGTATTGTATTCTGAAAATTGCTCCTGTAGTGATTAAAATGTCGACATTTCAAAAATCACGAACACTAAATGTGGAAGCAGTAGACAAAGAACTTACTGATTATTTCACAGATAGAATAATCACGTCGGAATGAAGAGATTGAAGAATAATTCATAATTAATATAGAAAAAAAGGACCTGGTTTGTTTATTTAATTTTAATATGGGACACACATCCTAGTTCTGCAGACCTTGCAACCCTTACATTGGGACTTACTGTAAGATTACAAATAAGAGACAATGCTGGCATGAGATTATCCCAACTAACATAATTACCGATGTATGTTACGTCGGTCGGTCACACTCAAAATAGTAACTCGCGCCCGAAATAAAAGTGCGCAACGCACGGTGTGCAATTTGCGCGGCGTGGGTGTTATATCTTCTTCTTCTTCCTCGTTCGTACTGAAAAGGACGGTGGTTGCGTTGTGTCTGTTTACGCCTAATCTGTGATATCTGCACCTTTCGGTCGACACATCCGACTTCTGCACGGCATTTTTTGGGACCGGGTTTGCCTTCCCACTGCGATCCCTACTCGCTCAGCCAGACTGCAGTGATGCAATCTGTTTCCAGGACCACCACGTGGAGGTGGAGTAGGGTCTTGACCAGCTCTGGTTCGCTGATCCTGATGCAAGCAGTCAAGCTATGGGTCGCTGACTGCATTCTCTATTGCTGCATCTTTGGGTCCCGTGTGTTATATAAAACAAATACTTTGGTTTTATTTTTTTATTTTTTTGTATTCTTTCACGAAATTAGTAGCGCTCGACAAAGAAAAAGTGCGTAAAAATTGGTGTGCATGAGCCCTCACCCGATGTACAAATCATGAAAACTTGAAAGTTTTTGTTAAAACCACTTATTATCATAGCTAGGCGGGGTTGTCGCACGGAAGTTCCTGGGTTCGAGCCCTGGGTAAGCCACTCACGTCTGTTGTTTTTCTGTTGTCTAGTGTTCTACTTCTTTATTTCTTACGAGTGCCTGAATACATACTTTTATGTTTGTCTAATATTTATTATCAGGGAACACTCTTTGAAAACAATCCACGCACTTTCACACGAAATGTTGTCATCAAAGAACTTTTAAACTGAACCTAAAATAACATAATTCTCGCCGTGTGTACGTTGGTCACAGTTGAGGAATGCAACCGTGTTGAAAAATTGTATTGTTTCCATTATACTTGTATATACTATCCCGAAAATAGTTACAATTAACAAAGAAAAGCGTTCAAATGACGGTGTTCATGAACAGTTTGATTACACTGTTGCCATCTTTTCGTGCTAAATCAAGCTGTTCAGTTATCTTCTTTTTGTCGCCATCTTTCTCCTTTTTTCTCTCTGTCTCTCCTGTCTATATATGTTACAACTTTTCTCATTTTATAACATACTAAAGAAAGTTGATCGCTTACTTCTAATATAACTAATAAGCGTATTTTTCGCATTGGCTTCATCAATACTCTTCTTAACTGTTTTATTGAACGCAGCTTTTGTCTGCATTATGCTTCTCTTCCATCTGATGTTATTAGCGTGCCAAGGTAATTGAATATATTGAATTGTTTTATTGTGTCATTTACTTTGACGGCACATTCTGGTGAAATCATTTCTTCGAGAAGACCAGTCTTTTAACTGTTTATTCTAAGGCCCTTAATTTGTACTTTTTATCACTATTGTGTCAATCATCTCTTGTAACGCTTTTTCACTTGGTGCTATTAAGACTGAATTCATCTAACCATATTGCAAGTTGTCCCGAGTAATTCCTGGGGTTTCTGATGAGACAAAGAAAGAATCTCCCTGCTGCTCTCTCAGGAATGTCGTTCACGGCGACTCACATTAGGTTGTGCATGAGCTTGGCAACCGTATCTAGTGTAGCGGGATTGGTACCCCTGCTCCGCTGTAATAGTCAAACAATGGGCCAGACTTAGAGTATAATGATGAAGGTCTTCAGGGGGTATTAACATTCGCTCAAGATTAATCTTGGCATAGATACAAATAAAAGAATGATGCTTCTACTTAAGGGAGCCTCACAGGATTTTAAAGAACAGCAAACATAACAAGTGAGATCGTCTAAGCTGTCATGAACTTATTATTCTTCCACCCCTTCTGTGAGGTAATATTGTCGCTCGTATTTCTAAGCCCCCAGTTTCAGTACAATCTTAATCTAATAGCTCTTTCTGGTTATGTATTCATAACTCAATAGTGATTAAACAACTATAGTTTTAGTTACAGATAAACAGGTTTAATAATCACTCATAGTTTAACAATGTAAAATAAATAAAGTTGTTTATAAAAAAGAAGCGATGGTATTTATTAAACTGTGGTGGAAATTAGGTACAATTGCGAAATGTTTATTGGCTGCGCTGTTATTGTACTTAGCTTCAGGTGTGGGGTCGGCTTGCGTCTGCTTCAGCCGCTGTTGGTTCCCACAGGTGCCTTGGACTGTACTTCTTTACCGTAGTCAAATCTGATATCTGTAACACGTCACGTGCATTAAGGCTGAGGTATTTACAAAGGTTGTCGAGCAACTTCAAGACCCGCCTTCTGTTGCTGTCGATCATCGACTGCAGGAAACCTGAACTACAAACTAAAAGCAAACAAGTGCCTCTTTTTGTGTACTGGGTCTCCTGATATGAACATCAGGCGACCTTCGCTTCCAGCCATCACTTCATCTTCCTCAGAAAATTTACCCTCCGTGAGCGTTAATTTTAACCCCAGTGAGTCGGAAGCAATTTTGTAACAAATATTCATAACAGTTTTCAGATAAATCCGATTTTTATTCCATGTTATTTTTTCATGATTTAAATTTTCTTCCCTTAAAACTTACTAAATAAAATTAATAGATTAAAATAATTTTTCCCCACTGGTCAAAGGAAATATCCCAACTTTCGAAATTTAAAGTCTTGATATGAAACACTATTTTCACTCAAAGCACAGCGCAGAGAAAAAAAATCACACTGTAAGACATGTGTCTGTTAGGGGAAGACAGGCAACCCGCAAAACATGTCCTGTAAAAATGTCGACTCCACGAGAGACGTAAATTGACGGAATAGCATTCATAAACTTCGTTGAAGGAAAAAAAATGAATGGCGACAAGAGCAGCAGACGACCAACTTTATGAAAACACTAGAAGGTCATTGAAAAATCACTCTCTGTTTGTAAATATTGATATCCTCACGTGCATCTATTGTATACATATTTAAAATAAATGTCACAATAAGTTGTCATAACTGCCATTTGACTAAAAAGAAGTTATTGTTTATTTCTTGAAACTAAATCAAATGGCCAATATGACTTTACAAGGAGAGGACATATATTTCTGCTGGCTATGAGGCTATGTGATGAGTAGGCCGGATCACAATTGTGACCCGTCATGTTTTTGTCATATATCGTTTTATATAATACAACTAGCAATAACCCGTCAAGACAGGTTTTTAATTATAGTGAGTTGTTTCTGTTACACGTCAAACCACCACCAAGTTATTATTATCAATCATTTTAATCCATAATAATAAGTATGCATTACTTTAAATTAAAATTTTGTCTCGAAGAAACAATTAAAAAACTTACATTTTAAGGTTATTTTTAAGAAAATGATGAGTTAAATCCGTTTCCCGAATGAAACTGGACAGAAGAGTATCTTGACTGTCTGTTGATTTAATGTGCATCTCCGCACCTTCCTGTCTCCAGTTCATGTACTGTTTATCAATTGTGTTGTTGGCTTCTCTCCATAATCAAACTGTTCATGCACACCGTCATTTGCGCACTTTTTATATTTTTGGGGGAGTAGAAACAATACAATTATTGTCTAACTTTCAACCACAGTTGCACCTCTTACCTGTGGTTGAAAGTTAATGTACTCGCTCGAAAATAGAAAAGTGCGCAAATGACGGTGTGCATGATGTGACCGACCGACCGACGTACTTACGACGGGAATTCTGGAATTGGATAGCAATTAACTATCTTTATTATGACTTTTGTTACATATAAATTAGTTTGATAGGAGAGAAGAAATAACAATTTAAAAATTAGAAAGTGACAGTGCGTAAATACACATACATGTATTCATGAGAAGGACCGAACTCTTCCGTATGTATATTTAGAGAGAATTTGTGCATCTAAGATTTCCTTATCTTGTTTGTGTTTTCCTAACCCTGATAGCTCTCTCATTCAGACAACTGTGCACAGACAACTGTGCACAGACAACGTGCGCAAATGCGACACATAAAAACTAAAATTAAAAAAAAACCAACATGGCTGGCCTGCTGTGATAGGAACTTTATGTAGTGTTAACGCCGGCTGTGAGAGAGACAGGTTCACTCCCCCTGCACAGATCGCTTAAAATAAAGGTCAGACTAAATCAATACTCTCAGCCGTCGTCTGCTAGACCTTAGGGCGGGAATAAGAGACAGGCGCCATCATTGTAGCATGTATTTAAATAGACTACAACTGCATTTTTTTGTTAGCGCGCTCAATTATGCCTTTATTTTTAACAGCATTTCGTGTATTGATGAAGAGCGATATACTGGAGTCATCAATGTCTATATAATTCGTGTCATGACAGTTACGGTCAAGGTGATTCATACGGTCTAAACTGATTAAGATTCATGTGGTGAAGTGGGATGTTATAAATATTTATAGGGGACTTAGTGTACTGACTGAGATCAGCTGTGAAGGTATCTATATCTAATAAGAGTAGTGTATTATAGATAACCTTACTTGCTGCCACATATATATATATATATATCTCAGTCAGAATTATTCTGGAATAGTGTGATGACTACGTTGTATGTCTAGGGTATGTGTATGATGAAGTGTAAGTCATAACAACAACAGACAGATAAACAATTTAATTTATTCCACCACACTTGACAACACTGTGACACTCACATACATAAAACACTCTACAAGGATATCTTAAAGGAGTCACTGATAACTTTTCAAATAACAATATGTATTCATTGCTGTCATGAATGAATATGTGTCCTGATTCAAATACAAAGGGAACCAGGAATCACAATCAATTTTAATTACAAGTTATATGTACAGAATTTCTCAATATGAATATTGTAGTGACATATATTATTAAAAGTATCCTATGTGTGTCAGTTGTGTAGTAGTAATATGAGGTAATACTGGTTTTGTTTTGTTCAAGCTCTGTTGGTATTTGTCATCATGACTTCAATAGTTTGTCTTTATTGGAACTAGTATTGGAGATGTTCTCAGTTCCTGATATTAAAACAATTTACTTCCCCTCTTAAGTTTATGTTACAATGTTATTTTAAGATGGGGGTACATAATTTTGAGCTCAGCTGGCCACATCAGCTTATCTTGCGTGATGGCGGCAGGAAAAGACTCCTCTGCTCGATTTCTCTCCCCTGTGCTCTGGAGACACCTCACTGATAGCTAAATGGACCAAGGAGTATGCTGTCCGACTCTGGATTCAGCAAAGCTCTGACCAGGTGCTGCTCAATAACGTCAAGACCACGGTCCCACAATTCATAGAATAAACACAGATACGTTGACTAGCAATGAATTCTGGCACAAATACTGGCACAAATTCCCATCTGCTTATGTTCCAGGCTTTTATTTAGCAAAAATATGAGCTGGCTTCAACGCACTGTTGCTTTTTGTTGCTTTATCAAGCTTATTTGAACTAGTGGTCTCGAACTAACGCTCCTAAGTGATTATATCAGCGAGTCTGGCCAATGGAGCCACGTTTCGACAAGTGTTTGAAAAAATTTTACCTTCCTACGTCTCCCCTAACAACCAAGGATAGCATTTATAGTCCGACTAATCGTGTGTAGCCTTACATATCATTCCAGCCAATCAGTTCAAATGTAACTTGTGGCCCATTTCCCGTACAATGGTCGTTTAAAAAATCTACCACTGAGCGATTCTGATTTTGGGTGTTGTCTGACAGCACCATCATTTTATTTTGGCTATAACTTGTTAATTCCTAGACTATTTGCGTAACGTTTTACATATTCTTTGTCAGCAAGCCCTAAGGAACCCAAATATACAAATTTAAAAGAGCTAAGTGGCTGCGTTCAAAATATGCAATTTCTTCTACCTCCTGTTTCGAAGATGTGCTGTCTGGGTACTGTAATGTTTTCAAACGTAAACCCATCTATTGTTATCTTTTCTAATAAGCGTTTTTCGTGATTTTAAAACCTAACTCTGGGAAGGTTAGTGTTTTTATCACTGTCCGTCCGAAAAAGTTAGTGCATGTGGCCTTACACGCGTGATAGTAGTAATTGTGTATCGCGTTACGCTTGTTGGGGTGGCATTAATAGTGAGACGCGTGTTTAATTTTGCATGCGTTCCTGATTTTCATTCGCCCCTCTCTCTCTCTTTCTATTTGAGTCCATCTGTTCGTTCGTTTTGGTAACGTAATATAATTAATGTTAGGATTAATTTAGGTCATTACGCAGTGTGCCTCTCAATGTTTTTCTTAGAAATGCAATACCCGTTTTAATGTGTTGTGGAAACGCTTGTATTTATGCAGTGGCTTATATTTAACGTGGAAACGTTACAATTTGCAGACGAAGCATAAAACAAAGGGGATTTCGAGTACTGCCATTGTGACAGCACTGTTCTTTACCATTCTTCTTCCTTTTATTAAATTTATTTGTTAGGCTTTACATTTACCTGATAATTTATATATGTGGATTAGAATATTTCACGACACCTCCCCTCTTAAAACAGACATCCCATGTCAGTCCTTTATTCTATATACACATAGATAAATGTAAGTCAACTTGACTTTACTCTGCTGTGGTGCTATCATGGTTTTATGTAGTTGGGTCCATTCAGAGTAGGCACTACTCATGAAATCTGCCTCAGACTTCTACAACCAATAATATATTTCGGTTATGTTACTGAACAGCCGCAAGTGTGAGTGCTTGTCTTAATGCTGCTTCGCAACCCGTATTCACCATTTCTCTTCTCTGAGTCTGCGCAATGACATGTCCAGAGAACATTAGATTTCCCTCAAAATGTACGTTATGAGGAGATAACATATACCTGGTGATAGCAGAGTTTTCGTAGTGGATCCCATAATCTTCTTATTATCCTGTATGAAACATTCGGAATATCCTCAATCAAAGAGGCAACTCAGGGATTCATTACGTTCCTCCGAAATGTTTACATCCAACAATTTTCTCATCATTCTAGAGAAGACACTAGGCGCATTCTTCAATCCAAATGGCAATCTATTAAACTCATAGTGTCCTTCTGAGGTACTAAAAGCTAGGTATGGTCTAACCTCAGGCTTTACTGGAATCTGATAGTATCCTTTACTCAGATCCACTTTTGAGAAATATTTAGCTTTATTTAGTCTGGCAAACAGCTGATTTGTATCCGGCAATGGATCCACCTGTCCTTCTGTAATAGCATTCAGTCTCCTGTAATCTATACAGAGTCTATGTTCTCCAGAGGGCTTCCTTAAGAGTACAACACCGGAACTATACGAAGATTCACTGTGCGAAATAATTCCTTCCTTCAACAGATAGTCTATCTCTTCCTTCAAAGCTTTCTCCTTAGCAAACGGAATCGAATATGGTTTCATACAGACAGGTGTGGGGTCTATCAGTTTTTCATATCATATTCCAATAGGTTTGTATGCCCTGGTCGGTCTGTTAACACCTCTGCATGATTATTTAGAACCTGTTGCACTCTCTCTTTCTGAGTTTTCGTTAAATGTGTACTGATTTTCACCTGTGCTGCTGTCTCACAGGGGTGTAATGGATATTCAAATGATGAAAGTGGTTCCTTTTTCATCTCCATGGCGATGGACAAGGTCAACAAGTGTGTCTCTTCCTGATGTTCTCTTTCCAAATATTTCTTCAGGAGATTCACATGATAGATTTTTTCTTTCCCCTTCTTATCTATCTTATAATTTGTTCTAGACACCTTCTCTAAAACTGTATATGGACCCTGCCATCCAATTTGTAACTTATTCTGACTCCCGGGCAAAAGAAGCAGTACTTTCTCTCCCACAGCCAAATTTCTGTCTTTCGCCTTCCTGTTATAATAGGCAGCATGTTTCTTCCTGGCTTGTTTCAAATTTTCATTGGCAAGTTTCCAGCCAGTTTTTAAACAAGTGGTCAGCTCATTCACATATTGGTATGAAGATGTAATGTTTTCCTCTGCCTTTTCATCAGTCCACGTTCTTAACAAAGCTACATATGGACCTTTAATTTTGTGGACCTATTTGTCCATGCACCGGTATGGTCTCTTCCACTCGAAGCTCTGTAGTGATGATTTTTCTTCTCAGAATTATCAGTCACAAAACGACCGCTACCAATTCTTTTGGGGCTTTCTCCCCACTTAAAATTCTTGATGAGAGATTTCCTCTCTACATCTTCTTCCTCCAGTTTGTCTAAGTCCGATTGAGGGATTTTCGGCTTATCCTGGGGTAAGACATCCTTTTGCACTCTCCGCATAGTGGCCATTGTAAAACAGTTAAGTGAAGCTTGTCCGTGAAAAGGGGCTTCCCATTCCATTTGGTCCACTTTATCAAATCTATTTTTCTTTTTATTATCAGGCCTAATTTTGCCCCGTGGCGTGTCCAGGTCCTGATCAATGTTCCCACTTGTGGGTGTTCCCTCATGTGCTATGCTACACCTTTCTACAAAATTCTCAATGTCCCATCTTGCTTTGGGCCAATAATAATTGTGAGCCACCTTTTGAATGATGGTACCTATCTTCTCATGGTCCCCATCTGGTTTCACATGTAGGCTCCTTATTAAGTCTGCCCTATATCTTTTAGGAAGTACCAGCTGTCCCTGACCTTTGGATCTAGCTCCAGTCTTCCTATACATCAACTTGTTTTTCATGTAAAAATCTCCCTTGCCTGGAGTTGTATGACAAGTTGACAATTTTCTGAAACAAGGCTTGAGTGTTTTGTCCTCAGCCTGTGCCTTCCTCATCTCTTCTGGAGTGGTATCCAACATAATATCCTCCTCCTGTCTTGAGGTCGACCTGACCTGAAGGGTTGCCATATACACAGGTTTCCTTCTGCAACGGTCAGTGTCATGATTGTCCATCTGACAATTCTTACACCACCTTTTTCCTTGGTTGAAAGATTTTCTTTCATCATATTTCCTTTCATCGAATTGTGGGAATTTATTTTTATTTTCATACCGTGGCCTATCAAACTGGTGATTACCTTTGTTTTGATCCCTAGGATCAAATTTATTAAAGTTCTGTGGTGCCCTAAAGTTATCCACTTGTTTCTTTTTATTACCTGTTACCTCTGCTTGAGCTGCTTGATACCTTTCAGCAACATTTAGCAACTCACCCAGCCTCTCTGCACCTTGTTCCATGAGAAACTTTCTCATGTCTGGAGCCATGGACTCTCTTAATTGCTCTATAAGGACCATTTCCTTAAGATATGTGGTAGCTAATAGTTCATACCTATTTAGATAGCTCTCTATATCATCGTCTTTCTCAACAAAATGATCTAAATGAAAATTCATAGCTGAGGTTGAGGCTCCTTGGCTAGCAGTGGCATCAGAGGCAAAGGGACTGGCACCATTTTCAGGAGCATGGCCTTGAAACTCAAACTCCCTTAGTCTTAACTCATGTTCCCTTTGTAATCTCTTCTCCTCCTTTTCTGCTTCCCTTTCTGCAGCTAATCTCTTCTCTTCTCTTTCTGCAGCTAATTTCTTCTCTTCTCTTTCTGCAGCCTGTCTTCTTTCCTCTGCTTCCAATTTCTTAGCCTCAGCCTCAATCTGCAACCTCTTAGCCTCAGCCTCAATCTGCAACCTCTTAGTCTCAGCCTCAGCCTCAAATTGTAACTTCTTAATTTCCCTTTCAGCCTCTAACTTTCTTTCGGCTTCAAACCTTCTTTCTTCGCGTTCAATAAATTTGTCACATTCCGTAGTGACATAGGCAACCATAACTTGCCCATCTAATCCTAACTCTTTTGCAGTCTGAACAGCAGCAGATCGAAATTTGGCCAGGTCCGCCATTGTCTATCAGGTAAATTTATACAATGTCTAACCAACAATTCAATCTCTAAATATATATCTAATGGACAACACAGGCACCGTGAGCTCAACCTTATTTAATTCCACCCAAGGATACCTTTTAATTCTTATATTCCCTGAAGTGAATTACCCCCAATATTTTTAATAGGGAAAGATTCAAAATCCCAAGAGCGAGACCCCAATATATGTGGTGAAGTGGGATGTTTATAAATATTTATAGGGGACTTAGTGTACTGACTGAGATCAGCTGTGAAGGTATCTATATCTAATAAGAGTAGTGTATTATAGATAACCTTACTTGCTGCCACATATATATATATCTCAGTCAGAATTATTCTGGAATAGTGTGATGACTACGTTGTATGTCTAGGGTATGTGTATGATGAAGTGTAAGTCATAACAACAACAGACAGATAAACAATTTAATTTATTCCACCACACTTGACAACACTGTGACACTCACATACATAAAACACTCTACAAGGATATCTTAAAGGAGTCACTGATAACTTTTCAAATAACAATATGTATTCATTGCTGTCATGAATGAATATGTGTCCTGATTCAAATACAAAGGGAACCAGGAATCACAATCAATTTTAATTACAAGTTATATGTACAGAATTTCTCAATATGAATATTGTAGTGACATATATTATTAAAAGTATCCTATGTGTGTCAGTTGTGTAGTAGTAATATGAGGTAATACTGGTTTTGTTTTGTTCAAGCTCTGTTGGTATTTGTCATCATGACTTCAATAGTTTGTCTTTATTGGAACTAGTATTGGAGATGTTCTCAGTTCCTGATATTAAAACAATTTACTTCCCCTCTTAAGTTTATGTTACAATGTTATTTTAAGATGGGGGTACATAATTTTGAGCTCAGCTGGCCACATCAGCTTATCTTGCGTGATGGCGGCAGGAAAAGACTCCTCTGCTCAATTTCTCCCCTGTGCTCTGGAGACACCTCACTGATAGCTAAATGGACCAAGGAGTATGCTGTCCGACTCTGGATTCAGCAAAGCTCTGACCAGGTGCTGCTCAATAACGTCAAGACCACGGTCCCACAATTCATAGAATAAACACAGATACGTTGACTAGCAATGAATTCTGGCACAAATACTGGCACAAATTCCCATCTGCTTCTGTTCCAGGCTTTTATTTAGCAAAAATATGAGCTGGCTTCAACGCACTGTTGCTTTATCAAGCTTATTTGAACTAGTGGTCTCGAACTAACGCTCCTAAGTGATTATATCAGCGAGTCTGGCCAATGGAGCCACGTTTCGACAAGTGTTTGAAAAAAATTTTACCTTCCTACGTCTCCCCTAACAACCAAGGATAGCATTTATAGTCCGACTAATCGTGTGTAGCCTTACATATCATTCCAGCCAATCAGTTCAAATGTAACTTGTGGCCCATTTCCCGTACAATGGTCGTTTAAAAAATCTACCACTGAGCGATTCTGATTTTGGGTGTTGTCTGACAGCACCATCATTTTATTTTGGCTATAACTTGTTAATTTCTAGACTATTTGCGTAACGTTTTACATATTCTTTGTCAGCAAGCCCTAAGGAACCCAAATATACAAATTTAAAAGAGCTAAGTGGCTGCGTTCAAAATATGCAATTTCTTCTACCTCCTGTTTCGAAGATGTGCTGTCTGGGTACTGTAATGTTTTCAAACGTAAACCCATCTATTGTTATCTTTTCTAATAAGCGTTTTTCGTGATTTTAAAACCTAACTCTGGGAAGGTTAGTGTTTTTATCACTGTCCGTCCGAAAAAGTTAGTGCATGTGGCCTTACACGCGTGATAGTAGTAATTGTGTATCGCGTTACGCTTGTTGGGGTGGCATTAATAGTGAGACGCGTGTTTAATTTTGCATGCGTTCCTGATTTTCATTCGCCCCTCTCTCCAGTGGCTTATATTTAACGTGGAAACGTTACAATTTGCAGACGAAGCATAAAACAAAGGGGATTTCGAGTACTGCCATTGTGACAGCACTGTTCTTTACCATTCTTCTTCCTTTTATTAAATTTATTTGTTAGGCTTTACATTTACCTGATAATTTATATATGTGGATTAGAATATTTCACGACAATTCAGAAGAGTAACATGGAGACCAGTAACATATGATGGGAATAATATCAAGAGAGTAACAAACTATGCGAATAAAATGTGGACAGTAATATACGTGGGTAATTGAGTGAGGACAGTAAAATACGATGGATATAACATAATGAGAGTAATATACGATGGGAACAACATGAGGTTGGTAAAATAAGATGGAAATAACATGGGAACTGTAATATACGATTGGAATAACATGGGAATTGTGATATAAGATAGGAATAACATGGGAGCAGTAATATACGATGAAAATAACACGAGGAGAGTAACACCACAGTATTGTAAAGACAGTGACATACCGGTTCAGTCACGTGTCAGCATAGCATACGTCGTTATTTTATTCATTCATTTATTAACTTTCAAATCCCCGTGGAGCATAGGCCGTCAACAACTTCACGCCAAGCCTTCCTGTCCCGAGCCATCCTTTCAAAACCTTTCCAAGTCTTCTACACGTTTAAAACCTCTTGTAGAAGTGTGTCTCCAATACTGTTATATGCTTATCATTTACAGCATTTATTCTCATATTTGTATTTGTTTGTGTATGTTGTTGTCTGTGTATGTTGCTGTCTGTGTATGTTGTTGTCTGTGTATGTTGTTGTCTGTGCATGTTGTTGTCTGTGCATGTTGTTGTCTGTGTATGTTGTTGTCTGTGTATGTTGTTGTCTGTGTATGTTGTTGTCTGTGCATGTTGTTGTCTGTGTAGGTTGTTGTCTGTGTATGTTGTTGTCTGTGTATGTTGTTATCTGTGTATGTTGTTGTCTGTGTATGTTGTTGTCTGTGTATGTTTATCCCCAGTTATTGTGAATTTCCAACAAACATTTTTGTTCTGAGAGAATAGAAGTACTGACACCCTCAGGCATGTCGTACAAGGCGACTAATGTGAGGTTGGTCATGGGGCTGGTCATCTCATCATGTACAATAAATAGCTACATAAAACCATCACTACAAGAGCATGTGAATATGTGTGTACAGGCTTCCTGCAACGGAGCCAGCTGCAGTTGTGACCCAGTGCTCCGTAGGGAGCTCAAAGAACATGAATGATCTTATTCTGTTTGGAGCTCTATAGAGGGAGATCTGAAAACTCACGGACAATGGAACTGAACAAGGATAAAGAGCAGATGTCAGTAACTTGAACCGTTGTCACAAGTCTGGTGAGGTTGTCGTGATCCTGGTGAAGGCGTATGCTCCCCGGGTTGCTGAGATGTGGTGATAATGATGAGGATAATATGGACTGATTATTGTGAAAGTCGTGAGATCAATAAATATTATCGAAAGAGAGGCCGGAGTGTTTACCTCAGTTATCAAAGCATTGCACAAGTGTATCATAATGTTTACTTTGATTCAAACTTTTCTATTCGTTTTCCTTGTCAAATTTATCCACAGCAACAGAAATTAATTAATAACGAGTAAGTAACCTGCCAAAATATGACGGCCCCCCCCCCCCGGGGGGGGGGGGGGGGGGAGAGAATGAATAATTATTTTGTACTCTTTCTGTTGCATGTCCTGATGACGTCACTAATTCTCCTGTGGCCATTTTATTGCTCATATTTCCATTTCAACTTTCTAGTCAAATTTATCACGAATTATGGTCAATGGTCAATGCTTCATGGATAGAAATTGAAAGGCCTGCGTGCTTTTTTAAATTTGTGTTAACTTTAGCTTTCACGGTACAATATGCCCCGTTTCCATCTTTTCCAGCCAAACGCGCTCCGTTTCTATCTTTTCCAGACAATGCACCATGAAAATATTGCAAGGCATGCGCTTTCTGTAAACGGGTGTTCCATTAAGCTTTCATGATGCAAAGTGCACATTTTACCGTATTTTCCTGAAAGGGTGAAGGGATTTTTTTCATTGTTCGTTGTTTGACTTTTCATTTACACAATTAGTAATATTGGAATATTTGAATAAATCTAAAATCACAATTAATCGACCCAGATTTTAGGGCTCAATACTTTAAAATTTCTTTATTAAAAAAATTGTTTATCATATAGCAGTTATTTGTTTATCTGGCCAGTCACTGATGACAAAAATATGCTTAAAGTTTACTTACTAATGATTAAATTATCCGTATATGCCAAATAAGATCCCCAGTGTCGGACTGAGGATATGAACGATTGCCAGTTGGAACAAGAGACGAGAAGGTGACGCTGCAATGGAAAGGATATCCATTGAGGAAAGATGATGATAGCCATACAAGGCAGTCCGTGTTTCAGGGTAACGTCAGGGTAAGAGAGATAGGTATAGACTGAAAAACATACAGAGAAGAGAAGTGGAGAAGGAAGTGACAAGGCTGAGGAAGACATAGAAAGGTCTTAAACGGATGGAACAGGTCGGTTAACACGTTGGTTTGGTTTGGTTGTGGTTTTTAAGGACTTTCTTTCATTGCACACGGACCACGCCATCAGTGCTCCGATCTCCTTCCTTAGATCACACAAGGAGGATCTCAGCGCAGTGCACGAACTCCGTAGCACTGGCGAGAATCTCAATGTGTTGTATATAATGTATAGAAATCACACATTCTATAAATGTTTTTTTGTGGTGGGTAGGTTTCCTAATTTTAAAATTTTGCCAGGGCAGCGGCCAGATTTTTAACGTGCGCAACTTGCACACAGGACCTCCTATTTTTTTCGCCCTTATCCGAGAAGGCTAGGGATCCGATCTCACTACCCACAAGACAAGGGGGGAATTTGACGTAATTAGGACCACTGGTTCTGAAAAATATTTCAATAAATTATAATCCCTCAACTAAGATTCGAACCTGGTACTTCTTGATCACCTTGGTGTGAATTTGTTGAAACACTTCATCAACACCGACTATCTGCCCCCTTAAAATCAGCCTTTGCCTGTGTAACATGTCATCCGTATGTCAACCTTTCTTTTCCTCTCCTGCTCGTTTCGCGTACAAGTCATTTTTCTATGTGAATCATTTGTATCCTGATATACAGAAGTGAGTTATGGACAATTTGTAAACTTGTAAGAAAAGCACTATTTACCACAGAGATATAGTTTTACAAAAAAATGTTAACTTGGGCAGCTTAAATAGGAATGTCTTGAACGATGACAATGTGCAAATGAATTTTATTCCTCAGGTTAGAAAAGAAGCAATCCACGTTTTTTTGATCAACTTATGAGAAGAAGGATGCAGAAGTATATTGGGACAAAAGGAAAGGTAGAAAGAAAAAGAGATAGGGGACGACAGAGAGAGAAGATTCTGGACAGTTTGAAATCATGGCATGGAAAGAAGTCAACAGTAGATTTGATCAATAGTACTATAGACAGGAAGTTCTGTTATATAAAGGTATGTCACACAGTTTTGATCAATAGTAATGTAGATAGGAAGTTCTGTTATATAAAGATATGTCACACAGTTTAAATAAATACCGGATCAATATTTAAACAAGAATTTCAACTTTGGTTACGTTTTTCTTTTATTTACTTTTATGTTTGAAAAAAAAGAAAAAAGTTATTTAGATTCCCCGTGCTTACCCCCGAGTAAGGTCTCTAGTTTTATCTATGTATAAAAGTATATAAACCAATAAAACGGTATTAAATCGGTTCTACAAATTAACGGTTCACATGAAACAAGGGACGTTTCGGGTTTTACCCTTCGTCAGTCACAAACAGGTGACAAGGACAAGAATTACATTTAGGTACTACAAAAACATACGATGATGAGAAACATACACCAAATGAGCGATACAAGCAGATGGAAAAAGTAAACAACCACAGTGATGAGCGAAAAAAGAACAATAATAATGCAAGAAAATCGTAAAACCTGAAAGAAATACCGAAACAAGAAAGTAAATAATTGTGGTGAAGTACATTGATGCAACGATAAAATCATTAATTATATATTAAAGTCAAAATAATAGCAGTAGAAATAAAATTAGTAAAGTTGTAACGCGTCTTCTTTACCGCGCCAGAAAACGCATTGATTTAGGTAGGATAGAATATATTGAGAAATCTTATCGCCGCGTTGGTAGTATTAGCCTTTAAAACGCGCCCGTAAAGGGTTAACGATAAAAGTTTGAAAAAGCTACTAGCGTATTGGTTCCAGGAAAGATAGAAAGAAAAAAACACACAAACGCATAAGATTGAGAGAGCGGACACCTGCTGCCGGCTTGTCAAGTGTTAGAGGTTAGAATTAGCTACTCGGGCCAACAGTGCGAGACATGCCGTTAGCTTGTGTCGAAAACGATGTCGCAAGTTTGAAAATTTAAAAATACCCCGCTAGTCCAATACATTTCTAACCACAGACACTGGGGAAAAATATATATATACACACACGCATAATTACTTCCTATCGGGAGAAAGGAAGATCTGAGGCGATTTTTATAACATTCAAGTAGTGGAAACTTAGAAAACAACGAACATCAAAATGGAAAATATATTGAATTCTTTATTACTAGGTTTATGATCAAAAAAGTTAGCTAGTCTTAGAGCGGGTCTTGTTCTGATGGGTAATATGCTTTCGAATCAAAAATCCGACAGATAGAAATAAAGTTATAGACAAAAGACGGTATTTGTTCGTACAGACAGACCAACACATGCTCGTTTGGACTTGCATTAACGGTGAATTTTTTGACGCGTCCTTGAAAAAGGCAGGAAAAGGTTACAAGTAGTCTGTTGTAGAACGGGGTAGAAAAGGGGGAGAAAAATTATGGGATGGCTTAACACAAAATATATTTAGCAGTAGAGATCTAAGAATGAGAGAGGAAAAAACTTGGTAGTGTTCAAAAATCAAGTATGTTTTTGCTTTTAATTTCAAATTTCAAAATTGTCGTTCGTTTATTGGCCAAAGCCTTTCATATTATTAAGAACATTCAACGGCTTGACGCCATTTGTAGAAGATAGTCCCGAGAGCAGGACGTTGTGAATTTTGTGAAAAGTGATTAGCCTTATTAAAGCAAATATATATATGAAAGTATAGGCATCACAGTCCAGCCAGCAGTACATCTGGAATCTGCTATTCAACGTACCTGTGTTTTTTTTTTCATTGAATTCTGGTAAGACCGACATTATTCATATATATTTTGTTTAAAAATGTGAGTGAGAGATGCTGCCATCACGACTAAGTAATCAGGTCCCAAGCTGATTTATGCAGGGCTTGAAGAGGAATTAAGATGAAACACATTGCCAGTTTTGTAAATGCACATGTCTTGTGAAATAAAATGTTTTCTTAGGTGACCAGAGGGACACAGCTCACCTATCCAATTGTATGGTAGAAAAGAAAGATTAATACGATTATTGCAGATGCAGTGCCGCCTTTGTAGGAGAGACATGTGAACAACACTGGTACACTGTGGAATGGATGTGCTGGATTGGTCCATTGGATATGACCCAGCTCTTTATTTCTTATGTATGCTCTTTTGTATATAAAACACAGTCTAAATAAGATATCACGCAGGAGACATTGTTTCATTATTACAGGGTCTTATCTGGCACTAGTCTGGTGCCAGAGTTCTATGTGAAAGCTGTTGAGAAGTTTTGGAGGCCAGTAGTGATAGGGGTCGCCAGTATCCCCATTATTACTTTTGGAGCAGTGGTCATTCGGCAGAAAGAATCCAGACAGTTCCAGTGGGCCAGATAAGTGAAATATCTGGTGCCCTAACAGTACATCAGCTATAAGAGCAGCATACCCCTGTATCCAAGAAATAAAATATTTCCATAGTAAAATGAACAGTGACATTAGATGGTAAAGAGACTGGGAGTGATTTAAAAAATCTCAAACAGCCATCCAGTGGTAGAAACCAGTTATATACAGATTTTAGTAACACTATTAGTATAATTTAACAGTAATTGTTTGGACACTTGTCCCTGTGGGTCTAAAATTTACATTTTGTATATTTCTTGAATTCTTTTCATTTTTAAAGTCCTGACCAGAAGAATACTAGGTTCAGGACCAAATAAATCATACAGAAAATTATTAATTGTACAAAGTTATCCCAGGTGTTACTTCCTTTAATCTTACACCTTTAATACTTGTTTGTATGGCTGTGTATTATTGTTAAAGTACCATCACACCACACTTGCATATCCCTAGACATTAGACGTAGCTATCATTCATACTAGTCAAGAATAAGTCTGCTTGAGGCCATAAGGTGGTAGCAGAAAGGTATCCTGATAACTCAACCCTAATTTTGCTAGAATCAGGAACCTTCACAGCTGGCCTCATTCAGTACATTAAGGAAAAATATCAACATCATTTCATAACATCAAAACCCACCACAATAATCAACGAAACGGAAAAAAAGAATGAACAAAACTTTGAAACACGTAAAAGCTAGATCCGTAGATGCTTGGAATAGCACACTGAGGTACCTTGTCCAAGAAATCGTCTAAGGAAGTGACGTATAAGAAAGCGACAATTTAAAAAGATACAAAAGGATACGAAACGAACCAACACAAAAACATAAGAAGATAGATCGAAAAAAACAACGAATAAAGAAGAATGAACAAGAGAGAAAAGCCACCAGAATTTATGCAAACTGATGTTGCACATTAAGGCATTTTGCAGATAAACAGCCCATTTGAAAAATGAGGCAATTCTCCAACGAAAAGCGAGTTCGGTCATTACCGATACACGAAAGGAGGGCAGTGACATGAATATCAGAATTACCTGAATGGTCAGGCCTATTGAAATGAAGTGCCACCGGTAAATGTTTGCCATGATAGATGTCATTTAAGTGCTCACGAAACCTGTCTGCCAAACGTCTACCAGTTTCACCAATATATGTAGGTAATGCCACACTTCTTGCAGATGATGGCATAAATCAGGTTTCTGGATTCGCACGTGAAAAACTCTCTAATGACAAATTTTCTTTTCGGAAAAGTGACTGTCTGAGTTTGGAGTACAAACGGACAGCTCTTACATATACTGCGTTGGCACGGTTTAGTACCAAAGTATGAAGGGCTAGTATGTTGGCAAGGTTTAAACCAATAAAACGGTATTGAATCAGTTCTACCAATTAACGGTTCACAGGAAACAAGGGACGTTTCGGGTTTTACCGTTCGTCAGCCACAGTTACAAACAGGTGACAAGGACAAGAATTACATATAGGTAGATATACTGTTTGTTAACTGCTCGAAGTGTTTTTTTTTTTTTTTGTTTTTTTTTCTACAGTAGTGTGTAAGAAAGTAGTTTTTTTATAATGTTCCCTCCAGAAAGTACGGCTATACGTGAGAATGTATTTCTATATAGTTTCGTATTGATGATTGATGATACATGCAGAGATGTTCTGATTATTTGTTGACTGTTTGAGTGAGTATCAGGATCGACGAAGCAAGACAATGGCAGGATGTCAGACGGGCCTGAGTGCCCAATTCTCAACCCATTTAAAATTAAGTTCGTAGTTCTTTTCTCCGCTTGTTTTTGGTCTTTTTCTGTCTCTCTTCATAAAGTTGGGGCCTAGTACAGTGAAGCCTTTAACAATTCACTCCCTACGGCAGTACCGGCTATGGGACTCAAAGCCGCTCATCTGTGGGAAAATCTTCCACATACCCTTAAAAGTGTACTCATTCTATAGCAGACTGTTCGAATATGTCATGAGTTATGATTATATGCCCACCCTAACCTGATTATGTTTCACATCATTGTCTAACGTATTGTATAGAGTGTTTGGATTGGGAGAAGGGGGAAGGGGGGTGTGGGGGGGGGGGGGGGGGGTAAATTACTTTTTTTTCCAACTTACTTAATTTTGATTATGATTGGATACTATAAATGTATGCTGTTTCATTACTATTATAATGATGCGTGCCTTTAAATTAATGCTTAAAGTAACATGTGGGAATGAAAGGACACAGTATGCAAGATAGATAGATAGATAGATAGATAGATAGATAGATAGATAGATAGATAGATAGATAGAGAGAGAGAGAGAGAGAGAGAGAGAGACAGATAGAGAGAAACAGAGAGAGAGAGGAAGGGGAGAATATTCGCCTGCGAGCCTATTTCTTAACCCTTTGAAAATAAAGTTCGTTCGTTCGTTCGAAAGCCTATGCTGCTTTGGGAACTGAGGGTAGTGATGATGATGACGATGCTAATGTCATGGGGCATCTGACATTGTTATATTAGCGTTATTAATTGAACAAGTGTGTCAGAAGTTCTAAAGATTATATCCGGCCTCTATTCTTTCTAATAAATGGAAACTGATTTATTAGAATTTAAAAAAATAAAATGGAACATAAAAAAACAGGAATTAGACTTTTACATTGTCCAAAGCGCATTTATTAATGAAAAAACACGTTCAGCAGCTGCATTGAATCCTGGCAGTGCCAAACAAAAACTTACTAGGCATTTCAGGTTCTCAGCATTTATATCCTGCTTTGTAAAATGAGCGAACATCTCACACCATTTTTCACTGACACTTTGATCCTTCAGTTCACTCCACACATCAAATTTGCTTTCACAATATTTTTTCACACATGCAAACTCATCAAATAAGTCCTCTTCATTCACAGTAAAATTTGGTGACACTGTCTTCATGAATATGTAGCTTTCTTGGATGTTCTTCCAAGTCACAGACTCCTTTCCCTTCAAATTGATCCAATCCATAGACTGAAGAGGCGTAAGAAATGGTCTACACCACTCCTGAATATATTCAATGCAGGTGTCATAGAAATCTACTGCATAGCTTTGAAACTTTTCAACTGTTATGTGTCCTTCTTTTTCTAATTCTTGCAACTGATTTCTAACAGTAGTGGTAAGAAACTTTTCTGCCTTCCTGTAGTTTAATTTTTCGACCAGTTTGTTTACTTCATCCTTCACTTCAATTACTGTTGTCTCTTGCTTTTCAACACATTTGATGTAACCGAAAATTGATAAAGTAACACTACTAAAACATGGAATAAAATCCGTTACCCAAAGATTTTTTTTTCAGGAAGGACCCTTAAAAAGCGGGACATTTGGAATAAATTCGGGACACCGGGACATTTTATCAAAAAACGGGACTGTCCCGGGGAAAACGGGACGAATGGGAGCCCTATCGTAGATCAGTACCAACCATGTCGTAGATCAGTACCAACGATGTCGTAGATCAGTACCAACGATGTCGTAGATCAGTACCAACGATGTCGCAGATCAGTACCAACGATGTCGCAGATCAGTACCAACGATGTCGCAGATCAGTACCAACGATGTCGTAGATCAGTACCAACGATGTCGTAGATCAGTACCAACGATGTCGTAGATCAGTACCAAC
This sequence comes from Oreohelix idahoensis, assembly GCA_024509875.1. NCBI lineage: Eukaryota > Metazoa > Mollusca > Gastropoda > Stylommatophora > Oreohelicidae > Oreohelix > Oreohelix idahoensis. The sequence continues at coordinate 265,386 of JAMPIV010020257.1, forward strand.
GATGTCGTAGATCAGTACCAACGATGCCGTACATCAGAGCAATACATGAATATAAGCATTCTCAATGTTAAAAAAAAAAATGCGAACACAAAGAAGCTAAGAAGAGTTGTGATTGTGACAAAGTGAACAACCAATGTGATAATATGATTCTCTACGGATAGCATTAACATGGACCACGAACATGCTATTAATTAGAGGAAAGAATTGAGGCCCTTGACATGTGGATATATAGAAGACTGGAGCACATCTCATGGACAGACAAGAAAACAATTAAAGAGGTCATAGAAAAAACAAAGGAATGATAAGGAATTAATGAAGGTGATTAAAATTAGACAGCTAAAATATTTTGGCCATGTAAAGAGACATAACTCTTTAGTAAAGACCATAATAGAAGGACGAGTTACAAGGGGAAGATAGCCCTGTAAGTAGGAAGATAACATCAAGAGATGGACAGGGTAGAGTCTATTAGAGTGCAACATCAAGACAAGAAACAGAAGACATTGGAGATCCATTGTTGCTGACATTTGATGTTGAGATGGCAGCTGGTGATGATGTTGAGCATTACAATAAGAGGTATTCTGATCATCAGCAGGTTTAATCCGGTCAGGTAAGTGTTTCCGCCCCTTTACACTCTTCGTGAAATATAATTGTTAGAAACAGAACAATAACAAGAACTAACAATTGCTTTTAAATAATAAGAAGAACGATTGTTAAAACATTAATTATAAGGAAAAAATATTTAAATACGAGAACTAACATTGTAACAAAATAACAGTTACGGGAACTATCATCGTAACAAAATAACAGTTACGAGAACTATCATCGTAACAAAATAACAGTTACGTGAACTATCATCGTAACAAATTAACAGTTACGAGAACTATCATTGTAACAAAATAACAGTTACGAGAACTAACATTATAAGAAAAAAGAACTAATACAGGAATTATAATTGTACGAACGTTCGCAGTTGCCAGAACCATATTAAATAGTTGTAAGAATATTTACGAGAACTACACGTGTCAGAAAATGGATAATAACGAGAAATATAATTGTAAGAAATACAACAGCTAACAAAAATAACAGAAGAAAAAGACAGCTTACCATTACCATGGGTGTAGTAAGGGGGCCAATTTACGAGAAATATTACTTAACAAACATAATCATATCAGAATAAGAATACAAAAAGCAAGAGAAACTTTCATTGAGACATATATGGAGATCAAGAGAAATCATGTCCAGTTCAAAAATAGGGATCTTCAAGTCAAATGTCAAGTCAGTCCTATTGTATGGCTTTGAAAGTGGAGAACAACAAAAACAACAACCAAACAGCTGCAGACTTTCATAAATGGGTGCTTGCGTAGAATTGAGGGATTGAAATGGCATGACGAAGTCACTAATGTGGAACTGATGACAAGTACATGACATGCGCCAGTGGAGGATCAGCTAACGATTTCTGTGGGTGTAGGTAAAGGATCAGTTAACGATATATGTGGGTGTAGGTAAAGGATCAGCTAACGATATCTGTGGATGTTGGTAAAGGATCGGCTAACAATATCTGTGGGTGTAGGTAAAGGATCAGCTAACGATATCTGTGGGTGTTGGTAAAGGAACAGTTAACGATATCTGTGGGTGTTGGTAGAGGAACAGTTAACGATATATGTGGGTGTTGGTAAAGGATCAGCTAATGATATATGTGGGTGTTGGTAAAGGATCAGCTAACGATATATGTGGGTGTTGGTAAAGGATCAGCTAACGATATCTGTGGGTGTAGGTAAAGGATCAGCTAACGATTTCTGTGGGTGTTGGTAAAGGATCAGCTAACGATATCTGTGGGTGTAGGTAAAGGATCAGCTAACGATATCTGTGGGTGTAGGTAAAGGAACAGCTAACGATATCTGTGGGTGTAGGCAATAGAACAGTTCAAAATTGTCTGTGAGTGTAAGTAAAAGAACAGCTAACGAGATCTTGGGTGTAGGTAAAATAACAGCTAACGAGATCTTGGGTGTAGGTAAAAGAACAGCTAACGATGTCTGTGAGTGTAGGTAAAAGAACAGCTAACGAGATCTTGGGTGTAGGTAAAAGAACAGCTAACGATGTCTGTGAGTGTAGGTAAAAGAACAGCTAACGAGATCTTGGGTGTAGGTAAAAGAACAGCTAACGAGATCTTGGGTGCAGGTAAAAGAACAGCTAACGAGATCTTCGGTTTAGGTAAAAGAACAGCTAACGAGATCTTGGGTGTAGGTAAAAGAACAGCTAACGAGATCTTGGGTGTAGGTAAAAGAACAGCTAACGAGATCTTGGGTGTAGGTAAAAGAACAGCTAACGAGATCTTGGGTGTAGGTAAAAGAACAGCTAACGGTATCTATCTTTATTGTGTCACTTTTCCTTCCTTATAGAGCATGAAGCCATCACTGCAGTGATAGTTTCTGTAGTTATTTATTTGACATGCTGAGGTTGTCAGCTCCATGCACATATTAGTCACCTTGTACGACATGCACAACCTCATATTAGTCACCTTGTACGACATGCACAACCTCATATTAGTCACCTTGTACGACATGCACAACCTCATATTAGTCACCTTGTACGACATGCACAACCTCATATTAGTCACCTAATACGAATGACATGAGGGAGCACTAATTCTATTTTCGCACAGTTTTCTCAGAGACCCCCGGAACTGCACCTGCCAACGAGAACTATTGATGTAAGTAAAGAAAAAGAGTTACCTGCCAAGTAGTGTTCTTGTAGGAACGACAGATTATTGTGGGCATGTCATGAGACAAAAAAAGGTCAAGCTGCTCTTCCATTTTCACTGACTAGAAAGATAAAAAGATGGTACAGCTTTGAGAATAAAATAAGAGAATGTAAAAGCATCATTAAAGATTGCATTCACCTTGCAAGTTATTGACCCACATGAAGGAACATGATTGACAACCTCCTTATTGGAGCAGGTCGCCCAAAGCCGGAGAAGGTTAAAAAACTTAAGTGAAGAAAAAATGAAGACGCAGGAGATGTCAGAAACTCAATTACTGGCGTCAGAAAATATGCACGTGACTTTATCTCAACAAATGTATTGGTAAATATTGTGTTAGTCTGAGCACATAGATAATAATACATAAGCCCAAACATATGGGGTCCTTCTTCAAATATATTATTGAGTCGAACTACAGAGGTGGTGTTTATTATGTTTCATCATCATAATTCTTGAACCTGTGGGAAAGGAAAGAGGTAGGAGGAGGGGGCGAGAAATCTTCAATTATGCCGAGGTAATGTTTCCTGTCTTGCGCCATCAGTTCAAATTTGCTTTAGGAGATATTTTTAATGTGCTTACATTTATAATATTTACCCGGCTGTCAACTATCTATTATTTTGTCTACCTGAAGTCTGTGATTTCATCTATCAGAAGTCTGTAATTTATTCTGTCTGAAGACCGTGATTTAGAATATCTTAAATCGATGGGTTAGTCTGTGTGAAGTCTGTTTTAGCCTGTCTGAAATATGTGACTTATTCTGTCTGAAGTCTGTGAAAATAGTCTGTCTGCAGTAAATTAATTAGCATACATCCAGTGTATTATATACTCTGCATTCAGTCTATTTTTATTAAAGTCTATATTCTATTATTTAGCCTGTCTGTAGAATATTATCTAGTCTGTCTGTCGTCTTTTATTTAGTCTGCTTGTAGTTTATTATTTAATCTGTCTCCAGCTCATTAATTAACTTGTCTACAGTTAATTACTCAGTCTGTCTGTCGTATATTATTTAGTATGTCTGTAGTCTATTATTTAGTATGTCTGTAGTCTACTATTTAGTCTGTCTGTACTCTATTATTTAGTCTCTCTGTACTCTATTATTTAGTCTGTCTGTCGTCTATTATTTAATCTGTCTGTAGTCTATTATTTAGTCTGTCTGTAGTCTATTATTTAGTTTGTCTGTCTTCTTATATTTAGTCTGTCTGTAGTATATTATTTAGTCTGTCTGTAGTCTACTATTTATGTCTATATTCTATTATTTAGTCATCTCTATCGTCTATTATTTAGTATGTCTGTAGTCCATTGTTTACTCTGTCTGTTATTTAGTCGGTCTGTAGTCTATTATTTAGCCTGTACTCTATTATTTAGTCCGTCTGTATTTTATTATTTAGTCAGTCTGATTTCTAATATTTAGTCTGTCTGTAGTCTATTTATTGGTCTGTCTGTAGTTTCATTTTTAGTCTGTCTGGAGTTTCATATTTAGTCTGTCTGTAGTCTAGTATTTAATCTGTTTATAATATATTATTTAATTTGTTTGTACTCTATTATTTAAGTCTGTCTATATTCTACTGTTTAGTCTATACTCTATTATTTAGTCTGTATGTAGTCTATTATTTAGTCTGTCTATCATCTAGTATTTATCTTGTCTTTAGTCTATTATTTACCCTGTATTCAGTCTAATGTTTTTCTGCAGTCTCTGATTCCTGTCTCCATTCTATACTTTACTCTGTCTGCAATCTATTGTTCAGCCTGTTTACACTCAATGATTTACTTAGTCTACATTCTTTTATTATGTATGTGTACATTTATTTAGTTAGTCTGTCTGCAGTATATTTGTTTGTTTGTCTGTCGACAAGTTAATTATTATGTTTATAGATATTTTTCGTTTTTAGTCTACCACATACACATTATTAAGTGTATTGTGATGATGTCACCATGATACAACGTTAAAATATCTCCAAAATTAACGATGAAATATAGGGTTAAAAATAATGCGTAAGATACTAGGAGACATGCTCGCCCATGCCAGCCTTTCCCACCGCCATTTAAAACTGACGAGTTAGAAGTGCAGACGAAACGTTTACCCTTTGTAGACGATAGAGAACGGAGGACACAAAAAAGGAAAAATATGACTGAACACGTGTTTGAAGTTCGAACGGCAAAAAGACGCAAGTGGGGGTGAAAGAAAAAAAAGTCACGTCCCGAGTTGACATAAAGTAAGGAAATGGACAAGAAAAGGACATTAGCTCTTGATCGAGAGTCATTTCTTGGAGGTTTTTCGATACTTGGTCTTTATTTGAATGCCGCGGCAAAACACATGAGGGAAGGTTCTCGAACAAATTTCAAAAATTAAACTTGAGAAAAAAATATGTTTTTTCTTAATAATAGAGTTATGAAAATAAAACCTAGCTAGTTTGATAGCCCATCTTGAGCAGAGAAATAATATTCTTTCAATTATACAGACGGACAGATAATAAGGACGATATTGACAAAAGACTGTATTGTTCATATCAGACAAGCGACTGCACTGTTAACCCATGTCACTAAAAGTTACCAAAATCTTGGCCTTGAGTCTGCAAACGTAAAAATCGAGCTGTAATTAAAGAGAGGGAATGTGGTGGAGCATTGTAGCTAAAAATAACTTAGACAGCAGATTCGTGTAGGAAATGCATGTAAAACCAAGAGTGTTTTTATGAAAAAACAAGTAGAGACAGACGGACTAACAGACCGTAATACATACTTGACTGAGATTTGACTGAAGTGACTTTTGGTTGGCAATTTGAAAGTTAGGGGGGAAGTCGGCGATTGGTCAACGCATTTTATAGTAGCGCGATAGAGAGGTGAAAGTTTGCCATTTGACATAAGTCTGTTCAGAGACGCAGTTTGAATCCATAGTGTGTGTCGATTCCATAAGAATATAACTATATAGTGGGACGACATCATACAGCCAGCAGCTCAGCTGAGTTTTGCTAGCAAATGTAACTGTGTTCTCAATTCTGAATTCTGGTAAGAATGAACAATATTTATTCTGTATATTTTAATAATTCGAGTGATTGATACTGCCATATCATAAAAATGATTACGACAAGTAAGTGTTCGCTCTAGATCCCCAGCCCTAGTTCAGGGTCTAGAGACATACATACAAAGAAAATATATAGGAACGCCTAAATGAAACTATGAAAAAGGATCTAGTGTTGAGATCAGTGGAACATATCACCTATCTTATTTAATAGCAGGAAGCTATTGAACATATCTCAGATGTAATGTAGTCTTGGGGAACTGATACTATGTGAAACCAACTTGGTAAGATGTGCTGTGTGGTCAGAGAGATCTGACCCAGTCTATGTGGTGTTGTTGTGTGTAGTGTTGTGTGCAGAAGTGGTTCAGAAGATAGAGTTCTGACACATGACCCAATACTTTTGTTTCAGAACTGTGAGTTTCTATTTGGCACCAAAGCGGTGTCAAATGCTGTAGTAATATATACAAGTGTGGACCAGAGCAGTCTATCATTGTGTCAGAGCAGCCGTATATTGCCCCCAGCACGGAGAGGTGGGGCCACAAGACTTTTGTACAGGATCGACGCAGGCGAGATAAGTTATATCTGGCCTGCTGGACTTTCACCAACGAAATTTTCAACTAAATTATCCCTAATTCACCATTAAAATAGAGCCATGACATTGGGGAAATTAAACTATATATATTTATCCCTTAAGTCAACGGACAATGTTTGGCAGTCATAGACTGGGAGTGATGACACCATCCCAACAGCATATCTAGTAATAAGTTCTCCTGTGACTATCTTAATATAATTATTATTAACCAGTCATTTGAAATAATTAAGTACACATTTTCCATTTATTATGTCATATGATTTTGCATTCCATTTATGACTCCATAATATTTCTTATGTTCTGACCAACTAAACATTTGGTTCAGAACAAAATAAATTTATCAAAAGATTTAACTTTTAAAACTAAAACAGCCTGAGTTAGTTCAGTGTGTTATAAATTTTATTAATATTATTAGACTTCTTAAATATCTGTGTGTGTGTGTGTGTGTGTGTAATCTACCACAACACATTACATATCAGTACCCTAGACTTTTAACGTAGCCACATTCATTAGAAAAAAAAAGATATGTGTGAGGTCGTAAGTGGTAGTAAGAAGGGCCTTCTGTAATTCACATCTACATTTATCTCAGGAGCCTTCACAGCTGACCTCATACATCACACTAGGTGACATCAACCATACAATACCATCAAAATCCACTACATATATTGGGGGCTCGTCCGGGATAATTAGCTTATCAGTAATATTAGGATCTCCTGGTGGGAGAATTAAATCAGGGGAACAAATTGTAAAAATTAAAAGTGTCCCTTAAAATTGAAAGTGAAAATAAAAGTTGGTGAATCTTCACAGCCAGTGGTAATTAATTAGTTAACTGGCTAATTAGAATTACCTTAGTCTATAGTAATTAGAATTACTTTAGTTATTTATTGGTTGGATTTTTACCCTGATCATTGTTATTTTGTGTGATGGCTGAGCTAGCAAAGTTCAGATCAGCTGCTGTGCTAACGGCGAAGGAAATGGGAATGGATGGTCAGGTTTTAATTCAGTATGTAACTGCTGAATGTGACAAGTATATTGAAAGGGAAGATAAAAGGAAAGAAAATTAGCTGAAGAGAAGAGAAGAGGTTACAAATTGAGGCTGATGAGAACTTAAGAGGCTGCAGATTGAGGGCTGACAAAGAGGCTAAAGCAAAGAGGCAGAAGATAAAAAACAGAAAGGGAAGCAGAAACATAAAAAGGCCGAAAGGGAGGCATTGGCCGAAAGGGAGGCAGAAGATAGAAGGTTGCAAAGGGAGCACGAATTACGACTAAGGGAGCTGGAGTTACAAGGCCAGGCTCCTGAAAATGGTGCCAGCCCTTTTGCCTCAGATGCTGCAGCTAGTCAGGGTGCCTCAAACTCAGCTATGGGGTTTCATTTAGACCATTTTGTTGAAAAAGACGATGACATCGAGGGGTACCTCAGTCGTTTTGAATTATTAGCTACTACATATGGGTTAGAGAGAGAGAGGTGGAGTTTAAAGTTATCACAGGGACTGAGAGGTACTTCTTATGAAGTCTTCGCAAAAATGAACAGAGAAGACCAAGACAATTATGACATGTTAAAGCAGGCTTTGTTATTGAGGTACGAAAAAAATGGTGAATTTTATCGTAAGAAATTTAGAAATGCCAAACTGTTGTCTGGGGAGACATACCACCAATTCTCTGCCAGACTGGAAACCTATTTGGAGAAATGGACTGCTCTGGGGAAGACCCAAGATCTTAAAGAGATGATCATGATAGAGCAATTGAGAGAGTCCATGGCTCCAGACATGAGAAAATTTCTCATGGAACAAGGTGCAGAGAAGTTGGGGGAGATTTTAAATGTCGCTGAGAGGTATCAGGCAGCCCAGGCAGAGGTAAGTGGCACTAAAAAGAAGCACATAGAAACTTTTAAAGCTCCACAGCCATTTAATAAATTTGAAAATAGAGAACAGGGTAATAAAGGCAGGACAAACTTTGAACGGCCAAGAAATGACTATCGAGACAGAAACTCACAGTTCAATGACCAAAAATACAATGAAAGAAAACCGTTTAACCAAGGAAAAAGATGGTGCAAATGGTGCAAGAAAGATAACCATAACACCGAATTTTGTAGAAGGAAACCTTCAAACATTGCTGCAATGAAGTCGGGGACTCAAAGATTAAAGGTTAATCCTAATGGACAGCAGGAACCTTATCACCCCCAGTTTTGTGAGGATGTTATTTGTAATGGGGTCACCATAAGGTGCCTTTATGATACAGGTTTGGATTATGATTCAGTTGTGAAGTCTAGCCTAGTGGACCCAAGTCAGTATACCACAGAAACAGTGGAAATACAAGGGGCGACTAAGGACATACCACTCATGACACTTCCCATCGCAAGGATAACGGTGAAAACTCGCTATGTGGAAGGAGAAATCAGAGCAGCAGTGATAGATGAACCAATCTACCCTCTGATATTGGGGTGTAGATACGTCTTCTTGGGGAATCCCGAGAGACCTGTGATCATGGCGACAGTGCAGACCAGGTCACAGAAAAAGGAGGAAGAAGGTGAACCTATAAATGCTCATCCAGAGGAGATGAGGAAGGCGCAGGCTGAGGATAGGACACTCAAGCCATGTTTTAAAAAATTGCCCAAATGCCACACACCTCCAAGCAAGGGGGAATATTTTATGAAGAACAAACTATTATACAGGAAGGCCGGAACTGGAACAAATGGTCACAACCAGCTGGTTCTTCCCACTTCATATAGGGATAAAGTGATGGAACTCGGGCATGCGATTCCCTTCAGTGGTCACATGGGGATCAGCGCCACAGGACAGCGTATAGCTTGTCATTACTTCTGGCCAGGGATAACGGAGGATATAAAAAGATATGTCAAATCCTGTCCAGAATGTCAAAGGGTAGCTCCAAAGCACTGGACTGCTCCTGCAACTCTAGGGGAAATGCCCATAGTGGGAACACCTTTTGAGAGGGTTGCAGTGGATATTGTGGGACCTCTCACTCGGACCAAGAGGAGGAACAGTTACATCCTTACTCTGGTGGACACTTGTTCTATGTGGGGAGAGGCGGTAGCCCTGCCATCAATTGATTCAAAACATGTAGCAGAGGCACTACTTACAATATTCACAAGATTAGGATTCCCGCATCAAATCTTGACTGATAATGGCTCTCAGTTCAAGGGGAAACTAACGGAAGAAGTTTTTAAGCTATTTCAAGCCAGACACTTTCATTGTAGTCCGTACCATCCGCAAGGGAACGGCCAGGTAGAGAGGTTTAATGGGACTCTCATTTCTATCCTGAGGAAGCTGGCACACGAAAAACCGGATCTGTGGGATCAATTCCTGCCCGCCGCATTGTTTGCGTATCGGGAGGTACCACATAGTTCAACCGGGATGGCTCCCGCAACTCTGCTATTTGGGAGGCCAATAAAAGGTCCATTAGAAGCACTATTAAGGACCTGGACAGATGAGAAGGCAGAAGAGACTGTTACCTCATCTTATCAATACGTGAACGAACTGACCACTCGTCTGAAAGCTGGATGGAAACTGGCAAATGATAATTTGAGACAAGCCAGGAAGAAACATGCAGCATATTTTAATAGGAAGGCAAAGGACAGAGAACTAGCTGTGGGAGAGAAGGTGCTTCTTCTACTACCCGGCAGCCAGAATAAATTACAAATTGGATGGCAAGGTCCATATACGGTTCTAGAGAAGGTGTCTAGAACAAACTATAAAATTGACAAAAAGGGGAAGGAGAAAGTTTATCATGTAAACCTTTTAAAGAAGTATCTGGACAGACCACTCCAGGAAAGCACCCCCTTACTGACCTTGGCTATCGCAACTCAAATGCAAAAGGAACCACTCACCTCGCATGAATACCCATTACATCCTTGTGAAACAGCGGCACAAGTAAAAGTCAGTAAGCACCTGACTAAAAATCAGAGGGAGAGAGTTCAACAGGTTCTGGAGGAACATACAGATGTATTAACAGATAAACCAGGACATACAAATTTGCTACAGTATGACATGAAACTGGTAGACTCAAACCCAATCTGTATGAGAGCCTATTCTATTCCGTTCGCGAAGGAGAAGGCATTGAAGGAAGAAATAGATTATTTGTTGAAGGAGGGGATTATTTCACACAGTGAATCATCTTTTAGCTCCAGTGTCGTTTTGTTGAGAAAACCGTCTGGGGAACACAGACTGTGCATAGATTACAGGAAACTGAATGCTGTCACAGAAGGACAAGTGGATCCATTACCAGACACAAAACAGTTATTTGCCAGATTAAACAAGGCAAAATACTTTTCAAAGGTGGATCTTAGTAAAGGCTATTACCAGATTCCAGTGAAGCCTGAAGTGAGACCTTATTTAGCGTTTAGCACATCGGAAGGACATTATGAATTCAACATGCTACCATTCGGATTGAAAAATGCTCCGAGTGTATTTTCAAGGATGATGCGCAAATTGTTGGATCCCCTGAATAACCCATGTATCACGAATTTCATGGATGATATTCTCGTCGCCACAGAGACATTTGAAGAACACATTGACGCTCTAAAAATGTTATTTGATAGGCTTAGGGAGGCGAACTTAACTGCTAGGCCAACAAAATGTTGTATTGGATGCAAAGAGTTGGAATTCTTGGGACACACTGTATATCAGGGTAACATGACCCCTGATCCCAAGAACTTGGAAAAACTGCAGAGAGCACCTAGACCACAAACAAAAAAGGACGTGCGATCATTCGTGTCGTTATGCGGATTTTATCAAAAATATATCAAAAATTTTAACTCTATTTGTGCTCCTCTGACTGATCTGACTCGCAAGGGACTTCCAGATAAAATTATTTGGACTGCGCAATGTGAATTAGCTTTCCAAGAATTAAAGGAAAAACTCACTAGCAAGCCTATTCTCAAATTGCCTGATTTGACACAGGACTTTGTGGTGAGAACAGATGCAAGTAATGTAGGCCTCGGGGCGGCCTTGTTGCAGAGGTCATCTTCACCCGATGGGGAACTGAACCCAGTCGCTTATGCAAGCCGCAAATTGAATAAAGCGGAACAAGGATATTCTACAAGCGAAAAGGAATGTTTAGCGTTAATCTGGGCAATAAAGAAGTTTCAAATCTATCTGTATGGTAGGACTTTTGTGGTCCAGACGGATCATCAGCCCCTCGTATTCTTATCTCAGGCTAAGCATGAAAACGCAAGATTGTTGAGGTGGTCTTTATTACTGCAACCTTATCAGTTTATTATCGAATACATCCCAGGGTCATTGAATGTCGGTGCAGATTTCCTCAGTCGGCACCCCTGTGATCAAGATTAGAGTAGTGGCAGGCGTGAGGAGAGATTTTATCTATGTGTATCACTGGTTTTGGAACTTGCCGTAGTGCATGTTCTCAGGTGGGGACATGTGTGATGATGTCACCATGATACAACGTTAAAATATCTCCAAAATTAACGATGAAATGTAGGGTTAAAAATAATGCGTAAGATACTAGGAGACATGCTCGCCCATGCCAGCCTTTCCCACCGCCATTTAAAACTAACGAGTTAGAAGTGCAGACGAAACGTTTACCCTTTGTAGACGGGAGAGAACGGAGGACACAAAAAAGGAAAAATATGACTGAACACGTGTTTGAAGTTCGAACGGCAAAAAGACGCAAGTGGGGGTGAAAAGAAAAAAAATTCACGTCCCGAGTTGACATAAAGTAAGGAAATGGACAAGAAAAGGACATTAGCTCTTGATCGAGACAGTCATTTCTTGGACGTTTTTCGATACTTGGTCTTTATTTGAATGCCGCGGCAAAACACATGAGGGAAGGTTCTCGAACAAATTTCAAAAATTAAACTTGAGAAAAAAATATGTTTTTTCTTAATAATAGAGTTATGAAAATAAAACCTAGCTAGTTTGATAGCCCATCTTGAGCAGAGAAATAATATGCTTTCAATTATACAGACGGATAGATAATAAGGAAGATATTGACAAAAGACTGTATTGTTCATATCAGACAAGCGACTGCACTGTTAACCCATGTCACTAAAAGTTACCAAAATCTTGGCCTTGAGTCTGCAAACGTAAAAATCGAGCTGTAATTAAAGAGAGGGAATGTGGTGGAGCATTGTAGCTAAAAATAACTTAGGCAGCAGATTCGTGTAGGAAATGCATGTAAAACCAAGTGTGTTTTTATGAAAAAACAAGTAGAGACAGACGGACTAACAGACCGTAATACATACTTGACTGAGATTTGACTGAAGTGACTTTTGGTTGGCAATTTGAAAGTTAGGGGGGAAGTCGGCGATTGGTCAACGCATTTTATAGTAGCGGGATAGAGAGGTGAAAGTTTGCCATTTGACATAAGTCTGTTCAGAGACGCAGTTTGAATCCATAGTGGTGTTGATTCCATAAGAATATAACTATATAGTGGGACGCCATCATACGGCCAGCAGCTCAGCTGAGTTTTGCTAGCAAATGTAACTGTGTTCTCAATTCTGAATTCTGGTAAGAATGAACAATATTTATTCTGTATATTTTAATAATTCGAGTGATTGATACTGCCATATCATAAAAATGATTACGACAAGTAAGTGTTCGCTCTAGATCCCCAGCCCTAGATCAGGGTCTAGAGACATACATACAAAGAAAATATATAGGAACGCCTAAATGAAACTATGAAAAAGGATCTAGTGTTGAGATCAGTGGAACATATCACCTATCTTATTTAATAGCAGGAAGCTATTGAACATATCTCAGATGTAATGTAGTCTTGGGGAACTGATACTATGTGAAACCAACTTGGTAAGATGTGCTGTGTGGTCAGAGAGATCTGACCCAGTCTATGTGGTGTTGTTGTGTGTAGTGTTGTGTGCAGAAGTGGTTCAGAAGATAGAGTTCTGACACATGACCCAATACTTTTGTTTCAGAACTGTGAGTTTCTATTTGGCACCAAAGCGGTGTCAAATGCTGTAGTAATATATACAAGTGTGGACCAGAGCAGTCTATCATTGTGTCAGAGCAGCCGTATATTGCCCCCAGCACGGAGAGGTGGGGCCACCAGACTTTTGTACAGGATCGACGCAGGCAAGATAAGTCATATCTGGCCTGCTGGACTTTCACCAACTACATTTTCAACTAAATTATCCCTAATTCACCATTAAATAAAGCCATGACATTGGGGAAATTAAACTATATATATTTATTCCTTAAGTCAACGGACAATGTTTGGCAGTCATAGACTGGGAGTGATGACACCATCCCAACAGCATATCTAGTAATAAGTTCTCCTGTGACTATCTAAATATAATTACTATTAACCAGTCATTTGAAATAATTAAGTACACATTTTCCATTTTATTATGTCATATGATTTTGCATTCTATTTATGACTCCATAATATTTCTTATGTTCTGACCAACTAAACATTTGGTTCAGAACAAAATAAATTTATCAAAAGATTTAATTTTAAAAACTAAAACAGCCTGAGTTAGTTCAGTGTGTTATAAATTTTATTAATATTATTAGAATTCTGAAATATCTGTGTGTGTGTGTGTGTGTGTGTGTGTGTAATCTACCACAACACATTACATATCAGTACCCTAGACTTTTTAACGTAGCCACATTCATTAGTAAAAAAAAGATATGTGTGAGGTCGAGTTTGACTCAGAGATTATTATTGAGTCAATCAACAAATATATTTTTTGCCCACTTAAAAAAAATGTCATTTAGTTCATTTGCGGAGACCATATAAGTCTAAATATATTGACACATTTGTTGGACTAAATTGTAGTGTTACTTAAAGTGTTACTTAAAGAGTGTTATGAATGAAGTCATTAATTTAAAAATATTCCTAATTTTATGTGTTTTTTTTTCTTAAGATTGATTTAAAATCAACAAGAACAGAAAATCCACAAGCCAATAGCAAATTTTGTGAAGTTTGCAATATAAATTTGAAAGTCTTATCTGGCTAGTCCGTTAGCTCAGTAAAAATGTTTTCTCTGACGTTAAGCCAGATACTTTTGTTGACAAAGTTTATTTTGAAAAGTTGTCGTACAACTGTTATTCTTAATAGAAGTATACACTAGGTCGGAAAATCTCGACTTGACATTATCAGTAAGACTTGTCGTCTAGGTAAACACGTCTTGACCCTGTATGGACAGTATCAAAAAGTAGTTCGATTAATGAGTCCGCACTTCACATTATCAACAACACTTGTACTGTAATTAGCAAATTTGTACTTGACATTATAAACAATGAGCGTACTCTAATTAACAATCTTAACTTGACATTATCAGCACGACTTCCGCTCTGATTGTCGAATCTTGACATTATCAAGATGTGTACTTTTGATAGGTAATGTTAATTTGATTTCATCAATAAGACTTGTGTTTGCGGTAGGAAATGTTCACTTGACATTATAAACAAGATGCACACTTTCGGCAAAGATGTTAACTTGACATAAACACAAGACTTTTGCACTGGTTTCAAAATTTATTTAAAGACCACTAACCGGCGGAACGAAATTCTCACACAAATTTATAAACTATGCGTTACTTTATTTATTTATTAATTTTTTACAAACGTAAATATGTGTCGCTTGTGTTCCTGGCTATATTCTTATTCTCTTCAGTGTTTATGTGATCATATACAAATTGTAATGGATCCTTCGATACGTTATTGTGCACTTAATGTTGTGCCAGTTAAAAAAAATATATAAGTAAATAATGCACAAGCGGAAGCTTACCTCGCGAACGATATCTGACAAGTGAAACCTGACAATCCTGTGATATCTCACAAACATTTAGTGTTTATAAATACCTCCACCGGCCCATGCTTTATAAGCTTATCAATTTTGTTGATTCTCCCCGAGGGCCTCAGTTACACATAATTCGACGAGCCAACTTCCAGGCATCGATCACACACGCGCGAAGATAAGACAGACCGTTTCAGAACTGACGCATCGCTCGTGACGTCGCGAGCTTGGAAGATGTGAGTAGAGGATCCTTGATTTGGTAGCTCGTATGGAAGTGCTCATCTCAGGATATCAGAGTGGAGTTTTGTAGTGCTGGGGATAAATTTAAAAAATAATAAGGGTTTATCAATAGATTAGCAGACGAACACTAGGTTAGATAGACATGTAGACAGAGAAAAATGCCAGAAGAGCTGTGCACCGACCATAATAGAACAAAGGTTAGGTTAGTTCCCCCTAGTAGATACTGCCCGTTGGGAAGTGAACTTGTAGACTGCACTTTCCCTAAATATCATCTTCACGAGGTCAGGTGACCGCTTCCGTGTAGTGTCTCAAGAGACAAAGATAGAATATGTCTACTTGTCTCTCAGGCATGCCAGACTATATATGAGATTGTGTAGGGGAGCTGGAAACCTCACCATGTTAAAACATTGTTAGAGAATGCACCGCGGCAAGAGCATGTGAATGTTTTGTACTGACTTCCTGCAAGAGGAGGATCAACTGTAGTGGTGAGTCCATGCTCCATAGGGAGTGACAAGGAACATGATGATAGTCTCATAGAATATACTGCCGTAGAGGAGTGAACTTTTAGATACCACAATGACATTAAGTACCTGCTTGATGAGATAGGGTAACCGGTTCCGTTCTTCGCTGCCTTTGTCTTCCTTATTTCAAGAGCAGAGTAAAGTACTCTTTTTACAGCTGAGTAAGCCGGAGCGAACCTGATCCCTTTGCCTCGAGAAGAATACGCTCTAACCACTAAGTCACTGGCACGTTCAATATAATAAAGTGATAGTTAACAAAGCCAGTACCATCCAACAGTACACGGCATCATTGCAACTAGTTCATGACAAAGTCTAAAGGCATGTCACTAATTCATTCATCACTTTACAAGGATGTCAATCACAATAATCAATCAATACTTTCCGCTGCCCATGAAACATAGATCATCAATAAAAACACGCCACGTCTTTCCTGTCATGTGCCATCCATTATAATGTCTTTTCTTATGCCTGTCTCAAGTCCTCGTTTTCGTGTATTTTTTGGTCTCCTATTTCCCTTACCCGGGGGATTCCAAAACGTGTGGTGCTATCAACTAGTTTTTTTAATGTGTGATTTATCTAACGCTCCTCCTGTTCCATATTAAGAGGACATGTTAAGCCAGTTACGGAATACAGCCTGTTGAGTGTGATCATAGACCAGTCTCTAAGCTGGAGGTCACGTGTCTGTTTCAGTCAACAAGATCTCTCAAAAAGTGTTTCAACTCTCAAAAATCAAACCTAAAAGAAAACAAGTGCCCGTACTCTAGATTCACATTATATTATGCACATATTAAAAATCACCTTTCTTATTGTTCCAATATCTGGAGTCGCTGTAACTTTTCCGTTTTTAAACGTCTAGAGTCCCTACAGAAAAAAGCGCTAAAAACGTGTTCTCTTAATTGTCAATTCATTTCTTTTTCTGTCTGACTGTGACGTTATCGCTCGTTCCCCTTTTCGTATTGTCTGTCTGTCTCTCTCTCTCTCTCTCTCTCTCTCTCTCTCTCTCTCTCTCTCTCTCTCTCTCTCTCTCTCTCTCTCTCTCTCTCTCTCTCTCTCTCTCTCTCTCTCTCTCTCTCTCTCTCTCTCTCTCTCTCTCTCTCTCGCCCATGATCTACTTATTTCTCATTTTCGGAGCACAGAAATACGTGCCCGGTCACTTCTTTACACTTGTTCCTGTAATAATTCGTCATGTCTGTTTACCTGATCATCCACGCTGAGAGAGTGGATAGGTGATGTAATATTGACCGACAGGCATGTTGGTAAAATTCTCGTGTGCCAGACAATGGCGCGCCGGATAAACTCACAGATCGCTCCGCGAGCTTGGTTAGCGCTGATATGGCTATTGTAACTTCCTAATTTATCTCGTGGATTGAACACAACCCAGATGGTCACACGATGAATGTTTGTTTGCACATGTGCAGGGCAGTAAATTATCCAGGTGGTGACCTATTACATGCACGTCCCTGAAAAACGCAATGTTGCAATAAGTTCCGGGAAAACATTATTTATGATAACGTAGGAAGTCGGGAGTGTAAACTGGCCCGATAATCGACGGAAATAACATTCTTTATATGGAAATTGACTTTTTTTTAAAATCACGCCGAATTTTACTTTGAGGAAATTGTTAGGATAAACCCAATCATAACACGCATGATTGAATACAATTGCTAGAGAAATTCTAGATGTTATAAGAAACAAGACTGGAGTCTGATCAGATAGTAACAACAATGTGCGTGGGACGAAAGTTGCAATATAATCTGACATTTTAGCCGGTTTAGAGCACTGTGAAATTCAACTCGTCAAAAAGACATCCAGCTATCCAGAGTAAGGAATAGGATCAGAATTCCATTTATTGGACCGGACCTTATTTGAGCATCTTGTGGACTTATATCCCAGGAACACTCTACCTACATTAACACGGAAAGCCGGAATTCTAGGAATCTGAACATAAAATCATAGTGGGAGACTAGTGTAAAGTAATACCCCAGACCCCGTGTAAGAGGTATCTTAAACAAGTTGCCTTAACTATTTCTCTGAGCCAGGAGCCAGTATTCCCACAACCTCACCATACAGAATGATGGTTTCATGAACCACCACTGCAAGAGCTGGTGACTGCTTTATGCGGGTTTCTCATAGAGAACCAAAAGCAGAGGTAGTCCCTAGATACATATGGGGCAGGGAGTGGATGATGATACTACTGATGTACATATTTATTACAAGGTATATTATTCACCTTCTCAACCAGTGCAAATGTAAAGATATTCAATCTAAATGTAATGAATGGTTTCTGCTCACTGGGATTAATATTAATGCTCAGAGAGGGTAAAGTTGTGAGGTAGATGGGACGGTGGAATGAAAATGAGGGGGGGGGGGGTACATGATTGTGTGTCAGGAAACCCATTACTCAGGCTGGTATCTGTTTCTCTTCTTTCATGATACTTATCGGTGAAACCAGTTGAGGGTGCTATCTCTGGAACAAAGTGTGTGGTATAAATGGCCTGCTGTCAACACTAGACACCATCATCAGACGGGTCTTGAAGACGCTGGACCAGCTTCGTGATCACTCCCTGATATTTCTTGGAACGTGTCACAACCTCCAGACTTGACTTGACCAGTGACGAGAGTGCATCAGTCCATAACCTGCAAAGAACCAAACATCGCCTGGAGCAGAAACCAACAAACTTACTGGCAGCTAAGTACAAAATTAAAAACATTCAGACAATTCCCTCAGTATACATAATATCATCCTGTGATGATTACCTTTTTTTAAAAGAATTTATTCATTTTAAACTGTTAAAGATAATTTATTATTAACTCTTAAATTTATTATTCGTGTATATATACAAATAAATAGTTCATTTAATCCTTTTGAGTGTACTGCACACGTATGTCTCAGTCACCTTAAATACACTTAAAACAGAGCTACTAAATTAAGATGTCTTGAACGAGCTAAATCATACAATATATCTCTTCACAAAAGTTGTCGGGCAGGTAATAAGTTAATTGTGCTAAGACACATTCAGCATTGTTCTTGATTTCTGAAATTCTTGTGAAGACTCCCTCCCTCAAAGGTAGAAGCATCATCATCCTTCTATTTGCATCTCTGCCAAGAGTAATCTTGTGCGAAGGTAGATACCTTTGAAGACCCACATTAGACACTCTTGGTTTTGGCCATTGCTGGACCATCACTGCAGAGCAAAGGGGAGGCAATCCGTGACACTGACCTGTCTTATTTTGCCTGGTACTGTGCCTTGTAGAAAATTATTTGGTAGCCCATGTGATCCTGAAGTCTGGTCATACTATGTCAGCTTCGTCCTCTATAGAAGTCAAGAAGACTTGTAGAAAACAATAATAATCTATTTTACTTTTTTGTCGTTCATCGTTGTGACCTCATCGTACATTGCATTGTAGGTTTCCATTGCCTATTGGCATGGACGTGTGCAGTTAACAAATGGAATGACGAGAACCTTGACCTCCTGCGTTGCAGACGGGATTATGACAAGTTTTGCTAACAAGAACGGGGGTTCTTGACGGTGTCAAAATGTCTTTTTGGGCATTCATTTTGTTTTAAATATTTTTTGTCTTCTTTTAAGTACGTCCGCTATATACCTTTCTATATATACTAGCCGCCATTAAAAACGCATCGAAATCGTGACATGTTTTCACTGTTGAAATGTTTATGCAAATGAGCGATTTTCAAACCCCGAAAGTGTGCAAGTGATGAAGTTCATGTATTCCCACTTTTAAAAAAAATTCACCTAGTGCACACAGAAATGTATACACATTTCTCTGAGCTCAGTTTTAATGACATTTTCACTTTTCTTTACAGTAATTATATAAACCTTGTCTAAACTGAATGGCGGCCCTTAACTTTTGTCCAGTAGTATATTTATGATCACGCCTCTTAATGTCCTAAGGTTATTGATGCCTTGAATCAACTGTCTTTAATCTCCTCTCATTTGCTTACTAGCTGTTATTAGATCTATATACTAGCCGCCATTAAAAACGCATCGAAATCATGACATGTTTTCACTGTTGAAATGTTTATGGAAGTGAGCGATTTTCAAACCCCGAAAGTGTGCAAGTGATGAAGTTCATGTATTTTCACTTTACTGTCGATGTGATGTTTACTTCAAATTTTGCGTGATAAATTCTGGCTTTATTAAAAGTCGAATCACATTGAAATGTGGCACACGCATTAGTCAAGTTTCAGCGAGTAAAAAGCCATTATCTGTTTTCATCGAAAGAACGTCTGTTAATGTTTTTGTCATGCCTCGACTGTCGTCACAAGAGCGATGGCAAGCTGTTGGTATGCTCAGCAGTGGAATGGCGACCAGAGAAGTTGCCAGACATTTCAATTGTGACCAGTCCACTATAGTGAGGCTGAACCAGCGATTTCGGGCGACAGGTACCACCAATGACCGTCCCAGGCTTGGTCAACCTCGTGTAACAACACTAGCTCAAGATCGCCAAATTCTAGTTACATCTGCGCAATCGCTTCCAAACAGCAACTCAGACAGCAGCTCATACACCTGGCACTCGGAGACGCCGATGCCAAGCCTGTATTGATGCTGTAGGGAGTCATACACGGTATTAATGATGGCTGTGACTGAATGACAGTGAGTGCGACTTTTGTTTTTACACCTAGGGTTGACAACTGCTTAGTAGCCGGTTCTGAATTGTCTCATGTTTAATAATACAGCAAATTTGGGTTAGTAAATGGATCAGTGATTTCATGTATTTTAAATTTAGCACAACGAGTTGTGGTTCATAAACTAATGCGATGCGTTTTTAATGGCGGCTAGTATATTTGTATGTGGACCTATATGCTTACATGTGTATTTAGATTTACGCGTGTGTTTCTGTTAAGGGGGCCAGTAGTGTGTTTCTGTGCTTGTTTGTTAGCTGCACATACCTCTATACGTGTTTTTTTTTTTTTTGAGACTTAACTGTCGGTTTCTAGAACATAAAATGTGTACAGAATTTGATTGGAGTTGGTTCTCCTACAACTTCAAAGCGGTTGTTGAGGATTTGGTTTATGTTTGATGTTTGTGAAGTGAATATTAGAGACAGTTCCCAGTTCAATTGATGATTAAGTGTTAATAGCTCATTCTTTCTGACTCTTTGGATTCATTGAAAAGTAATACAGAAATATGTTTGGAGTGATAATGCAGAAAACGCACAGTTTCTCAAACATAATATCCTCAAGCTAACTCTAAGGGACGGTCGACAATCTTTATTAAACAACTAGTGTCAAAGCCCGTCATAAGACGGCAATTACATTCAAAAGCACCAATACCTAACGGCAATTTTACTTATTCAAAAGTATGTTTTAAAAACCACTGTGCATCACCACAGTACACGAACTACATTGAAGCAGCGAGGATCCCAATGTGTGTATACGTGATCACACATTCTATAAATATATTTTTGTGCAAACCGTCATTTGCGCATTCTTCTTTGGTAAGTGTTACTATTTTCGGGAGAGTACATATAAGGGAAACAATACAATTAATGTCTAACGTTCAACCAAAGTTGCATCCCGTGGCGTAATGACAGAAAAAGCTGGGATTTTATATATAAGATACGTTTGACAACAAATGAATCCCATTATAGTGACAAGCCGTTGCAACATGACGTCTGTTATGATGCTCCCTTTAATCAGCAAAAGCTTCCTTTCATCTCAGCTCTAGGATGTGCATGATTTGTTTTCATTTAAATAATGACCCTTCCACAGCAAATACAATGGTAACACTTGCTTGATCTAGAATATCATAAAGGATATAAGCATAGCCTGTACACATACAGTGGCACACAATTAAGACCAGAAATATGCTGGTATTGAATACACATGCAGTCGCCTCACAAGAAAATCATTCACTTCGATGAACACTTTCACAACACACCCTAACGCTTCGAAGGGCGGACATAGAAGACCGTTGTAACCACGCATACGTCTCGCTTGGCAACTTGATCACGCCATAATTCTTGCTAAGTGACGTCATGCACACATGCGTTCAACGGGAGTGCTATGCGGTACGTGCACCACACTAAAAAGATGTATTGAGATTTGGAGCACCGCAAAGCAACTCCCAACAGCAGTTCTATTTTATGACTATCAAACATGGAGAGCAAGATAAATAACAATCAAGAATTTACACTTTCATAACCTGGTGCTTACAAAGAAGAGAAGCATTAAAAGGTGTATGACAGGATGGTGAATGTGGAAGTGGTGGCATTAACCAGACAATAACCAGTGGAACGAGTGGTGGTATAAAGACGATGGTTGTAGATTTGATACAAATAGAGGACATCAGCTAATGGAGGACATCAGCTAATGGAGGACATCAGCTGATGGCACCACAAGGCTGTCCTTGTTCTGGAATCCCCATGGTGAAAAAATAGTGGACAACCAAAAAAAAAAATAAAATAAAATAAAACAACGAAAGACTGAACTGGAGACAGATATTACAAGATTAAAGTAAAAAGAACGATTTCAAACACACGACAAAAGACAAAACGTCTGACATCATATAATTTAAATTCAATGCTTTACAAGAAGCGCACGAGCAAAATAAGTAGAAGTTTTTCTATACCAGAGTCTCACTTTCTTTTATCTGCGGTTTTCATTGGTTTGTCCCTGACGAAGCCTAAGTGGTCGTAACGCAGGGACGTCTTTGTCTTGTATTCTGGAAAGATGTACACTATCTGGTATGGTTCACCCCGTCGTATAGCAACAACTATGAGCTGGGATGAGGTCAGTGATAGATGTCAGGGTCAAATTATCAAGGTAGCTAAAAGATATATTGAATGTTGGTAATAAGACAATAATAAAGAAGTTATATACTGTTGAATGTAAGCCTTTGAAAAATGGAGAACAACAAAGACAGCAACCAAAAAGTTACAGATTTTCATAAAGGGATGCTTGGGTAGAACAGAAGAATTGAAATGATATGACAAGATCCCTAATGTGTGAAACCAATGACAAGAACCAGGAAGGTACCAGTGGTGCAGGACATGATATGCGATGTATAGGACACACACTGAAGAAACATATTTATAGCATTACCGGGAAGTATTTTTTCTTGAGTTCTCGGGGTAAGAGAAACAGAGAGAGACACACATAAAAACTCATGGAGAAGAGAACTGGAGACGGAAACGTAGGGGACAACATGGAAAGGTCTGGAACTGATGGAACAAGAAAAATTGGCACGAGTTTGTTGAAGGCTTATGCTTATTGGGGATCTGAGTAGTGATGATGATGATGATGTAGGTTCACGCATTCCGTGTCGTTGACAGAATATTACCAACGTTATGGCGCATTCAGCATCAAAAATGCATGTTAATTTTATGTAAAGTAATTCTTTATTCCGTTCAGCTATGGGAGATAAATGAAGATCCCGAGAGAGTTCTAAACACGGACCTCAAAAAACCACCTTGTACATCTCCAACATGTCGATGATATATTGTGTCCAGTTGCAGCAGCAAATACCGTCCCTTATGCATCCGTCTCAAACATTTTTAAACACAAATTCTTGCATTTTTGTTCTCTTTATGTCCTGGGATAATCCCAGCACGCGCTCATAAGAATTCTTGGGCAACTTTATTTGGAAACGACCGATCACACACTGCAGGAGGGAGATATTAGGCAAGATTTGTTTACATAAACAAAACATCAGGATGCGAGAATTAGTCAATGGAAGCAACGATTAATGATGACTCTCTGGAGAGAACATTTGTTGAGAAATAATTGGAATTCCCCGGAGTGACATGCAGCGCTATTTGTGTTAAAGCACAAAAGTCTGGATAATTTGTGTGATTTCTGTGGAGAAACTTCGTGCAGCCCTACAACAAGCAAGCTGTGGAATGTGTCTTCACACAGGAGAATGATTATGGCCATGAGAGAACTTTTACAATTCTAGATTTTATTCTTTTTTGACCACTTCATTTCAGGTGAAATAATAGAAGAGGATTGTCCCTTATTTTGGACGGTCAAAATACGGAAATTTAACCGATTTACTTAGAGGTAATAATAATATGAAATTATCCCATATTTTGGACAGATGAAACATCGGAATTTAACTGATTCATTTCAGAAGAAATAATATAGAGAATGTGCCCCTCATTTCAGACAGTTAAAATGAGGAGTTTAATCTATTTTTAGCAGGCCGTATAATATAGGGAATGTGTCCGTTATTTTAGACAGTTGAAATATAGGGAATGTGTCCGTTATTTTAGACAGTTGAAATATAGGGAATGTGTCCGTTATTTTAGACAGTTGAAATATAGGGAATGTGTCCGTTATTTTAGACAGTTGAAATATAGGGAATGTGTCCGTTATTTTAGACAGTTGAAATATAGGGAATGTGTCCGTTATTTTAGACAGTTGAAATATAGGGAATGTGTCCGTTATTTTAGACAGTTGAAATATAGGGAATGTGTCCGTTATTTTAGACAGTTGAAATATAGGGAATGTGTCCGTTATTTTAGACAGTTGAAATATAGGGAATGTGTCCGTTATTTTAGACAGTTGAAATATAGGAACATACCTGGAAGTTACGGTGTTTATGTTACTCATGTAGAATTGCTTTTTTTTTTTAACAAAATGTTACGAACATCTGTGTTGGATTGTTAGTTAGCACCTTTCATCATCATCATCATCACCATCATCATCATTAGCAGCATCATCATCACCATCAGCAGCAGCATCATCAGCACCATGATCATCATCCCCATCATCATTATCATCACCATCATCATCCTCATCATCATCAACCTGCAGCTTCCTAAGGAACATAAGGCTTCAACAAACTTATGCCAAGTCTTCCTATGCCGTGTTTTCACCTGAAGGTGTTTCCATATGTTAGCAACCATTACTCTCTAAGATATGACTAAATCGGGCACCTCACAGATATCATCTGACGTAGTTACTTGTTGACCTGGTCTTTCAGATACCGTCGGACCCCACCAATCAGAGACGTAGCTATCACACATTGCCTTCAGTTTATCATAGGTTGCTAGTTTGTGGTCACACAAATAGTTTCTTTTGTGTACTGGTTTTGTTTCGTTTGATTGTTTGTTTTGTTGTTGTTTTTTTTTTTACGTGGCTTCTCTTTGTGTACTGGTTTCATGATTATTATTATTATTGTTATTATTATTATAGTCCCAACTAAGATGGTTTGGCCATGTCTGCAGAATGGGAGAAGATCGGATACCACGACAAGCATGGGAAACAAAGAGCCAGGGATCCAGACCCCAAGGACGACCCAAAGTCCGCTGGGAGGACAACATTAGACAATCTTTGAAGGACCGAAGACTAGAATGGAACCAGGCCAGGATGAAGACAGCCAATAGGATAGTCTGGCGCTCTCTCTTCCAAACCTCTACACCTCAGGGGAACGACTAAGTAAGTAAGTAAGTAAGTATTGTTATTATTTATGCTTATTTACGCGTGCTGGAATTTTTGTAACTTGGTGCCTTATTTTATGACCCAGTTTTATTTATTATCATTTCTTTCTAATTCATTAAGATTTCGTCTTAAGGTTGTCGTTATTCCCGTTTTTTTTTAGTTTCATTACCTGAAGACTATTAATGAATTAAGGACAGTCACAAACTGTAATGTATTTGTTTCTTAGCACGCACGTGAATTTTTAGATTCTGTAAGGACTTCAGATGATGCACATCATTTGTAACAGTACCAGATATTGATTTCAAGAAATGCAGATATAGAGATAATTGGACTATATAGAGAGAATACGGGCGAAGTCACTGAGACTGACAGACAGCACGACAAAGACATAAAAAGGTAGATCTACACAAAGTCAGAAACAAAATACATGGACCGACGCAGAACCAGTGACTGGCAGCGAAACACAAAAACATAGTTCGACAAAGAAATAAAATATATGGACCGACAGAGACACACAAGAAATGAACCAATTGAGAAACAAAAAATATTGACAGACAGAGAAAGAGAAAATGTTTACAGACAAAGAAATAAAAATAAACATGGACAAACATAGAAATAGAAAACATGGTTCGACAGATAAATAGAGAACATATTCAAACATAGAAACAGAAAACAAGGAGACGTGCAGAAACAGAAAACGTGGACAAACATAGAAACAGAAAACATGGACCGACTGAGACACAGAAAACATGGACGAACATGGACACATAAAACATGGGCAGTTATAGAAACAGAAAACATGGACAGACAAAGATACATCATCATCATCATCAGCTGCCATCTCCACAACGAAGGTTGGCTGTAATGGATCTCCAACGTCTTCTGTCTCTTGTCTTGGTGGTGCACTCTGATAGACTCTTTCCTGTCCATCTCTTGATGTTATCTTCCCACTTATAGCGCTGTCTTCCCCTTGCACGTTTGCCTTCACCTCTCCCTTCTATTATGGTCTTCTGCAAGGTGTTATGCCTTTTTATGTGGCCAAAGTATTTTAGCTGCTGAACTTTGATCTCCCTCATTAGTTCTCTTTTCATACCTAGATCTTGTAGAACATCCTTATTTGTTTTCTTCTCTTTCCACGAGATACGCCCCATTCTTCTATATATCCACATTTCAAGAGCCTCAATTCTTTCTTCCAAATGCTTATTCATCGTCCATGTTTCTGCACCATAAAGAAATGCAGAATATATATAACACTTTACGATTCTCAGTTTTAATTTGTGAGATAACTGTTTAGATGTCAGTATATGTTTCATGTTGTTGAATGTAGCTTTGGCCATTCCTATTTTCTTCTTGATTTCTGTTTCACATCTGCCATCTTCTGTTATTAGACGACCAAGATATACGTAGCTCTTGACATGTTCCAGGATTTTCCCATTTACGCTTATCTTTAATGTGGGTTTATCGTCTGTTTTGCTAATTATCATAGTTTTTGTTTTCTCAATATTAATGTCGAGTCCATATTCATGACTTATACTGTTCACTTGCTTCACTAGTTCTTGTAACTTCTGTTCGCTTGCAGCTAACAACACGGTATCATCTGCATATCTAAGGTTGTTTATTGACCTTCCACTGATGTTCAGTCCTGGTATTTCCTGTATCTGTTTGAAAATTTTTTCGGTGTATAGATTAAATAGGCAGGGGGACATCACACAACCTTGTCTGAAACCTCTTTTTATGTCTATGTATGGTGAATAATTCCTTCCAGATCTTATTGTGGCAGTTTGCTCCCAATAAAGGTTACTGAGTATTCTTATATCTTTTCCATCAATACCTATGTCTTCGAGGCATTCAATTATTTTCTCATGATGGACTCTGTCAAAAGCCTAAAGATACATAAAAATGTACAAACACAGACACAGAAAACATGGAAGCAGCCTGTAAAGTGCCAGTGTAAAGTGTGGTGTAAAGTGTGTTCTTTTTCTTCGGTAAAGCTCCACTATCAATCACTGTAGCATGTTGTTTGTGGTGCCACTACTGTATATGTCCATTGTAGTGTACCGAGTTGTTGAGATCAGGCATGCTCCAGTCTACCCAGCTGTAAATGGGTAACTCACCCTAGTCCTGAGTTAGGGAAGGCAAAGGCAGCTGTAAGCAGTAGTTTCCCTCTAAGGCTCCAGGGGGAGCAGGCCCTAAACTTGGTCAATTCAACCGACGCAGGATGGTGTATATATGGAGTGGAAGTGTAGAGTGTGATTAACGCGAATGGTGGACTGTTCGTGTTCTGACCAATCTAAGCACTCATTCACTTGTGTCTACAAGGCACCAGTGCAGACTGCTGGAATCTTTTTTTACACAGTTTATTTAGACGCACACACTGGGACATAACGAGTAAATCATGGGTATATGTTGACACATCAATTTGCAGGCATACATAGTAGATCCCATGTCATGACACATTCATATATCATGGGTAGTACATCAATAGCTTCCAATGTTATCATACATTATGGCCGCATCCCCTATCTGACTAAACGCGTCAGTGAAGGCGGATCGGTAAGTAACTAAAGTTGCTTTATGTTCACAGTTTATATCATATTATGAAACCACGATAAGGGGTTTTTTATCAAAATTGAGATCTCCTTGCCACTGTCCGAATAATAAGATACATGCCCCGTTCTCTGGACAGTGATTCAAAAATATGATGACAGGAATGTAACATGGCCGCCTTCCTGAGTTGTCGCTCACTCACTCACAGGAGGGTATATATAAGCCAAAGTTAATTTGAAATGCATATGAATAATTTCCTAAAGTTTCTCCATACAGTTCTACAGTAATCCAGTTACTTCACGTAGACATAACTGCTGTATGGAAGCCCGTCATCTTCGTCGATACAAACACGACCCTAGCGTTGCGAAGCACAATATTCCAGCTAGGTCTAACCGACATGAGATCATCAAAAATAGGGTCTGGCATTACCTGGAGTCCGAATCATACATGATACCGTACATTAGGAGAGTCCCTAACACAAACTCTAGTAGAGACACAATCTCCTACAGAAGAAAAACCACTTCATAAATCATTTTTACTTAAGAATGTACCAGCCCTTGAAAATGCGTAACCCGCCATTGCAAACGGTACATCGGAACTCATCACGACTTGTCAAGACAACTCCTACTTCCGCTAGAGCGGCATAACAAGAATATAGTCCTGCCTACCCATCCAAAATATACAATATAGGACTGATTCTACTTGTACTAATAATATGTAATACATATGAATTCAGGCCATAAACATAATAAGCAAATTAATCTATTTTCTGGCCCGAACAAATAAGTACGGACATGGATGCAATATCCATGCGCCGAATCAATATCAAGAACGATTACTCCTATAATCAAAAGTGTAAATCAATCATGAATTATCTAGCTTTACCATAGACAGCATTTTCATACACAAATGAATGAATGTCTATATCTTTTCCATATTAAATAGCCATATCCATTTTTGTAATATGTGCGTCAAAATATGCACGCAACAGATTACCACACCCCTCGGGGAAAAAAAATGGTACTTTTTTTTTTTTGAAATACATCTAGGAGCAACATACAATAGGCTCACAACGCACCAATAACAATGCGCAGATGATAAGCATAAGTTTTATGACCTTAGAGAAAATACTTCTCTAAGTATAAATATTTCCAGAGAGGTGTCACCAACGCAAACTACAATATTAGCAATGACACAATTTCTACATTAGTTTATACATAAATTTCATCTAAGATATCTTAACATCATGATCATCAAAGACGAAAAAACATTGAAAGATCAGCGGTGAATAAACATCAATGAACCGCTAAGTAGTGTTACAATCAATATATGATATATTACATATGTGTACCAATTTCAACATAGGAACAACTGTATCAAAGTTAGGTATATAATTTAACAGTTATGAATCATGTGGGCATCTAGACAAAATATCTGCCATCACATTTTCTGACCCACGGATAGCTCGCACCGAGAAATGAAATGGCTGCAGAGCAATCGCGTATCGCGTTGATCTCGCGCTCTTCAGATTTTTACTCTGAATAGCCGTAAGAGCTTTCTGGTCAGTTTCCACAATGAAATGCGCGCCAAGAAGAAATCTTTGCAGTTTAAGGATTGACCAAACCATAGCCAATAATTCACGGTCTAGGACCGAGTAATTCTTCTCTGCGGCATTTAATTTCCGAGAAATATACATCACAGGATGCAGAGTTCCAGAGTACTCTTGCATTAGTACTGCTCCAATCCCGGTGGATGAAGCGTCACTACGAAGAATAAATGTCTTATCCTTAGAAGGCAATACTAGGATAGGTGAAGTAGAAAACATAGTTTTAACCTTATCCAAAGAGGATTGACATTCTTGAGTCCAATGGACTACATTAGGAGACCCTTTCTTTAGCAAGGAAGAAAGAGGTGACATAATGGAGGACAGATTCGGAATGAATCGTCCATAAAATTGTATTAGACCTAAGAGACTTCGCACTTGCTTTTTAGTCTTAGGAATAGAAATGTTAAGTATCTTACTTGTATTATGGTCTTCTGTTTTTAGGAACCCATGACCAACACGGTGTCCTAAGAAAGATATTTCGCTAAAACCAATACATGCTTTCGATGGTTTCGCTGTCAGGTTATGCTCGCGTAAGATAGACAATAGTTCATTTATCCCATTATAGTGATCGTTCCAAGTATCACTGAAAAGACAGATGTCATCAAGATACGCAATGACATCTGAGCGATGAGATAGGATTCGACGCATCATGCGTACGAATGTTGCAGGGGCGTTCATAAGACCGAAAGGCATGAAATTCCATTGGAATAGACCCCTAGGCGTCGAAAAAAGCAGTAAACGGTTTGGCGTGTTCGGATAATGGAACTTGCCAATATCCCTTAGACAAATCGAGTTTAGCAAAGAAATGAGAATTCGATAGTCTCGTAAGTAGCTCTTCTAGTAAAGGCATAGGTTCAGCATCAAATTTCGTCACTTGGTTCAATTTGCGATAATCCACGCAAAGACGTATGTTATTGTCTTTTTTTCGTACAATAACCATCGGCGAAGAATATGCTGATGTGGATGGTTCAATAATTTTTAACTCTATCATCTCATCCAACTCTTTCTCTACCTGTGCTTGAAAATGTATCGGGATAGGATACGGTCTGACTCTTATAGGACTATGGTCAGTAAGAATAATGTCATGTTGAATGACATCAGTTTGACCAGGAATGTCAGTAAGGACATCCTGAAATTGTTCTAACATAGTAGAAACTTGTTTCTGCTCTCCTGGAGATAATTCGGGAGAAATTGCAACATCTTTCCATGATTCATTAGAGTGAAGAGGAATCATTGGAAAAGGTAGATTTGCATCCGAGAAACTCGTTTCCTCATCCTGTATTACTGACAGAGATGAGTACTGTCCATGTTGGACTGGAAAATCGTCCGTTGCCTGGAAAACAGGTTGTAAATAATCCGGACGTTCATGGAATTCCGTGAGCATGTTGATGTGGAAGGTTTTACGCTTCCCGTCAATATCGACGATATAGTCAACATCGGAAACTTTTGATATTATATCGTACGGACCTTTCCAAGAAATGAGAAGTCTATTTTCCCTACAAGGTAGCAAGACAAATGCTTTGTCACCTGGACAAAGTTGTCGCAAGAATCTCTTTTTATTGGCAAATTCCCTTGCCTTCTGTTTCGCAAATTCAGAAGAAGCAGTTGCCAATTTGCATGCTTCAATAATCTTGTGTCTAAGTGCGATGACATATTCATAAGAGGATTTTGTGTCATCGACAATATTATCGCAGTTATAAGATCATGAAGTAAGGACATAGGACCTCGCGGTTTCGCGCCAAAGACAAGTTCAAAGGGAGAAAATCCTGTATGTTCGTTGGCGACCTCTCTATATGCAAAGAGAGCCGCGGGTAAAACCCTATCCCAATCCTGAGGATGATCTTCTGTTATCTTACCTAGTAGGTTTTTCAGAGTTCTATTCAGACGTTCCACCATCCCATTGGACATAGGATGATAAATACTACTCAGCGATCTCTCTATCTTAAGAGTCGACATTACTTGAGACATGGTATCCGATATGAGTTGGGTACCATGGTCGGATAATATTTCTGCTGGAAATCCCAGACGAGAAAATATTAACCAAAGAGCATCTGCGACATCAGCAGTAGTTATGCTCTTTAGAGGAACAGCCTCCGGCCAACGTGTGCACATATCAACACACGTCAAAATAAATTGGTGTCCTCTAGCAGACTTTATCTTAAATGGACCAATGATGTCTATGGCCATTTTTTGAAATGGTCGAATGGGAATGTCTGCAGCCTGAATAGGTGCATCATGGCATGGACCTCTGGATTTAATCTCTTGACATACTTTACAAGATCTACAATAGATTCGTATGTCCTTATTCACAGCAGGCCAAAAGAAAGATTCGAGAACTCTAGTTTTAGTACGGGAAAAACCCATATGTCCAGCACACTGCGAATCATGAGCGTGCTGTAAGATTTTAACTCTCATATTTTTAGGCACAAGGATTTGAGAATGAATGGACTTAGCGGAGTCTTGTACCATACGTACAAGTACGCCATTCTTCATCGTAATCCAAGATTTACGATTTGTATCCTTATTCGGATCACCTTTTGTTGCCAGAGTAAAGAATTTCTTTAGAGTAGGATCATCTTCCTGCTGTTTGATAAAGGAATCGTGGGAAATCTCCAAGGGATCATCTTGGATCTGCGCATCATTATCTTCAGAATGTGAAGATTGTGGCATATTAAGAGCTTGAGCCCTAGTGATTACTGCATTAGCAGATTGCATATTAACATTTTCCCAATTAGAAATTTGCTGTGGAGTGCATTCTTTCACCCCGTGAATGCGACCGATGATAAGATCAGCGATCGGATTCGGCAAGAGACATGCTTGTACCTCTCCTGTAAAGAAAGGCGTAGCAATATTGATAATGGCAGTGGAGTACTTCTCCAATGTGCCACCAAATGTTACACATTTGACTATATTGCCTGTAGCTCGAGAAGGATTTACGAGTGATTGCCTCACTCCAATGGTAGTGCACCCCGAATCGAAAAGAATTGATACCGGAGTACCATCTATTAGGCCCTATTAAAGACAAGAGCACCCCTTCCATTATGCGCAATTGACGCATGGAGAGCGGGAAGCGGGTGACCGCAGCTTAAAGTAGAAACTGTGGTTGGATCGAATAATGTTTTGCATTGCGAACACTGAGATGCTCTAGCAAAATCGAAAGCGGAATTTGCTACACTATTGGAGTCGTTTTTATCATTATTCTGATTACCGGCGTCGTGGAACTCCTGTTGTGCAGAGTTAGCCTGGTAATAAGATTTACCATGTCTTTTGTGTTGTGATCTACCTCGGTTATAATTGTCTCTATAATTATTATTTCCTCTGTTATAACCCCTATTTGGGTTTGAATCATAATATTCATGATCATAATCATCACGCTCATTATACTGAGCATCCCTGTAATATTGGTTTTTTTGTCTCCATGAAGCACTTGGGTAGTTCCTATAGCTACTCCCTTTTCGAGAATTTCTAAAATTATGGGTACCCCTCGCGTGTCGAGGACTATCAGCCCGATTCCAGTTCTTCGAAGAAGAACCCTGATTTGAGTGGTTATCTTGGTTTTGATACTTATTCCAATTAACCTTTTTATCAAATTTATTTTTAGCTCCTTGGAATTTGTGTGAGTAATTCTGATTATATTCTGTTGCCGAAGCAACTGGCATACTCTCTTTAATGTTAGAGTTACTAAGAATCATGTCAGGGTGTGCCGTGGCATACTGGTCACAATATTCTTCCATTTGCTTTAATGTACTAGGTTTACGCTCATGTAAGTACTCTAGGAATGCTTTATTTACCGAAGACATGACCTTGTCTCTTAGCAATAAATCCGTAAGACCATCAAATGTTTTCTCTATTTTGGATAATTCAATCCATCGTGAAAGTGTAATTCGTGCTTTTGAGATGAATTCTGAGAATTCTACACCTACCTCAGGTCTCATTGTTTTAAACAAAAGACGATAACCTTCCTCTGACAGCTGATATCTCTTTATCAAAGCTGCCCTAATAGCATCATAATTATCCTTGTCGGCCTCTTCAACGAAATATAACTTACTCAGAGACTCCCCTTTTAGATTTTCAGACAACTGATTCACATACTGTGATTTGTTAACATTATGAGCTCGACAAGCACGTTCAAATCTAGAAAGCCAAAATGTTATGTCATCACTGGCAGGGTTGAACGCTGGTACCTTGACCTTGTACACAAAGGGTTTACCATTACCACTAGATGCCTGATTAACATTACTCATACTTGTCAATTTTAATTTCTCTAACTCAAATTCATGTTCTCTTATTGCTTTTCTCTCTTCAGCTTCTCTATCTAATCTTTTCTGTTCTGCAGCCGCTTCTAATTTTTTCTGTTCTGCAGCAGCTTCTAATTTCTTCTGTTCTGCAGCAACTTCTAATTTTTTCTGTTCAGCTGCAGCAGCAGCTTCTAATTTCTTCTGTTCTGCATCAAATCTCCTTTCCTCCACTTGCATCTGCAATTTCTTTAGTTCAGCAGCAGTATCAGCTTCTTTTTCTAATCTTTTTTCTTCAGCCAGAGCTTTTCTCTCTTCAGCAGCAGCAGCAGCTTTTCTGTCTTCAGCAGCAGCTTCCAATTTTTTTTCTTCTATTCGAAGTTTTCTCTCCTCAGCCGCAGCTTTTCTTTCCTCAGCTTGCATCTGCAATCTGAAATTCTTAGCATCTATCTTCTTTTGTTCAACTTCTGCTTTCAGTACTTCTGACTTTAATGCAATAGCAAATTGAGCAGTTGCCCATTCTTCTAACTCTTTCCCAGTCTTATCAAGAGATTTTCCTTTTGCAATAAAGTAATCTAATGTAGACATCTTGTCTTCTTAAATCAGAAACCTGAAAAAGTAAATAAATTACCTTATTTCACTTTAATGGGAGACAAGTCTATACCATAGACTTAGTCTTAGTGAAAAACTTGTATGGTTATTTTGTTTATAATAACCAATGATAACTTGAGTACCTGTGGAAAACAATAACTGTATATCTCAAATACTGTGGGAGACGAGCCTTACAAAGGTCTTGTATACCTTAATGTAATCAATGATCACTTGAGTACCTGTGGAAAATAATATTTCCTATACCAATCACTTTGGGAGACAAGCCTTACAAAGGTCTTGTACACTTTGTTTTATAACAATAATAATCATAAAGTACTGATCTGTACTATAATATAAGTGTATTCAACTATACCTCCTATGTCATATGTCAACTAAAGACATTAGAAAGGACAAACAAGAAAAGACAATCTGAAAACATTTGCAGAGATCAAATTAAATTAAATAGGAGAAATGAAAAAAAAATGATCACAGAATCTGTGATGATAACTGCAATAAGATAACAAGACAAATAACGCCACAGTGTATAAACATAAGGGTGTAAAGAACTGAAATGAAAGGAAAGATGAGACCTACAATTATACAAACAAATCAAACAAAAATAAAGAACAGAAAAAATATTACAAATACAAATATGAACACAGTCGTCACAGCTAACCAAATATTTGCAAACAATGTTGCATGCAAATTTCAATTAAGAAATTGCTCCCTATAGAACGCCAGAACAAGACCAATATCACTTGGTATTTCCTGTTCTAGTCACCTCCCATCCAGGCCCGCAAACACATAACAATCACACATATAAACAAATAATATATAAACATAAATACATATAAATCATAAATGTGTACATTATATAACGAAATGTGTTGCAGTTGCAATGTATTGTACTGTATGCTCAGTTTTAACAAATTAGACTACCACTTTATTGAGTAATAGATTTGCTTTCTAACTGTTACACTGTTCAATTTTTTTGAGCACATTAGAAGATCCAACGATGAAATTTGCACTTTATGTTCAACATTGCTCTTCTATTTCAGCAGGATAAACAATCACTAGTTTAGAACACTGACTGTACTGTGCCAAATGTCAGCAAGTGCTGACCCAGATATTGCTACACTTGTCAGAACAGGTCAAGCTGACATTGATTGTATAGCTGTCCTACTGGTGTTGATGTGGTCAAACAAATGTTCTTGCAACTGTAAAATGTGATTCTCAACACAACAAGACTGCGTAGGCTGGACCCAGGAATCTGGCCCACCACTGTAAAGTGCCAGTGTAAAGTGTGGTGTAAAGTGTGTTCTCTTTCTTCGGTAAAGCTCCACTATCAATCACTGTAGCATGTTGTTTGTGGTGCCACTACTGTATATGTCCATTGTAGTGTACCGAGTTGTTGAGATCAGGCATGCTCCAGTCTACCCAGCTGTAAATGGGTAACTCACCCTAGTCCTGAGTTAGGGAAGGCAAAGGCAGCTGTAAGCAGTAGTTTCCCTCTAAGGCTCCAGGGGGAGCAGGCCCTAAACTTGGTCAATTCAACCGACGCAGGATGGTGTATATATATGGAGTAGAAGTAGAGTGTGATTAACGCGAATGGTGGACTGTTCGTGTTCTGACCAATCTAAGCACTCATTCACTTGTGTCTACAAGGCACCAGTGCAGACTGCTGGAATCTTTTTTTACACAGTTTATTTAGACGCACACACTGGGACATAACGAGTAAATCATGGGTATATGTTGACACATCAATTTGCAGGCATACATAGTAGATCCCATGTCATGACACATTCATATATCATGGGTAGTACATCAATAGCTTCCAATGTTATCATACATTATGGCCGCATCCCCTATCTGACTAAACGCGTCAGTGAAGGCGGATCGGTAAGTAACTAAAGTTGCTTTATGTTCACAGTTTATATATCATATTATGAAACCACGATAAGGGGTTTTTTATCAAAATTGAGATCTCCTTGCCACTGTCCGAATAATAAGATACATGCTCCGTTCTCTGGACAGTGATTCAAAAATATGATGACAGGAATGTAACATGGCCGCCTTCCTGAGTTGTCGCTCACTCACTCACAGGAGGGTATATATAAGCCAAAGTTAATTTGAAATGCATATGAATAATTTCCTAAAGTTTCTCCATACAGTTCTACAGTAATCCAGTTACTTCACGTAGACATAACTGCTGTATGGAAGCCCGTCATCTTCGTCGATACAAACACGACCCTAGCGTTGCGAAGCACAATATTCCAGCTAGGTCTAACCGACATGAGATCATCAAAAATAGGGTCTGGCATTACCTGGAGTCCGAATCATACATGATACCGTACATTAGGAGAGTCCCTAACACAAACTCTAGTAGAGACACAATCTCCTACAGAAGAAAAAACCACTTCATAAATCATTTTTACTTAAGAATGTACCAGCCCTTGAAAATGCGTAACCCGCCATTGTAAACGGTACATCGGAACTCATCACGACTTGTCAAGACAACTCCTACTTCCGCTAGAGCGGCATAACAAGAATATAGTCCTGCCTACCCATCCAAAATATACAATATAGGACTGATTCTACTTGTACTAATAATATGTAATACATATGAATTCAGGCCATAAACATAATAAGCAAATTAATCTATTTTCTGGCCCGAACAAATAAGTATGGACATGGATGCAATATCCATGCGCCGAATCAATATCAAGAACGATTACTCCTATAATCAAAAGTGTAAATCAATCATGAATTATCTAGCTTTACCATAGACAGCATTTTCATACACAAATGAATGAATGTCTATATCTTTTCCATATTAAATAGCCATATCGATTTTTGTAATATGTGCGTCAAAATATGCACGCAACACAGCCTCGGCATAATAAAGAATATATATTGGGAACAAGTAGCTATAAGAACCGGCGACCGGACAGAAATGTTTCAGCAGATAACAGAGATTATTAGGAGGGATGAGTGTGCTGTTACTGATCTGCTCATTCGGTGCAGTAAAAATACAATGAGATCCATAGACTATATCCGGAAATATCCAGTGAAGTTTTAGTGAACAAGATTTACAACAAACAACATTGACATGAAGTAAAAGAAAATGCTTTAACTTTGTCGTAGATTTGTGATAGGGGAATTAAGACATAGATTGGTCCCTTCTGAATAGATTAGAACAGGTGATAGCTCAGTGAGAGGTAATGTAAAGAAAATAGATTTCACGAGTGAGATGGTGGAAACTACTTAATCTCTGTCCCTGAAATCGAGAATCTTCTCTCTTTCAGCCTATCTCTACAACACAACTTAGTTAGTCAGACAGTCTAATAGAATATATATTAATATATATATGGCACCACTCATATACACACACACACATAAGTGACGACAGTTAGACGCACAGACGTGAAAACTATAACAATGGAACATAGATATTTTGGGACGAGCTGACCGACACACTTGAATAAGTTTATTTTTATGTTTTATTTATCATAAGAATTCAACACAACAATAAATTAGAATATCAAGCACATATAAATACACATAAGTTAATCGAATTACTAAAAGACTAATAATTATAGACTCACAGGTGTAATCCTTTCCACCTTTGTTTAGCCCACGATCCTGTTAGAAGAAAAGTTATAGCCCCAAAGAGTCACAGATTTATACGCTATGGTCTAAGATTTCCCTTTATAGTTAAGACCAGAGTTTATACATTAATCTATTCTTAGAGGAAATCAGCATTAGCAACAAACTTGCATAAAGAAATTTCAAAGTGGGTGCATGAATATAAAATGAAAGAATCACTCGTTCTGCTTTCTCTCTGTTCATTCAGCAGGGGCCCCTGACGTACTTTCTTACCTACAAACGTGATGTTTTTCACCTTCTGGCGCAAACTTCAGGACACACCTCTACAGTGAATCTGTATTTCTTTTTGATAAAGAGAATCCCAGCTCTGCAGATACAGGTTTCACCCAATGTTCCGGGGAGCTTTCACTTTATAACTATATTTTCAGATTACGGTTAATAACACTTGAAACAGGTCAGGTAAGAATTTTTAAACGGGCTCACGGTGTCAGAATCACGAGGTTTCCAGTGCTTAGGAAATGACAGGTTGGTAATTTCTCTCAAATGTAAAATTCTTGGTCACACCACAATTAGTCAAAACGTCGGAAAATGTTACTGTATGTAATATTTCGCCACACGGCTGAATGTACATGAGAGTTAGTGAAGAAATAATATCTGGCTCGATAGGCCCAGTTACTGCATTTAGTCTTAAAGTTCGTGAGATGGGTACTCTGTTTTTTTCTGGATGCAAACACAATGCCAGACAGGTTTTAACTTGTAAACCCACGTATTTAAGACATAAAATGTTTCTTCTATGATTATTCTCATATGTACTGAAACCCGCTGGTAGATTTAGGGCTTTACCCAAAATACTGTATAAAGAAAAAGAAACATACAGAATACTTAAGCATAATATTATACACACATCCTATCCTACCCTCGCGTAAAACATAATATTCACTTCGGTTATTTAACGCTAATTTATAAACTGCAAGCTTAGAGCTTGTCTTATCGTTTAAAACTCCCGTGAAATAAATTCTAGTCATTAAAAGAATCAATCATCATGAATTAGAAATACATAAGTATCTCGTCATTACTCAGTGATGAATCAGTGCATTTACTTAGTTAGTTAAAATATTCTCTGACTGGTTACTAGCAATTTAATTAAATTTTTAATAGCCGAATGAGTTTCTAGCTAGAAATATAATTTATTCTGCTATCCACCGTAACACAGTAACTAGAGAATTATAACTGAATTTACTTTAATCACTCAGCAATACTAGTCAATATTACATTACCTCCAAAACAGAACTACAGCTATCTCCACGAAACTGGGAACTACACTTATACAGGTATTCTAGAACTCAGCTAGATGTCGAGAAACTAAGAACTTCACTATACACGGTATTCAGAACGTAGGAAGCTGTCTACTGACTAAGGAGTACTGAAATGAATGAAGTCTAAACTGCTCTGGTATAAATATATCTCTGATGAAAGGAAAATGATTCACTATCATCGAACCCCGATTACCTGCCAGATGTTCGCACCTACGCCCGGATTTACATATTTCCTTACTCATTCTACAAATTAGAGAGATTTCTCACCCAGAACCGAAACCAGACTTTACACCTTCAGTAAATTCTCTCGATCTGATCAGACATCGGCAATAAAACTTCCAGTGTGCGTTTTACACGTTCTGCTTCCTATGGCCATTCCCAGCGATCTCGGTCTTTCATCTCAAATCTTTCACCGAGAATAATTAACTATAGGCGAACAGATCAGAAAAAAACGATAGACGATAGTCTTCCTTCTTATCTCTGTCGAGAACGAATTAACACGATACGATCTCATCAAAGAACTTAGCTTAACAGCAATAAAATGCGTTGCTAAATAAGAAAGGAAAATGACAAATGTTTGAATTGCTAACAGTCTAGCGTATGCGAAAAAAAGGTAATAGAGTGAAAGAAAGGTAAAAGACAAGTGCAGAATAAAGAATAAATATCTGAAATTTATTAATCATAATCTCTGCCACAAACTTGTACAGTAAACAGGACAAATATAGGAGCATTGGTGATCTCCAAAAAATAAAAATTTTCTGAATAAACAACAAAATAGCTGGGGAAGTTTTGAAACAAGTCAATAAATTCAAAACACCTGAGCACGTTAATTACATATGTTGTTAACTCCGCCTAGGCCGGTCCCAACCACGGCTGAAAAAGGAGGAGGGTGGCCTGCATGGAGGCCGTAAGGAGGCAGCCCCTCCACCATGCAAAGGTACAACAGGCCAATCACCTGTTTGCTTTAAAACATGATTACGCGAACTACAAGAGAGAAAACCGGACTGATTCTAAAGAGGATAGTCTGGCGCTCTCTCTTCCAAACATCTACACCTCACGGTAGAAACGGAACGACTAAGTAAGAAAGTAAGGCAGATGCTTCTTAGAGGTGAAGGGTACAATAGACCAAGCAAAAGTAGCTTGTAATTTCTGATGGTAGCGGGTCCATTTTCGAGTAGAAGGAGATACTGGACTCTGATGTCCATGGCGTCTAGGGTTATTGAACTACAGTCCATTCAGCAGAGTTCTAAGAAACGTACTTGACAGTTGAAACAGTATAAAACTGAATAATGCCTGGTGAACGTTTCACACATGTAGAATTTAATTATAATGACTGGCTCCTTTTAAAATGTACAAGACATAAGCTCTCATCAGCCTGTCTATAAGTACGTCTAACGTCTGTAGACTGGCATAACACTGTCAGTTGTCACTTCACTGAATTTATTTAATATTATAATATACTTTCCTTCCACATTCCTTCAGCGCTGACATGACCATATAAAATACAATCAGACTAGGTTCTATCTCGTAGACTACCTAGCTGACATACACTTATAAAACCAGTACTTCAAGTACATACCCAGGAGCACAGAATACACAGCATTCTCACAATGGAGACACGGTGACGAGATCCTCCGAACCGTCATAGCCCACAAAACCACGTCCGCTCGGAAAATACCCATACAATCGTGACGTCCTTCCTGTGTTGTCTAACAAAGATTAATAAATAGGAAATCAGCCCAAACCAAGTTTGAGGGCGACCGAAAATGGTGTTATGAAATGAGTCATAACACCCATGTAGATCTCGGAGAAGTACCCAGACAGAAAATGTCACGAGACAAATATGAGGGTTATAATGCAGATCAGGTCCCATGTAGATCTCGGAGAACTACACAGACATAAAATGTCAGGAGACAAAAATGAGGGTTATAATGTAGATCAGGTCCCATGTAGATCTCGGAGAACTACACAGACATAAAATGTCAGGAGACAAAAATGAGGGTTATAATGCAGATCAGGTCCCATGTAGATCTCGGCGACGTACCCAGTCAGAAAATGTCACGAGACAAAAATGAGGGTTATAATGCAGATCAGGTCCCATGTAGATCTCGGAGAAGTACCCAGACAGAAAATGTCACGAGACAAAAACGAGGGTTGTAATGTAGATCAGGTCCCATGTAGATCTCGGAGAAGTACCCAGACAGAAAATGTCAAGAGACAAAAACGAGGGTTATAATGTAGATCAGGTCCCATGTAGATCTCGGAGAAGTACCCAGACAGAAAATGTCACGAGACAAAAACGAGGGTTATAATGTAGATCAGGTCCCATGTAGATCTCGGAGAAGTACCCAGACAGAAAATGTCACGAGACAAAAATGAGGGTTATAATGCAGATCAGGTCTCATGTAGATCTCGGAGAAGTACCCAGACAGAAAATGTCACGAGACAAATATGAGGGTTATAATGTAGATCAGGTCCCATGTAGATCTCGGAGAAGTACCCAGACAGAAAATGTCACGAGACAAAAACGAGGGTTATAATGTAGATCAGGTCCCATGTAGATCTCGGAGAAGTACCCAGACAGAAAATGTCACGAGACAAAAATGAGGGTTATAATGCAGAT
This sequence comes from Oreohelix idahoensis, assembly GCA_024509875.1. Taxonomy (NCBI): domain Eukaryota; kingdom Metazoa; phylum Mollusca; class Gastropoda; order Stylommatophora; family Oreohelicidae; genus Oreohelix; species Oreohelix idahoensis. Next base: position 307,173 of record JAMPIV010020257.1, read on the forward strand.
CAGGTCCCATGTAGATATCGGAGAAGTACCCAGACAGAAAATGTCACGAGACAAAAACGAGGGTTATAATGTAGATCAGGTCCCATGTAGATCTCGGAGAAGTACCCAGACAGAAAATGTCACGAGACAAAAACGAGGGTTATAATGTAGATCAGGTCCCATGTAGATCTCGGAGAAGTACCCAGACAGAAAATGTCACGAGACAAAAATGAGGGTTATAATGTAGATCAGGTCCCATGTAGATCTCGGAGAAGTACCCAGACAGAAAATGTCACGAGACAAAAACGAGGGTTATAATGTAGATCAGGTCCCATGTAGATCTCGGAGAAGTACAGAGACAGAAAATGTCACGAGACAAAAATGAGGGTTATAATGCAGATCAGGTCCCCTGTAGATCTCGGAGAAGTACCCAGACAGAAAATGTCACGAGACAAAAATGAGGGTTATAATGTGGATCAGGTCCCATGTAGATCTCGGAGAAGTACACAGACAGAATAGGACTACTACTCCCTCGTTATTAGAAGTGATTGCTACATAAACCACTGCTAGAAGTGCACGTGCACGTCAATGTTTTTATCAAGGTTTTATCTAAGGGGACCAGCTGCTGCTGTTGCTCCGTGCAGGGCCGGCACTAGAATTTTGGGCGCTCTAGGTAAACAGCTCATTTGGGTGCTCCAGGTATACAGCTCATTTGGGTGCCTTAGGTAAACAGCTAATTTTGGACGCTCTAGGTAAACAGCTCATTTGGGTGCTCTAGGTATACAGCTCATTTGGGTGCGTTAGGTAAACAGCTAATTTTGGACGCTCTAGGTAAACAGCTCATTTGGGTGCTCTAGGTATGCAGCTCATTTGGGTGCCTTAGGCAAACAGCTAATTTTGGACGCTCTAGGTAAACAGCTCATTTGGACGCTCTAGGTAAACAGCTCATTGGTCGCCCTAGGTAAACAACTCATATGTGCACCTAGGTAAACAGCTAGGCTCATGTCGCGCATTAGGTAAACAGCTCATTTTGAGCCCTAGTTTAACAGCTTATTTGGCGCCCTAGGTAAACAGCTCTATTGACTCCTTAGGTAAACAGCTCATTTGGCGCACTATGTAAAAAGCTCATATGGGCGCCCTAGGTAAACAGCTCATTTGGGTGCCCTATGTAAACAGCTCATTTGAAGACCTAGATAAACAGCTCATCTGGCGCCCTAGATAAACAGCTCATCTGGTGCACTAGGTAAACAGCTGATTTGGCGTCTTAGGTAAACAGCTCATTTGGGCGCCCTAGATAAACAGCTCATTTGGCGCACTAGACAAAAAGCTCATATGGGCGCCCTAGGTAAACAGCTGATTTGGCGCACTAGGTAAAAAGCTCATATGGGAGTCCTAGGTAAACAGCTCTAGAAAAACAGTTCGTTTAGGTGCCCTAGGTAAACAGCTCATTTGGGTTCCCTATGTAAACAGCTCATTTGCAGCCCTAGATAAACAGCTCATTTGGCGCCTTAGGTAAACAGCTCATTTGGCGCCTTAGGTATACAGCTCATTTGGCGCCCTAGGTAAACAGTTCGTTTGGGCGCCTAAACAGTATATATGTGTATGTGCGCGAGTGTGTATGTGTGTGTGCGTGTGTGTGTGTGCGCGTGTTTGCGGAAAACCAATGGATATAAATGTGCTAATACAAATATACGTATACACGCTAAGTTGTACTGGCTTAGATGTAGCATGAAAAATAAAATATTTTTTTCTCGGAATTGTGACATTTGTTGTTATATGAAATATATTTTTCATGCAATTTTGCCGCCCCAGACGACTGACTAGGTCGCCTAATGGTTACACCGGTCCTGGCTCTATGCTCCAGCGGGAACGAAATGGGAGATAATAATGATATACGTATCAAAAGAAAGAAATTACAACAGAGAGAAAATCAGAACAAACCCACAGCAAATGTTAACACTTCTTCCCCTGTACGTGCAAAGAATCTCCGAGTTTCATAGAAAATTTGCATTTCTATTTCATTTTATACGAACCGTGTTTCCGTACATAGAAGCCTGCACTAAGCATTCATATACTCCTGCATTGGTGGCTTTTGTGGCAATTTGATGAGGTTGCCAGCCTTATGCACAATCTGATATTTTAGTCGCTGTGTGCAACATGCCTGAGTATGCAGTCGCCGTGTGCAACATGCCTGAGTATGCAGTCGCTCTTTCTTGCTTTGTCTTTTCACAGATTGGTCCTTTTATTTGTTTATATCTTCAGAGAGTAGTCCTTTTTTTTTTTGGTTTGTATTTTCAGAAATTGGTCTTTTTCTTTGTTTGTCTCTTCAGAGATCGCGAGAAATTCTAAAATTAAAGCTCCACATTAGACCTCAAATATAAATATAGCCCTTTTGGCGTCTCCTTTCAGTTCTCTCCCCCCCCCCTCCCTTCCCCCCAACGGTGAAGCGCAGACGAGATTGGCTGGAGGGAAGAGAAGAATGCCAGGATCAACGTAGTCTTTTGTATCATAGATAGTTGCAGTAAAAAGTTGTCAAAATTGTAGGTGTTATTGTTATTGTAACTTGAGCGGAAAATACCGTCTTGACTGAGCAGAATCGATTGTGTAATTGTAGCACTAAGCATCGTCAATCTATAGCGGAACACATTGTTAAAATTGTGGTAGAATATATCATTCAATTTGTAGTAGAAATTGTCGCCAAATTTCGAGCAGAAAATATCGTAAAACTGCAGCAGAACAAAGTGTTGTATCTGGACAAGAACTCCTTAAAGGTTGTGTGAGAAAACAACGGGAAACTGTATAAGAACTCCCCAAGATTGTTACAGAAAACATCGTCAAACTGGATAAGAACTCCTTAAGATTGTAAGAGAAAACATCATAGAGATTGTTAATCGCCAAATTACAGCGCGAAACATTATCAACAATGTAAAAGAAAACATCTACCGTAAATACTTACAGCATAACATTGTCAAAATTGTAGTAGAAATCATCGTTAACATTATAACCCACTGTAGCGGGAAAACAAAGTATGTGCATCCATGGTGCACGTGTTGGCATTACAGGAAGCGACAAACGAAAACAACATTAGTTACAATACCACATCATTTATATTTGAAGATTTGCCCTAATATAACCGACAGACCTTTCGTCTAGAATGGATGGAGCGTACCTTGCCAACATATGATAAAACCGTAGATTTTTTTAAAATATGCACACACACAAAACATGCACTATTGGCCTTTGGTATCAAAGAAAATAAGGAGATGAAACAACAATAATAGACAAATCATAGTTACCTACACAAACAAACGTACACGAACATTAATGCACATACACACACAGATGGGGGATAATGAGTATTATGTGTGCTCATTAGTGGACACTGATCCCTAAAATGTTAGTCAATGTTGGATTATATCCCTTGTTTCTATTGGCATTATTGTTCAGTGTGTGATTACTTTACCTTTTTTTATTCTTGTTTAATATTTTCTCTTTACTTTCTCCTTATGCCTGCCTTGGTCTGTATGTCTGTTTACTTTTTTATATGTTGCTTGTGAGTACTTAGTATGTCTAAATGTCAAGGACGCCTGGTTTTAGGGCATGGAAACATCTTCAAGTACCATGCCTGGTGAGGTAGGCAATCATGTTTCTCAACAACTTTCTGCCTCCAATACTATTTATCCAATCGGTTGTTGATTAATCCTTTCTGTTCTCACAATACATTCAAACTTTTTCCTTCAATCCTTACTGTTCTGACATTCAAACTTTTTCCTTCAATCCTTTCTGTTCTGACATTCAAACTTTTTCCTTCAATCCTTTCTGTTCTGACATTCAAACTTTTTCCTTCAATCCTTTCTGTTCTCACAATACATTCAAACTTTTTCCTTCAATCCTTTCTGTTCTCACAATACATTCAAACTTTTTCCTTCAATCCTTTCTGTTCTCACAATACATTCAAACTTTTTCCTTCAATCCTTTCTGTTCTCACATTCAAACTTTTTCCTTCAATCCTTTCTGTTCTCACAATACATTCAAACTTTTTCCTTCAATCCTTTCTGTTCTAACAATACATTCAAACTTTTTCCTTCAATCCTTTCTGTTCTCACAATACATTCAAACTTTTTCCTTCAATCCTTTCTGTTCTCACAATACATTCAAACTTTTTCCTTCAATCCTTTCTGTTCTCACAATATGTACATTCAAACTTTTTCCTTCAATCCTTTCTGTTCTCATAATACATTCAAACTTTTTCCTTCAATCCTTTCTGTTCTCACAATGCATTCAAACTTTTTCCTTCAATCCTTTCTGTTCTCACATTCAAACTTTTTCCTTCAATCCTTTCTGTTCTCACATTCAAACTTTTTCCTTCAATCCTTTTTGTCCTCACATTCAAACTTTTCCCTTCAATCCTTTCTGTTCTCCCATTCAAACCTTTTCCTTCTCATAACTTGCCCAAACAAAGTGGATTACATGGGGAATAAGCTTCCATTGCGCATTTTGTCACGAGTTTTCTCCCCTCTCTGCAGTAAGGGTCCAACAATGGCCAAAATTTAGCGCATTAACTGATGGTCTTTAAATGTATCTACCTTCGCTCACGATTACTCTTGGCAGAGTTGTAAATAGAAGGATGGTGCTTCTATTTTAAGGAGTCATCATAGGATATTTCAGAAATCAAGCATAAAACTGAAAGTATCAAGCTATTGTGAACTTTTCATCTCCCCGCCCCTACTTTGAAGAGAACGATACTCGTATATTAGCTCATTCTGAGCCTCCAACTGAATTATTCAGTAAAATATTACTCATGTAGCTCTGTTGTATTTATATTTAAGATAACTTATTCTTACGTGTGCATTTCTTTAGGTAATAATTACATCAACTATTAATTTGTAAATACATATTACAAATTTAATAATCAATTATGGTTTACTGTGAGTAAATAAATAAGTGATGTGAGGGAATTTACACAATAGAGTTTTCCCTCATTGACAACTTGTGAGAGTGTTTTGAATTGGTGGTGAGAATTATTTTGTTTTGGCCAGATTAAAATCACTTATCTGGTAAATGTTGTACTGGTTTGCTGACTGCTCCGTCAGTTGTAGACTTCTGTGGTGCGATCATGTCCCAGGCGTAGTTGCAGGGGTAACCGCTCCTAGCGTCAAGGCAAGTATCTTCACAACCCGCCAAAGGCAGGTGTGGCCGTGTACATAGTTGTTCCTTTGGAAACAGACTATATTCTTACAAGACAGAGGAAGCACAGACCACCCCATAATTTTATATTTTATGAGAAACAGAAAATAATAAATAGTGTCACATATTTAGGGTAGAGTCGCTTCTACACGCCATTTCTAATAATTGGGTGATTTCCCCTGACCAATCGGATAGCTCAGATTTACCCCGGGGAAAGTGGAACAACGACGCCATTTTGGCAGTAGAATGAAAGAGCGCAACTCAAGAGGTCGTATCTGGTCCAGATCTACATATTTCTTAGTTTGAGAAAATCAAACTTCAACATTTCTTATAAAATGTGTATTTCAGGACATTGAGTGGTTATATATATATATATTTCTTACTGGCGTAAGTAGTGACAATCGTTAAATATGTATTTTGAATAGAGCTCCCAACCCTAGTCGCAGCAGAACTAGGTTCGAGGATTTGAGTCAATTTGCAAAAAATAGTCTTACACCTCAAACCATGTAGAGTAGAAAATATTCTTGTGTTGGAAAGCATTTAACTCAAGGAATGCTTATGATTATAAAGAAATCAAGGACAAATCTGAGGAGATGGGTAAATGTCGTCGAACCTAAAATAAGACTGTAACTTAAAGGAAGGAACACGGTGGAATGAGAAGGTTCGCCATATTTGACAATTGAGTAGGCCTACGAGACAAGGATGCAAAAAGGGATTTTTGCATCGATGAAAGCATCTGATGAGATGATAGAATTTTATTATACTTATTATTGTAAAAATGTTCTGAATTCCAGACTTTGTTGAAATTTTAAGTTTCATGCTGAAAGATATTAAAAGTTTTTGCATGAAATCGAACGCTGTTGAAAAGGTGAATTACTACAGTTTTGAGATCTAGATAAGAAATCTATCCATTTCAATTAAATTCGCTACATCAACACCTAAGAGAAGAAAATCGAACCTGGTAACACAAATTTAAGAGAGAAATCTAAATCTCTGGTGATTAGGCCAGTTAAACATCTGCTCTCTGTAAAGTAAACTGAAAATACTGTATATACCGGCACTGCCACATGAAGGTAATATGGTGCCGTTCCAGTCCTAAGGAACACCTGCCCCGGCTACATGAAGGTAATATGGTGCCCGTGACCACTTCTCTTTGATAAAGCGAATAACTAGCGATCATAGACCATGGACGATTTACTACAAAATTTTCAACAGCTGGGTGTGGAACAACAACAACCACAGAACCAACCCGTAAATACACAACCACTGCAGCCCCAGGACAGACAAAATATGGAAGGACCAACAATAATAGCGCTACGGCAAATTACTGAAACCCTACAGAAAAATGACAACTACGCGAAATTCACACAGGTTAGATCCATTGTTCAGCCGTTCGATGGAAACAAGAAAAAATTCAGAAGATGGTTGTCCGACATGGAAAAATTTGCGGCACTAGCAGAGGCAACAACGGATGAAGAGAAAAAGAAAATCGCTCTGTTAGGTTCTGATTCGTACGTGACTGATTTTTTAAGAAGGAGGTCCCAGCAGTACCCCACAGAAACCTACGAGTCCCTAAAAAAAGAGCTCACCCAGAGATATGGGGAAATCATAGACAAAATGCATGCTTGGTCAGTCCTTAGAAGCATGAAACAGGAAAGAGATGAATCGGTACAACTTTTTGGAGATCGATTCCTCAATATGGCAGAAGAGGCATTTTGCGGAGAAATCCCTACCACACCTGATGTAGAAATACAGTTAGTGGGGATATTTGCCGATGGCCTTAGAGCGGAAAATATCAGAAGGCATCTTATTAGAAAAGACACCAAGACTATTGCTGAAACACAATCCAAGCAGCAATACAGGAGGAAAATCTTCACCGAAGGTTCCAACAAAGAGCAGGTAGGGAACCCCGACCAGAATATAGGGACTATGATGAGCATGAGCCTATGGAAGTTGACCATACCAGGAGGCAATGGACTCGCCCACGACAACGAGATGATAGGCCCCGCAATTATAGACCCCCCACACAGAGGCAAAACGACGTCAATAATGTCAATACAAACGGATGCTTTACATGCGGTAGGCTCGGACATGGTTACAAGTCCTGTAGAGCAAATTACAATCATGCACCATTCAGAAGAGGAGGTTACCAACCACAACAACCCGCACCACCCCCACGTGATTACACCAGAAATCAGTATACCAGAGGCGCACCTCAACCCCTCATGCGTCAGGGAAACGGCCGCGCCACTCACTAAACAGGACCGTTAGTGAGGGCAACAATCACAGAAACTGGTCCAAAACAAAAGAAACAACACAGAACAGAAATTGTCAAGTGGGGCCCATCCAGTAAAATACAATATGAAGAAATGTTGCATGATGGAACTAAAATACATCCGGACCCCAGTTCCTGCATCATGTCTATACAGGGCCAACAATATAGGGCACTGGTAGATACAGGAGCATCCATCAGCCTTATTAGGTTCCAGCTGTTCAAGAGGATCCAACACTTAGTACGATTTCAACCGTCCAAAACACACCTAGCTTCAGTCACGGGACAAAGACTAAATTCAGTTGGGACAGCATGGCTAAAATTTTCCTTAGGCGAAACAAATTTTGAACACCCATTTGTCATTACTAAAGGAATGTCTAGAAATCTTATCCTAGGGAGAGATTTTTTTTTAACAAACACAAAGTTCGAATATACTATGACCTCCACAAAATCAAAGTCAACAATACGTACATAGATCTCCAGGACGATATCCACATAGCGTCTTTAGTAAGGATTACAGCTCCCATAACGGTGGCTCCAAACTCCCTGGTCATAGCAAAAGGCAGAGTAAAAAATTCTGAGTACATAACACCAGGGCAATCAATTCAAGTACAGCCCCTAGCAGAAGAAAGCATTATTGATGACCCATTGTTGCAAATTACAGAGGGAATCGCTGAAGTCTCGAAGTCCAGAGATTTCCCCATCATGATATTGAATATGTCAGGAAAAACTACCACTATAAAAAGAGGCACAGTTGTAGCGCAAGTGGATACGTCAACAATAAGACAAACCAAAACCAATAGAGACCATCCACAAATTGTCTCAACCACTCCCACTGGACATAATGCACGAAATCGCAGTACAAATAACCATAGTACACGGAAAGTAAACAGTTATAAGGCTTATGCAGAAAAAGGCAGTAACATCAGTCACAGTTATGTTACACCACAGCATACCCTACCCAGATGGCAGAAACGAACCAGTCCATACATAAGAAGAGAAAGGCCACAGTATGAAAATGACTATAATTACTCATTCTTGCGCCCCAGCACACCAAGAGAAAAGATGAAGTGCTGTATATCACAGAGTAACAGAGAAACAGAAATTGTCTTGCCAGGAGGATATCCAAAGCGACAAGACAGTGATACATGCCCCATGGAGTATCAATATAACTCAAAAACAGGTGGATATGATAAAGTCCCAAAACCAATTGAAATTTCCGAAGAAAAGGAAGAATTCTTATATGACTATACCACAGGAGGATACTATAGCAGCAAAGTTGGAAACAGAAAGAATGAAAAATTTTCGCCCAGGGAAAGAAGACAGCCCTATAGCACAAACAGAAGAAATACAGTAACGTACGCGGATAAGCGCAGTTACGGCAGAAATAATCAGAAAAAAATGGCACAACAACGACTACCCCAGAAATATAATAAGAAATGAATATACAGTAAATGCAGTGACAAATGGAAATGCACACAGTACATGGCAGAGGAGACAGTACCAAGCACAGCCCAATGAACGGCAAAGAACTACGCAAAAGAAAGCCACATACCAGGAGCAGAGATTTTCACAAGATGCAAGAAAAATGTCCCAAAATTATGGGAATGAAACGGAGGCATCAAGACAGACCAGAGATATCATAGCAGATCATAAATACAGAGAGAGAATAGCTCAGTTACTTGCAACCCTGAATGCCACAGAAGATAATAAGCAACGTTTGAAAACGTTTGTAGAAAAGCACCAGGATGTATTCGCACTCAATGACATGGAATTAGGCAGAACTAACACTGTCAAAATGGACATTCAAACAACCACAGAGGAGCCAATACATATGAAACCCTATCATACGCCCTTGAAAAACAGAGAACTCGTGGAAAGGTCTATAAATGAAATGCTACAGGCAGGAATCATCGAAAGATCCCGTTCCCAATGGTCCTCACCCATAGTGATCGTAACAAAGAAAGACGGCTCCAGTCGCTTTTGCTGCGACTACCGTGCCCTTAACAAAATCACAAAAGTCATTTCCTACCCCCTCCCCAGGATAGACGATCTACTTGCGACGTTAGGAAAGTCTACATACTTTACCACACTTGATGCAAGGTCAGGCTTTTGGTGCATCCCCATGACACCTGAGGCAAAACAGAAATCCACATTCTGTTCACATATGGGAAGCTTTTTTTGGAATGTTATGCCATTTGGTCTAAAAGGATCTCCAGCAACATATATGTCACTCATGGATGAAGTGTTAAAGGGTCTACATCCATTTGCCCTGGCATACATAGACGATATCCTGATACATACCGCAGGCACGATGGAAGACCACCTCCGCAAGGTTGAAACAGTGTTTGATAGACTCAGGCATCACCAAATAAAGTTAAAACTGTCGAAGTGTGAGTTTCTAAAGACAGAAACAAAATATTTAGGCTTTGTCATCAATAGACATGGCGTCAGACCTGATGAAGATAAAGTCAAAGCCATAAGAGAAATGCCTAGCCCCAAGACGGTGAGACAAACACGCTCATTTATTGGTACAATAGGGTACTATAGGCGCCACATCATCAATTTCTCCAGAGCAGCAGAGCCTTTGATAGCCCTTACCCGCAAGTATGCACGCTTCAAATGGACAGAAGACTGCCAGAGATCCTTTGAGTATCTAAAAAATGCCCTAACCACCATCCCACTGCTTGGACATCCAGATATTTCTCAGCCCATGATACTATACGCCGATGCCTCAGATAACGCAATTGGTGCTTGTTTGGTCCAACCTGTACTAGAAGATGAAACACCCATCCTACCAAACATTCCAAATGAGAAACCCATTGCATTCCTATCCCACGCATTGTCAAAGTCACAAAAACGGTGGACCACCACTGAGAAAGAAGCATATGCTATTCACTATGCAGTACAAAAGTTTGACTTTTACGTCAGAGGAACTAAACTCATTATAAGAACTGATCATCAACCTTTGGTTAACTGGCTCACCAAAACACAAGAACAGCCAAAGAAGTTACAGACATGGGCAATGAATTTACAGTCCTACGACACCACTATCGAACATATCCCAGGCGAAATGAACACCTGTGCAGACCTCTTATCCAGGATTAAATATGATGATGAAACTGAAGTGAAAACAAATAGAGTCAAAAATGATGGCACATCCTCAGAGATTGACGATAATGCTAAAGAAATTAATGAAATTACTTCATCAAGTCGAAGAAGTACCTCAGATTCCGCCACTCAAGTAGAAGAAGAAAGCCAAGAGATGTTTGACATGAGAGTAGAACAAGCGAAAGATGCAGAAATTGTCAAGCTGCTCACATACGTGAAAGAAAACCCAACAAAAAGTAAAGATTTTACAGTACACCCAACGGATGGAATTCTATACTATATTGATCAGAAACAAGAAGGGACACTAAGAAAAGTCATTCCAGCACATCTAGTCCCAGAAGTATTGCTACAGTTTCATGATAACAACGGGCACATGGGAAGAGACAAAACAATTGATGTCATAAAGAAAAGGTATTATTGGCAAACTTTCTACAAGGACATTACAGAATATGTAGCCACCTGTAGAACATGTAAATTGAGAAACATGAAGCCACATTTAATTCCCCTTCAAGAAATGCAACCTTCCCATTACCCCATGCAAACAGTGAGCATTGACTTATCAGGTCCTTACCCACTCACCCAATCAGGCAACAAATACCTCCTGCACATAGTTGACCAATACTCTGTTTGGCCAGAAAGTTACCCACTCAGTGATGCCACATCGCAGTCCATCACGCAAATTTTTTTACAAGAATTCATTCCCAGGCATGGCTGTCCAAAACGAATCATTTCAGACAACGGTAAACAGTTTATAGGTAACCCATTTAAAGCCACCTTACACCAGCTGAATATTGAGCATACTACAACCACTTATTATTGCCCAAATGCAAATGGCAGAAATGAACGCATGCACGCCACCCTACATGATATTATTAGCAAATATATCAAGGGGAACCACCAATACTGGGACCTATACATTAACCAAGCTCTTGAAGCCATCCGAGTAACGTGAACGATACCACAGGAATGTCACCCTTTCTCATGCTATACGGAAGAGAACCAAACTTTCCGTTAGACAACCTACTTCGCCCACAAAGAAAATACATGGGAGAAGACCCCATCGAAATAATCCTTCAAGAAAAGTATAAAGCTCACCAGATTGCACAACGAAATACGCAGAAGGCATTTCACAAGAAACAGAAACAACATGATAAATCAGCCAAGCTACCAACGTACAAAATAGGAGACAGAGTATACTACAAGAAACATGTACGCAGTTCAAAATTCGATGACCGATGGTTAGATGGCTACAAAATCATGAAACAAACTACGCCTGTAAACTTCATTATTTGGAATGAAGAGAAACAACACCAAACAAAAGCTCACGTAAAACAAATAAAAATTGATAATCACCGGCCCATTCCGCCTCTGACGACAAATACAAGACCAGTCAGAAAAGCCACCCTAAATTATAATCCATCCAGCACAGATTCGTCTGACATATTCAGAGTCAGAGACGACAGACTCTGAATTTTACCAAGACGACCACATACCCAGACCACCCACAGATGAAATACATCGAGCAAGACAACAACGAGACTCGTCCAAAAGCGAAGAAGATATCCCACCACTTGAATTACGTAATAGACTACAAGACAGAGACCTGCGCATTAGAAATGAAGAAATCATGCCACAGACGTCACACGATGACAACACGAAAACACCTTATATCCACACTCAAACTTACTCCCACAGTGATAAATCGTCAGCTGATACCTATCACACCCCCAGTTCAGGCAGTTCTAGTTTTAACACTAGTGAAAACCAAACACTGCTATACCACAAGAACAAGATTGCTCGTTCAAAACAATCAGATCCTGAAGAAACTATACCCAAGCAGATTGTTGAACCATATACCAGCGATCTTTATGGAGACGAAACAGAACAAGACAGCATAGCTTTGTCAGACCCCAACGAACATAATGACAGAAAAATGGTAGAATTATACCAACAAGAAACAGACATTGATACAGCTAGTTCCATTGAAACCAGTGATGCGGATAGTACATTATTTGTACCAGTCAGCTCCAGCGTCAAACGCGCCTATAAAACAGAATCTGATGACTCAATCCCTAGCAACAAAATTCCGCGTATACAGCACAACTATATCAGACGAAAGATTCTGAAGAAACGCAATCATGTTCCAAAACCAAGCCGAGAAGTGTTAGCCTCATCTCAACTAGTCAAAAACAACAGTGTGCAAATTACTGTGCCCATTGTAACCAGTGCTAACGTTCAGCACAACCAGGTCAGAAGAAAAATCAAGGCGAAACATATACCTGCCTCAAAACCAACAGATGTTCCAGCCATACAAACCCTAACCACAGTAAAACCATCACCGCAATCAAATGATGTTAAGCCATCACCGCATTCGTCAATGTCCTCAGTGTCCCAACAATCAGCAAATGCAGTGTCGTCGCCTATCACACCCGTCACCACTGCTACTCAGTATGATGCTCGCCTAAGCAGTCGGGACATTGCAAGGTTAGAGAGGGTAAAGGAACTAGCGAAGCTGTTCTGAAAAACACGCCCAGGTGTTTTATATGTTCGCAAATCCGAACACGGTCAACGCATATGTGAACAAACCTTTTTAACAATGTACTAACTCTCCCCATGTACTCTATTTTCAGTTTTTGACAGTTCAAATGACTTGCTTACAGACTAAGATGTCAAAGCCTCACTGAGAAAGTTATTTTTTCCAGCCTTAGAATACTGATGCCCAGAAAGAAATCAAGACCAGCACACGGAGGATTTTCTTTAGATAGCATAATTGTGAAATAAAAATGTTAAAACAATTGATAACACACGGTGTTACGAGTTTACAGACACCCTTATTTAGTTACATACATTTTCTTAATATTTAGAATGTTACACAACTTTACCTATAACACATGTGTCACACTATTCTGTTGTAACATTCATCTCCACTTTTGTAACTGATCATATTCCACGCTCCATTCACCAGCATTTTCATGCAGACACTTTACACCAGTAGTTTTTTTTTTTCTTACCTCATACTAATATTTCTTTGATCTATATTATGCTAAACTCCTTGATATCTGCCACCTTGATCAATCATACTGTTCCTACTATAATATCTCTCAACAGCACATAATTCATACCCAAAACTAGTATTGTAGGTTATGCTATTTTTCTCCACAGGATTATTTATTTTCAAATGTACATTATTATTAGACGCCGAAAGAAAAACATCAGGAATGTGTATATTTCGATGGATATCACCATGTTATGTTAAATTATAGAATAAAAGATACACCAGAGTATCTAGTGGTGTAGATATTTTCCTATAACTGACCTCGAAACCCTCGAATCGGTCGGTTGGATCGGAGGGTTGATCAGTGAGTTAACAATTCACTATCGTAAAACAAGCTATTGTTACCGAAACAGAACCAGGCTCGACAGTAAACATGACTCACTCTAATATCTTGGGGGCTAAGGAGATTTCTAAAATTGGATACTGGAATGTAAGAACTATGTATCAAGACGGAAAATTGGAAGAAGTAATTAAAGAAATGGATAATTATAAGTTGGACTTATTGGGTGTCAGCGACGGGGAAGGGCATAAAATATATTTCAGAAGAAAAAAACAAATTATATACTCTGGTAGTAATGATAATCGTCACACAGAGGGAGTAGCCATCCTAATGACACAGAAAGCAGCAGCATCGCTTATCAGCTGGGTACCTATCAATGAGAGGCTAATATTAGCTAGATTTCAGACACGATTTTTCAAGCGCTCAATTGTACAATGTTATGCACCAACTAACGACGCTCTTGATACCACAAAAGATGACTTCTATGAAGCACTTCTAAGTACCATCAACACAATACCCCAAGCATGACATAATAGCAGTCATGGGTGATTTTAACGCCAAAGTAGGTGACAACAACGATGGAGTACAAAGATATCTCGGTACTCATGGCATAGGCTGTATGAATCAAAATGGCGAAAGACTTCTAGAACTTTGTGAAATAACAAACCTCTTTGTGGAGACCACCAATATCAAACCTCGTTGTGGCAGACACCATCTTATCCACATAAGATATCCACAGATTGGAATTCACCTGATGGCAGAACTAAGAACCAGATAGATCACTTCTGCATAAGCGCTAAATTTTCTCATCAGTTCAAGACGTCAGAGCATACAGAGGTGCAGAGATCGGAAGCGATCATAACCTCTGCATAGCTATAAATGAGAATTAAACTGAAGAAGTTTATACCAACCGAATAAAAATAGAAGAATAGATGTACACAGACTGCAATCAAATGATATAAAAGAAGGAATATAATGTCAAAATGAACAACTATTTCGATGCTTTAGGCAAAATTGACAACGATATCACCACCAAGACAATCGATACTAAATGGGAACAACTGAGAACAGCAATGACAGAAGCAGCTGTAGCGACCACCGGATACCTAGTACATAAAAAGAAAAAATGGGTGAGAGAAGATACTTGGGATAAAATACAAGAAAGGAAAACAGCAAAACTTAAACTACTAGCGGCAAGTACACATAATGCAGTTGAATCTTGCAAACTAACTTATAACTTGTTAAAATAAAGAAGTGAAGACAATCGTTTCGGCCAAAAAAAAAACGCTTTCATCAATGAACTGGCCGTAGAAGCTGAAAATGCTGCAAGAACTGGTAATAGTAGGTGCCTTTATCAAATTACAAAACAACTATGTCACCAGCCTACTGCTATGGAAACACCTGTTAAAGGTAAATTAGGGAATTCAATACCAACAGAAAAAGAACAAATGAAGAGATGGGCTGAGCACTTCATGGAGGTGCTAAACAGACCACCACCAACAGTAACACCTGATTTTAATAATGAAACATCCACAACCACCTTGCCAATAACTTGCGATGAATTCACGCTGGACGAGATCAAACAAGCCGTTAAAAGATTAAAAAATTTTAAAGCTGCTGGAGTTGACGAAATTTCAGGGGAAATGATTAAAGCAGTTAATGACAACAACCTCTTGAGAATTTTAGATATTATAAATGAAGTATGGAGAGAAGAACAACCACCACAACAATGGAAAGACAGTATTATTGTAAAGTTACCGAAAAAAGGTGATCTATCACTGTTCTTTTTCTGTTGGTATTGAATTCCCTAATTTACCTTTAAACTGGCGTGGTATATCTCTATTATCAGTACCTGGAAAATTATTATGTTGCATGATGTTAGAAAGACTTAAATTGCATGCTGACGAAAAGATCAGAGAAGAACAAGCGGGTTTCAGGCCGAAACGATCATGTTTGATCAAATATTCACACTAAGAACAATTATAGAAGAATCAGTGGAAAGGCAATCGCCACTTATTATCACCTTCGTCGATTTTCAAAAAGCCTTTGATAGTCTACACCGCCCATCATTTTGGAAGATACTTACAATCTATGGTTTTCCAACAAAATATGTGAATATAATCAAAGCGCTATATGACAATGCAAGATGTTGTGTTAGAACAAATAAAGGGAATACAGAATGGTTTACAGTAGAAACAGGGGTGAAACAAGGCTGTATTATGTCACCACTACTTTTTGGAATAGCTATTGATTGGGTTGTGAGAAACTATACCCACAATGAACAATTGGGTATAAAATGGACAAATGGAAAATTCCTGGGGGACCTGGATTTCGCAGATGATGTAGCATTCTTAAGTTCAACACCAAGACAATCCCAAGATTCAATAAATAATTTGTGTCATCTCTCGGTTAAAATAGGTCTCCAAATAAATGCCTCTAAAACTAAAGCTATGAACTTTTCTAACGAGACCTTTGATATCATCTTGATATCATCTTGAAAAAAAACTACAGAAAGTTGAAAGTTTCAATTATTTAGGCAGTAAAATGACTCAGGATGGTGACACAACAAGAGAAATCCATACTAGAATTGCTTTGGCAGCTAGCGCCTTCAATAGATTATCTAACATTTGGAAATTACGATCATTGAATATACATACCAAGCTTCGTCTGTTTAATTCAAATGTTATCTCAGTGTTAAACATACGGCTGTGAGAGTTGGAAAATAACAAAATCATTGGAGAACAAGCTGAATACATTCTACAAATGTCTTAAAAAACTCATGAACATCATGTTGGAAAGAAATAAAGACTATTAGACAAATAAGAGAAGACTCTAGGAAGAAATATGTCTCAGACTATATAACGAAAAGACGATGGTCATATATCGGTCATGCCTAACGAATTGCACAAACAATTGAGAATACCACTACAGGCGCTCACTTGGGTTCCTGAGGGTAAGCGGAAAAAAAGGAAGACCAAAAGAAACACTCAGAAGAACAATAATAAGAGAAGGAAGAACGTTGGGCCTAAATAATGTGCAAGAGCTAAGAGGAGTGGCGTCACAACGAACAACCTGGAGAGCACTGGTTTCTGCCTTATGCGCCGTGTTTGGCGCTTAAAGAATTTATTATTATTATTATTATTATTATTATTATTATTATTTTAGACCCAGATGTATATTAGTACTGTCAAAAATTTTACTGCCTATCACAAATACCCCAATGACATTTGCGCATGCTGAATTTCTGCAAATGAAGAATCCCTTGAGAGCATTAGTATATGCTAACCCCAGATTGAACACATTACACCTATTTGTTGATGATGCCTTTGCCCATGTTAAAGAAATAGCATTTGCACATGCTGACCTAGCAAATGAAATACCCCATTACCGCATGATAACCACTAATGACACATGAGATGAAGAAGCAACAGGTTATGTATGATGAAGATGACATTTTATATTAAGGTGAAACTTTATGTTGTCACAGCTGAGATTTTGTTGTAATGTTTATGCACAAAATCCCCCACATTAACATTGGAGGAGGAATAATCTTAGTCTTTCGTGGTTACGAGATAAGACAAGGATATAATAGAATATTTGATGAATACCATGGAACAAATCAGAGCAGATGATTGTTGCACATATGAGGACCATATTTGAAGTCATTATTGAAGGATTATCAGTAGACAAGAGACACAAATGAATTATGATAATCCCATGGAACCACAGGTACTAAGGACACAAAATGGAGATTAAATAATGGAGAAAAAAAATAATGACTGAATAATTGCTACGCCCAGAGGTAAAGGAAATAGAGATGCATCCGCATTTTGGAGAAGATATCTCTTTGATTTTTGCTTATTGCCTTTGTAATATGAACATTGTTGTATAACAAATGACTATTCCTTATCACGAATTACAGAATGTTGTAAGATAGTTGGAATAAATTGACAATTTAAAATACTCATAACATACCCAGAATTACAGGAGAGAAAATAAATAAATGATTAATGAAAGTGGACACACTGAGATTTGCTCACCCCGAGGATATTGGATAAAAAAAAAAAAAAAAAAAAATAATGTTATCCCAAGGACAGACATGTCACAGATATATCATGGAGATACTATGAAAAAAAAAAAAAAAAAAAGAATATCTAGATTAGAAATGCAGCAAACTTGGTCAAGGACACCATGAAATAGACCCCCGCCCCACACTTAAGATAACTGACGGATGAGATTTTTGAATTATAAGTACCATAAGTCACCCATCTGGCTGTAGTCAGCGGATGTTACAGGCACCACATAACTCTGACTAACCCTCGACCAGCGAAGGCAGAGTTGGTGTCGAAATTTTGCACATATGTAAAAAAAAAAAAAAAAAAAAGACATGTCTTTTGTTCATGTTTTAGTAAAGTCTAGACATTTATGTTAATAGTTCTATAAATGATTAGTTGATATATTGATGATAAATATTCGCAAATATAGTACATGGACAATTAATATTTCCAGTACAGAATAAGAGGAATAGGAAGGATCCACATTTTAAATATTGGAGCACCATGAGCGAGGAATTGGACTTATAAAGAAAATGGAAATGGTACACTGTATGCAAGGATAACCAGAAATAATATGGATAAAATAGTAGTCAGAGTGCCAGGAACTTTGTCTTACGAGAATATTGTAGATTCCTCACGATCAATTGATTATTTTCTTCCTTTCTATGTCACATTTTTTTTTTTTTGAGTGATGACCGCAAAAATTTTTTTTTTTTCATCTCATATTGTCAAAAGTTCTTACATCTCAGTTGATAGTTCCATAAATAATTGTTTGATGTGTTTTGCATAAAGGTATTGCTAGATAAGGTACATAGGGAGTTACTAAGGATGAATTCTCAAGATAACAGGAGGACTAGAATAGATACAATGATATTGGAACACCATAAATGATACATTGGTGTTATGAAAAAAAAAAAGGAGACAAATATAAATTGTATACAAGGATGCCTCGAGAGTGACAACATGGATACATATTGTCAAGAGTATAAGCAGTTGTCTTAAAAGAGAAAATAAAGTAATACGGAACCCAATGTAGAAAATTCATGATGATTTGGAAACTATATTTTTCTTTTCCCTTATATTTCATAATATGATAGTAACACATTCATCTGTTGGTTGCTGAATAATGTGATGTTTGAAAATTGATGTATGGGAAGTCAAAGAAGATCTTTGAAGAATAAATATATATATAAAATAATATTTCTAGGGAAGAGTTCACAAAAAAAAAAAATATACTGTATGTCACGAAATGGATTTAGGACTAGAGACTGTCTACATATAGTGACAAGACAATAGTAAGAAGAAAGGCTGAAATGATAGATTCAGATAGAAATATAGTGCAAAATGTGAAAGTTGAGACCATTGGCTCCGAGGTTGAGAACCGAGGTTGATTCTTTCCTCGCCACTTCGGACGTTTAAATTGCTATGGCCTCGAACCACCTCTAACTACCCTATGGGGATAAGGTTCAATTAAGATTCACAAACACCAAGGTACAGACAACATATAGCTACTGTACTAAAGGAAATGACTGATGCCAGCTACAATTTATACAAGTTTATTATACACCTATAAACAACTCATATACATAAAGTGCGAGGATGCACACCTGAAAAACAAAATCAAGCACAGTTAAAAATGCATCAACCCCAACCCTTCTCCCACAATTGCAACCTGTATGGAGAAAGAAGGTAAGGTTAACTGAAATGAGCTATACTGCACTTGATGTCGCCTACCCTCCAAACTAGCTGTTCTAAATTCTAACTCTAACTCTAAGTCCACTGATAGCTGGAACGACGGCGAAGTGACTACACAATCTCTGCACAGACTTCGGTTCTACACAGCCTATCCTGGAATCTCCTGAACACAACTAACTGCACCTCTAAACTTCAGCAGCTGTCCTCTGCTATGATTCACCAAAACTAACAGTTCTGCCTATCTGTGCTGACTTCAGTAGAGAGAATGTTTCCCCTCTCTCTCTCCACTAACTCTGGAATTGATGACTGAGGTTTAACAGAACCCCACTGGATTCTGGACTGGAACTGTAGCGGACTACCACTCTGAAATTACCTGCCCGAGTACCTATAACTGGGCCGTCGGCTTTATTATGGCCGTGAAGAAGCGAACATAAAATTCCACACAACGCGGCCCAGCATGCCAAATCTGCGTGTGTAACCGAATGAGCGTCAGAAGCTCAGGATTTATCCACAAAAAAAAATCCTATTCGCTGGTAAAAATGTCTTACCCCTACTGGGAAAACGTATTTTCTTCTTCCTCTCCTTCCACACTGGCAACTAACGTAAAACCCTTTGCGGTTCTGCGAATGCCCCAACTTTGCCGTGGGAGAAAATTTTGTGGTCTCAAATTCCGCTCTCATTCCCACAAAGCCGGTACCTGCTGTTTTAGACAAAACAAAACAACAGCATCTAAACAAACCATAATAAATACATTTCAAATAACAATTAACTTCCTTACTCTTCACCACGTAACTCCCCTCTCTACCTGAGCCTACAAGGTGTAAACATTGGCTAACCCAGATCGCTTGTTCTGCAGACTTACTTCCCGAGCAACAACAATATTTTCACTGGCCCGTCTGGGGCAGACGTACTGTGGCCTACTTCTTACGCTGACACTAATGCCGTAATGATTAATACAAAATAAAACTAGCCCTCTCTAGGAATTCCTAAAAAATTCCCGTCAGTATGATTAATCACCTCAAAATTGAAATAAAAAATTATTCCCTTAACATAAATAAATTTCAGCTCCATCTTCTGAAATACACAGAATAACAAAAGCACAAATCAATCAATAACCTATAACCCTGTTTACGCTAGCATCTACATGCCGTCAAAAGTTATACATAATGGTTATCAATTAAATCTCAGTAGTTACAACACGTGGTAGGTTACAATTTTAATGACCACGTGCTTCTCTCCCCCTCGTCCCTCTGAACATCGTATCAATAAAAATATACCGTAACCAACGCACGCGCTCACGTGCTTCAAGATAGTATTAATACCTCTATCACTTCCGTCCACAGATATATGCGTCCAACTATATAAATAGCGAGCATGGTCAAGCTATTCCATAAAAACAAAATGAAAATTACACATTAACACACACTCCCAACTATTCTGTAAATACATATTATTCAGAGATGCGAGTTTCATCTCCCGACCGACTTTGCAATAATACAAAGCGGTGATATCTCAACTTTTAAACCATGCCGCTATTCCTTCAACAAGGAATTAAATGGACCTATATAAAGTTTCTCAAGTCGTATCACTAAGATCGTATTTGATGGCTCTGGCTTTAAGAAATTTAAACATTAAACTTAAACTGCCCAAAGAAACTTAAATGATCGGCTAGGACATAGAAAAAATTAAATAAAGTCCTCACGCAAAAATTCATGCTTACCAAATCTCGGATGTCCAAATGAAGGCAATCGAAATATGATTCTTGTGGTAATAGGCTTTGGCAATTTTTCACATTAAAAGAAAAAAAGAGGCTATGAAATATAGTTGGCCTTTTATAATCAATCGACCCCCACGCGCCGACTTCATGACGTCATATGCGCCTGCCTTGGTTCTAAAGCCCCCCCAATCGGAGCTCTGCAATTGTCAAGTTACGCAGTTAGCTCTCAGCCAATCAGAAACCTTAGATCTAGGTCATTGATGATGCTAAACGTGTATGGGTTTTTAAACAAAAGAAACGGATTACAGCCTAGCCCTATACTAGCGGAAATGAAGCAAAAATGGCCGCAATAATATTTTAACTCCCAAAAAAAATGTTATATGGCCACGCACTATCTTTAAAAAAAAATACAACTGGTGCCAATTCCTGATCTAGCATCTATAATCTTTTTCTAGAAAAAATACTGTCTAATGTCCCTATACCTACACCCCCTTCTAAACACATAATAGAAGAACCATAAAGCTTTATGAGAAATGTATTTGTTAGGCTGATCTATATTTGAAAAAACGTTAATAATAGAAGGACTAGAATAAACATGGAGAAGGATTACCTGTAATCCCTACTAAAATATAGTGAACAAATTGCAAGGAGAAAAAACAAGGGGCCAATTTTCTAGGAAAGATTCACAGAACTTTCCGTCACTGTATTGACAGAAAAGAAGGAATGATTAGAAATAACTGACTAATGGACAGGATCACCACCAGAACGTACGGATATTGGAGACAAACATCACATATTTTGAATAAAAAAAAAAAAAATGTAATATAGAACATTTTCTACAGTGACGGACTTAGAACGAATTTATACACTTACCATTTAGAAAATGTTCTATAACCAGAAA
The DNA here is from genome assembly GCA_024509875.1 of Oreohelix idahoensis. Taxonomy (NCBI): domain Eukaryota; kingdom Metazoa; phylum Mollusca; class Gastropoda; order Stylommatophora; family Oreohelicidae; genus Oreohelix; species Oreohelix idahoensis. Next base: position 329,425 of record JAMPIV010020257.1, read on the forward strand.
CATTCAGATAAATAAATAAGGATAAGCCATGAGGTTTTAATGCTTTTATTGTGAAAAATGATTACTTATAAAAATGATGCTAGTTTTGTATTATCGTCTGATAAATATGCATATTAATGTCTAGAGATGTTTTTCTACATGTAATAATGAGCAAGTGGCTCATTCACTAGAAAAAAAAAAAGAAGATGATGATGAGTACCCATGAAAACAATAGATATTCTAAGAAAGAGGACTGCCATTACCAAAAGAATTAGAGATTTTGGACATTTTCTTGGAATATTGCAGAGATACTTGGGAAATAGAATAAATAAGTTACGCCAGAAACAAAAAAAAAAGATTTTTTTTTTAGTACTTGCAGGCTTTTTAATATGGAGCAAAAATAACAGTACAGAAAAGAGATAACACACCTAACCCACCACATCCAAGAGAATTTAATCAACTATATTTTTGAATGAAATGTAATAAATTATGATAATCCAGCCAAGTTCTGCAAATAAGATAGTTTATTGTTGATTCCCCAGTGTTGCCACTCGTCACATTTTTTATTTTTGGTGATGACCTTATGAGTATATGTTTTTGCAGATTTTTTGGGCAGTGTTTGCCAATTTGTAAATTTGGTGAAAAATATTATGATGTGATGAATAAGTTACACTTTTTTGAAGTTGATGTCCACTACTAGTATTAGTTTTTTTTTACATAGCACGACGACCTCACTATAGACAATAGGACCCCAGTATAGGAATTAGATTAAATTTTTTTGGAAATATTTTTGGACTTTAGAAAAAATTTTTGAACTTTAAATTTTTCTGAAAATTTTTTTGAACTTAGAAATTTTTGGGGATGGATTTTTTTTGTTTATTTGATAGTACTCAAATGTCCCCTCCCCTACGGGATACATTTGCGGAGCCCCGGGATCTATATGTGCCGTGTACATAGTTGTTCCTTTGGAAACAGACTATTATTCTTACAAGACAGAATGGAAGCACAGACCACCCCATAATTTTATATTTTTATGAGAAACAGAAAATAATAAATAGTGTCACAAATTTAGGGTAGAGTCGCTTCTACACGCCATTTCTAATAATTGGGTGATTTCCCCTGACCAATCGGCTGAAGCTCAGATTACAATTACCCCGGGGAAAGTGGAACCACCGAACGCGCACCATTTTGGCAGTAGAATGAAAAGAGCGCAACTCAAGAGGTCGTATCTGGTCCAGCTCCTACATATTTCTAAGTTTGAGAAAATCACAACTTCAACATTTTCATATAAAATGTGGATATTTCAGGCACTATTGAGTGGTTTATATATAAATAATATATTTCTTACTGGCGTAAGTAGTGACAATCTGTTAAATAAGTATTTTGAATAGAGCTCCCAACCCTAGTCGCGCAGCAGAAGGCCTAGGTTCGAGGATTTGAGTCAATTTTGCAAAAAAATAGTCTTAACACCTCAAACCATGTATAGTAGTAAAATATTCTTATGTGTTGGAAAGCATTTAACTCAAGGAATTGCTATATGATTATAAAGAAATCAAAGGACACATAAAATGCTTCTGAGGAGATGGGTAAAATGACGTCCGAACCTAAAAAAAGAGCCTGTAAACTTTAAAAGGAAGGAACACGGTGGAAATGAGAAAGGTTCGCCCATATTTGGACAATTGAGTAGGCCCTACGAGACAAGGATGGGCAAAAACGGTATTTTTTTGCATCGATGAAAGCATCTTGGATGAAAATAGAATTTTATTAATACCTTAATTATTGTAAAAATGTTCTGAATTCCCATACTTTAGTTGAAATTTTAAAGATATTCATTGCTGAAATATATTAAAAAGTTTTTAGCATGCAAATCGAACGCTTGTAGAAAACGGTGAATTACTAAACAGTTTTGAGATCTAGATACTAAATCTAATCCAGGTTCAATTAAAATTCGGCTACGGTCAACACCTACGGAGAAGAAAAATCGAACCTGGTAAACACAAAATTTAAGAGAGAAATCCTAAATCTCTGGTGATTAGGCCAGTTAAACATCTGCTCACTCTGTAAAAGTAAAACTGAAAATATTACTGCATATACCGGGCAACTGCCCACATAAGGTAATATGGTGCCCGTTCCAAGACCTAAGAAACACATTGCCCCCGCCAACACAGGTAAAAAAAAATACATTCTAGCGTAAAGATGACAAACAAGCTCTTTGAACCACAGACTTGTATCAACCTGGTATCACACAATGGTAATCTCCAACTTTGAACCACAAAATTTAGAAGAAACAAATGATCCCTAGTATAAATTTTAAATAAAAAATTTTTTGCCTCGTTATAAGGGAGGCGCCGTCCCTTTTCAACCTAGCCATAAATATAAAAGGGCCGCATGTCCAAATAGTAAAAGACAAAAAGGTCTAGAGAATTAAAACTAAAAAAATGTTCTGTAATTTCTGTTAAGTTATTTTTTTTCCTGAAACAATAATCCAACTGCCTTCCCCGCTGTAAGTTTCCACCGACCCTTCACGTTTTTTCCTCAAAAGCTTATACCCTCCCCTGGGAGCAATCAATGATACAACATATGGATAGGATGAAAAATCATCGTTAATTCGAGGAAATCTAAAACGAGAAAAAAGGTTTGGCTTAGACAGCGGAAAACTACTTTTTGGCCAGAGTTTACAGGAACGTGTTTATAACAACATGTGTGTGTGTGTTGTGTGTGTAAAGTGTGCGTGGCGTGCGTGGCGTGCTTGCGTGCTTGCGTGCTGCGTGCGGCGTGCGTGCGTGCGTGCGTGCGTGCGTTGTCAACGTGCGGCGTGCATTGCGGTGGGGGGTGCGGGCGTGCGTTGCGAGGGTGGGTGTTGGTGTGTGTTGTGTGAGTTTGTGTGTGGTTGTGGGTGGTGTTTACGTGTCGTTTAATATGTTAAACACAAGGAATAATATATATCCGGAAGGTTCCTGATGTCCAAGATGGTATGTCCTAAGGGTATTAAATTCTCAGACACCTGTAACCAGCCAAACATTTATTCAGAAAATATACGAGTCACAACGGGCGACCGTGGACAAATATAGTTTATTAAAGGACAGCAGGCAGCTCCACAAATCATTACAATGCAGGCCAACAATATAAAAAATGGCATATAATCAACAGTAAGTCCATGTCAAAACAGGCTTGTTCATAATCCTTTTCAATATGATTCATAATAATTCTTTATTAATAATCATAGAACACCATTTATTTAAACACATGGTGTCAACACCAGGGTGCGCTCAAAATATACGTCAAACTCGCCATTAAAACACAATGCCCCTTACCTTTCCTTTCTCGCACCAAACAGTCACCTGTCCTCACGATAGCCAGCCCAAGCGTATCGGCTTAACCGTAGCATCACTGTAACACGAATATTTTATAGCAGTAACCTCTTCTGTATTGGTTTCAACTTGAACTGTAAAACCAACAACTGATATCAAAAACTAATATTGCTGTTTCTCACTAAATGTATATCCAATAAATGTAACTTAAACGTTAATGTTTATTAAGTTCTTTTTAACACCCACTGTGTGGCCGAGATGGTAGTGGGTTTTGGTCTATATCATCGCCACACAGGCTTAATTCAATAAATGTGTGCTGCTGACCTGTCACTCCACTACTGGTCTGAAATGGTTGACCTGGGTGTGTGTTGAATGTTCGCAAACACCACAGTACGTACATAAGGGTACATGCAGGAGTCAAGAAGGTTTGCAAACGACTGGAACAGTTCGATACTGTTTATTCCGTTACAACACAGATACGATGACATAGATGACACACATTCGACAGCAAAACACGAATCATAGTATATAATTTCCACACTGCATCAATACCTAATACGGCCTGTCCTAATCCTGGACTTATAATAGCTTAATAGCTTCATACATCTCCAAACTGCAGTTAATATATACTATGGCCTTGTCCTAATCCTGTGGGCTGATTAATAGCTAAAAAGCATCAAAACATCTCCACACTGCAGTTAATATATAATATGGCCTGTCCTAATCCTGGACTGCTAATAGCTTAACAGCATCACAAATCTTCATACAGCAGCAGTTAAACCATAATATAGGCCCTCACAAAATGTACCTTAAAACACAGCGAAGCCTGCATCACACGGCAGCTACATTAATATTCAAAATATGGCCTACAAAAGTACTTCAATACATAGCAAAGCCTGCATCACCCTGCAGCTTCATTAATCTTCATAATAAGGCCTACAAAAGTACTTCAATACATAGTCAAAGCCTGCAACACACGGCACGCTATAATAATCTTCAAAAATATGGCCCTACAAAAGTACCTTAATACACACAGCGAAGCCCTGCATCACACGGCAGCTTCATTAATCTTCAAAATATGGCCTACAAAAGTACTTCAATACATAGCAAAGCCTGCATCACACGGCAGCTATAATAAAGAGTTCATAATGGCCAAAACCAATCTTCACTGCAGTGTATCTCATAGGCTTTACACAACAGCGAAATATAAAAAGTCGACATTTTTCTCAAATCCTACGAGGCATACATTATCACAAAAAACAACTGTGGGACTCGACCTACACGGACCACGGCCCAAAACACAATCAACTACCCCAAATCACACACTAGTCCCCGCCAAAAAACCCGTTCACGAAGATTTCGGTGTCCTTTAACACCGTTTTCTCGATAACACATGCAGACTAGCGAGCCTATAACACATGACTCAAAAACAGTACAGAATAAATACATTAAACAGCGTCCACACGCTTTATCTGAACTCTGTCACCCCGACAAATAGGAAAAGAATAATTTCTATCCTAAAGTCAAACAAGTATCTCCGCTTAATTCAAGCGCGATTTGCAACTACTCGAAATATTAATTTTTGTCTAAAAAAACCATTCTAAAAGATTACTTCCCCTGCCATAAATTCCACTTGTAACAGTTTACCACCCCGCTCCGGGGAAAAACATAATACTATCAAATTATTTTTAGAAAAAATTAACTCCCACAAACGAAAAATTTTAA